>JAYESA010000007.1:121099677-121699677 GCA_036927795.1 Iris macrosiphon | reverse complement strand
CCCCAATAATATATATGTCATGAACAAGCTCGACAAAGAATAAGCTTACAAAAAATAGGCTATAATAGCAGCATAAGTCAAGGTAGTACAATAAATATAAATACGCTGGATTATGATGAAAGAAGGTGCATAACAATTCAAGTTTATAAAAAGATAAGACTCTATAATCTCTACAATTGTCACACTAATTCCTTGTCTAAGTCGGTAGTCGACAAAGTAGGGGTATAGCCTCTAAGTTCTACAGTCTGAATAAATATTGTCGTCTTAAGCTAGCATACAGTTAATGTCATTCAGTTACACTTCAATAATAGGTCAAAAGAACTATGTGAAACTAGGTTGTGAGACATACTATCCAACTTAAAAGAATAAACTAATACTGTGATAGTCTTACGGGAAATCTACAAAATAATCTTGTACTTGTAAATAAATTAGAAACTCTTATTGGGGTATACAAGAAAAGATCTTGGTACTCATTAGGGTATCCTCTTATATTATATGGGTAATGGTCATCTTAAGTCTTAATCATAGCGCTTATAGAGCAAGCGTCAATAGTAAGAATGGAAGGTTACTGGCCTTCAAAGGGAAAGGGGATATAACTCGTATCGAGGTGGGGGTACATGTTACGCAATTTAAAACTAAGGGATAATCATCAGGTCACAATCTACAAGAATAACTCAACTACCAGGTTTTAACTACAAGGCACATAATTCAAATTTCAAGATTAACAACTATAATCCTAGCAACTATATGTCCTTAACACAAAATAAAATTACTTGGCCTACAATCAGAAGTGTCAGATGGCAGAAGTTGAAAGATGAAGAAAAGAAGAACATAATTTAATCGTCGCACAATTAGCGAACGTTAAGGTCGCAGAGGAACAACATATGAAATTTAAAATAGGGGCTCTAGATAGCATCATGGTTTTCTAAAGGGGAGTGGGGTACTAGTTGCTATGTTCGAGGCATGATGAAGAAAAAAAAATATTGATTATATTCCTCTAGGCTTCCTGACGTGCTGTCTACTAATAATAAGATAATGATCTAAGTTTGTAGTTCTCCAATACTATATAACTATGAAGGTTAGGTTCAGTCCTAATTTTAAATTTTGATTTTCTATTGGTTCCTCAATACTAGGGTCAAACATTATGGTAAAACTTCTAACTAACTCTAGTAGTGTCTATACTACTCTCAAGTCTTCATTGTACATCAAGGGGTAATGGTAAACCAATCTATAGATAAGGATTTCTAGGGTTCACTAGATATTCTAAAATTAGTGGTGTATCTATATTCTCGTTGTATTCTTAATAGGAAGGTTACCCTACTTATCATCTAAAAACAGGGACTTTTATATTCTAGGAGGGGGCTATACTCAAGGAACTATTAGGGAAGCACATGAATCAAGCAGGATGCAATTATTCAAATAAGACAGATTAGAAGAAATATAAGTCATAGTCAATTATGGATGAGATCCTATACTCTAATCCTATTTGCAGGCTTGCCCGGTACAGTATTGTAACCAAGACAATATGCTCTCGACCTGCATGGGCCACCACTAAAAATATGTCACGTCCTAGTCCCAAAAATACGTAGGACTAGGACACGTAAGCATGCCAGCCGCATAGATTATGGCAACTCCAATATATGGAAACCAAACCCATACGTATGCTGTAATATAAATATCAATCCACAAGTGGTATAAACATATGTCACAAGTCACAGGGTATAATCTAAATCTCATCCACAGAAAATCAATATAAATAAATAACCAACATCTATATAACTAGATCTCAAGAAGAAGTATCTAAAGATGATAGTTGGATGAAAACAAATCCACTACCAACTCGAATGGAAAAGTACAACATAATAAACACAATATAAGAATACCAACTAACGACCACGGGGCTCGAAGAGAAGACACCCTCGAAATATATGTAACCATCCGAATCTGCGCTCCTGTAAATACTCAAGAACAGATACACCTGGAAGGGCCAGGTCCTCAGAGGGACATAACAAGATACATAAAAGCATGCCAATAAAGTACTGAAATAAATATCCAATGGGGTCGCCTAACCATCTAAGTGAATGCAGTTTGAGAACAACTTTCTAACAAGTGGGCTATCTGGCCATAAATGGGATTGGCATGACTCTCTCGGAGAATCAGGGGCCTCAAAGCATGTCGTCTTTTGAATGGCAGAGGCCACCAAGTAGTATAGGGGTCATCACCGCCCGTATCTCCAGCGGAGCTTCCGGGTTACAAAAGAAAAAGTGCAAAGGAGCCCAAATGCGGTACTTGTTGTTCTCCCCACCCCATGCTCTAAGCATGTCACATCCATGACACGATTTGGTTCATAGTCTATCCTTAGTACCCTAGCCCAATCCTGCAACCAAACAAGGACAAGGATTGGACCACCGTACTACAATATGCTATGTCCCTGGACCTCTAATAACTGCTAAGTCTTCTAGCATACAAAGTTTCTATCAGTAGTTATCCCTAACGCACGGCCCACACGTACCGATGATCAGTCAATACGTAAGTCCGTGATCTATATGAGCCTCACAACTCGTGTAAAAATTGTATCAAGGCCAATGAATCTAATGATACTATATGATAATGGGGTAGTCTCATAAACAAGGTTAATGCAAAAACATAAATAAAAATATATCGCGACGATACCGTCGCGCGCATTTTATATAACAGTTAAAATATATGAACTAAAGACAGAAAATAAAGATGCATGCAACATATGGAATATAAATATAGTACAATGGCAAGGTATACTTGCCTGCTCTGAAAAAAGATGAAGTCACAACTCAAGGCGTCGTCTGATCTACCCGTCACATAAATTAAACAAGTTAGGTTACAAAAGTGGGTGAATAGGTTCCTCCATTTTAATTATTTTTTTATTCTGAATAAATAACCTAAAATAGTATTTTAATTTTATTATAATTTGATTTTATTGTTAAACCCTAATTTTGGTCCAAAGAAAGTCAACTTTACGGATTAGAAATCCATGGTACGCAAATCGAGGCAATCCGTTGACCAAAAAGTCAACCAACTCAAATCCTGGATTTGTGTATGGAATCCTATAGATTTCAATGCTACATGAACGCTGGAATCAACAGTTTCATAAAATCATAAGTCGGTAAAGAGTTATGGCCACAAGGGCGCACAGATGACAGTTTTTGGTAGTTTTCTATTTACGTCTACGTTGCACAAATTTTACAGTAGAATAAAATTATATTTTAAATTCTGGAAAAATACTTTTCTGAAATTTCATCATATCAACTTTCTGAAACTTCAAACGGTTCATAATTCTGAGTTCTAGATCTCCCAAAATTTCGAAAATACAAAAATATGTCTAATTTCGGACAGCTGGCACTTTCGGAATATTCTGGAAAAATAGGTTCTGAAATTACTGAAATAATTTATATATTCAGAAAACTAACCTTGATATGATTTTAAAAAAAAAAACTGGAGCAAGTTTGGATTCCGGAGCTAGGAGATATCGTCTTTTTAAGTCGTCATAACTACTAGAAAATGAGGCTGAATTTATGACAAATTTTGACTATTTTTGGACGAAAAAGAGAGGAGTTTGGGGGATAAAAAAATATGATAGATGAGCTTATTCCATAAGTCTAATAGGTATTTATAATGGTAAAGATTTTTTAATTGAATAAGACTAGGATTGGCTAATTTGGATATGATTAGGATCAGTTTAAATAAGGATAGGATATGCATGAAGTTGTTTTCCTAGTAGGCTCAGGATTTGAATTAATTTAAAATAGAGTTTGAGTTCATCTTAATAATTTATAATCTTAAATAGAATTAAAGATCATACAAATAATTTATATATAATCTTATTAATATCTATTAACACTAAATTAGCATCTATCTAATATTAAGACTTTATATATCCAAATAAATCCTCAATAATTCCAAAAATCCAATAATTACTTAAAATTCTAAATAAATTATAGAAAAATATATTTAAATATTTTAACTCTAAAATAAATGTTTGGTAGTAAGAACATTCAAGTATGGTCTCATAGTAAATCATGTAAGTCCTAAAAATTTATGTTTTCTAAGTTTTAATTACCAAAAATTCTAGAAAATCTCCAAAATCTAAAATAACCTAAAATAATTCTAAATAAATATTTATATAAGTAAATATATCAAGAAATTTATTTTTTAATTAACTAAGAGAATACTCTAAAAAAAATTCAACATCTATAATAAATATAATAATATAAAATACACACAAAATACCTATTTTGGGTGAGGGGGTTTACAAAGGATCTACAAGTTGAAGGCTCATTTCACCAATTTTAGAGGTTTTATTGGAATCCATCTCCCAATAGGTAAAATTTAGTTTTTCCCCTCAATTTAGGTTCTAAATATGAGAATTAACTATGAAAAATTAATCCATATGCATAGGCTACCCATAGGATTCGGGTTTGAGTTCATAGGAGGCCTATTGAGAAAGTTATGGTTCTTTTTATGTCAATTTTACGGGAATTCTGATATTGATATTTATTGTGTGTGTCAATTAGTCCTATAGATCAATTTGGCATGTGTTTGTGTATTTGGGGCTAGTGTCGTATCCATAATTGGGTACGTGTAGGTCGTATCCCAATAATTTGGTGATATGTGTTGATTTGGGGGTTTTTCCTCCGACACGGGACTTTGTGCATGTCACATTTTGACACAGACACATAAATTTGTGTTTGACTCTTCGTATTGTTCATAAATAATATATTAGACTTGGTCGTATCCTTTGGGGTACTTTTGAATGTGTGGTGGACTCGTGTCGCAAGCGTATCCTAGATCTAGTAGGATACAGGAGCGATGCACTCCATGTGTTTGTGCATTTTAATTCTAGATCTATTTTCCCATTTGTTCTTAATCTTTAATCATTATATATATATATATATATATATATATATATATATATATATATATATATATATATATATATTTTTATTTATTTATTTATTTATGGGTTAGTGTATCATATTTATGTACCTTTGTGTTGTATATATATGTAGCTATATTTCTACATATGTAATAGCTATTAAATATAGTAGTATATTTATATATGTATTGTGTATATATATATATATATATGTTATTATATATATATACTTATATGTTATGATAAATATATACATATATTGTATGATTATATATATATATATATATATATATATATATATATATATATATATATATATATATATATATATATATATATATATATATATATATATATATATATATTTGTGTGTGTGTGTGTGTGTGTGTGTGTGTGTGTACGTATTAGTGATATTATGGACATATGTATATGTTACAATATTATGTGTTGTTATTATATATATTATTGTGGAGATGTATATATATATAGAGGAGCATGTGTATATATATAAATATATGTAGCTGGTATATATTTTAGTATATACTATTGGGTGTATATATATATATATATATATATATATATATATATATATATATATATATATATATATATATATACATGAGAGTGAGATTTAGCGACAACAACAATAGCAACAACAGCAGCAATTATACAGCAGCAGCGACAGCAATAGCGACGGCAGCAGCAACAATCGGCAACAGCAGCAGCTTCCGCGACAGATATTTATTAGTAGTTTAATATTTATCTAGTTAATTGTTTATATATATATATATATATATATATATATATATATATATATATATATATGTACTAGTATCTCTAGTTAAGTATTATATATGTGTACATATATGTATGTATTAGTAGTTAGTGATTAGTTAGTAGTTGTATTAGGTTGATATATATATTACACATTAGTTTGAGTAGTTAAGGTATTTGATATGTTATGGTTAGTAGTTAGTTAGATATATATAGTTAGTTAGATATATATAGTGATATATATATATATAGTAGTTAGAAACATTATATTATAGTTAGTCCCTATGAATGGATATACATATAGTATAGTATTGGTTATATTTAGTATTAGTTGGGTTTATAGTTATGTATTAGTTATATGTTAGCGTTTTGGATTACCTTGAGATATACCAAGGTATGAGGGTATTGGCATAGTAATAGGATATATGTAAACTAATTATGGATTAATACTAAGGTGACTAAAATAAGGTATATAATATTGTTTAAATATTAAGTGCATGGTAGTTTATAGTTATAGTTGGGTAGTTAATATATATACTAGAGTGACATTACCTTGAGATACCAAGGTAAATGCCAAGGTATTGAGGATACCCAAGGTATTGTGTTTGGGTATCAAGATAGAGGCTTAGTGTTGCGATACCAAGTTGGTTCGAAACCAAGGTATCCATTTAGCATTTGTAATTATGACTTATATATATTTAATATTGCTTTATTATAGATATGTTTGCGTATCCTGAGATACGGTATCTTAGTATCATAATATTTACCTTGTTTTACCTAGATTCATAGTGTATGAACCCAATATCATTAAGATAGACTTATGCAACCTAGAAATAGGTAGTTTGACCAAGTTTGACCAGTTTGACTTAGAGTTGACCTAGTTTGACTATTTGACTTAGAAATGGCTTGTTGACCTAGAAGTTGACTAGTTTAACTTATTTTCATTCCAGAATCTTGTATTAATGCAATATTCCATATATAGGTCTGTGTGATACTAGTTCGGACATAGCTTGACATTCATTGCTCTGGACCACAAACGAGTACATTTTTTGATAGTTTCTCATTTATGATATCCTCTATGTTCATTGTATCTAGTGTAGATATCCATGTTTCTTGACACGATGGTTACGCGGATTGGTATATCCAGATCTCGTCATGAGATGTTATTCCTTGGTATATGGTGTATCTTGTGCAAGCCTTGTTTCATTGATTATCTTGTACATGTACATACACTGATTCTCAAAAAGAGTCACTATCTTTTTGGGGAATCCCGTGCCATAGCGTACCATGGTTGGATCCATTATACCAGTCAGGGTTGGAGAGTATGTAGTGTAGATATGTGATCAAACCCTCCTTGTATCAAGTCTTGCTCTTGAATAGTATTAATCATGCACCGCACGTATGATTAGCCAGGCCATAAATCTTGTATCAAGTTCCCAAGCCGATCATATATTAAAGCTGGTACTCACTCACTTAGTCATTAGTGTATTCTTGTTCATTGCCATATTGTTTAATCTTGTATTTATTTCCAGTATTTTTTTTATTGCATATCTCTTGTACATCTATATGGCATCTTGTATATTCACATCTATTTACTGCTATATAGTTTATTTTATTGATTAGAACTGCTATTAGAGATATACTTCGCTCCATTCCTGACTGAAAAATATTTTTTAGAGGATCCAAGAGATTGGTGTCCGACTAACTATGGACTTCAACTTATAGATGGTGCAAAATTGGACCGACTAGTTCTGGAGTGACTGCTGCCGGGAGTTTTAGCCGAATTCACTAGGTAGCATAGTTAGTTCTCTTTAGCATTTTGGTATCAGATTTGTTTTCGACTTATATTTGAGAGTTTGTTTTTTGTTCTTTTGGTGTTGTTATATATAATATGGATAGTTATGTTAGACTTCCTTGATATCTTCTCATGCTTTAGAATGTGATTGAGTTTTGTGTTGAGATATTATTGGCAGATTTTATATTATTGTGAGATATTTATATAGTATAGTTAACCAAGATAGCGTTCTACCGCCGATGCTGCGGCGTAGGCTGGACGTTGCTCCCGACTTGCATCCCTACACCGGGTGTGGGTTATGACACATTCTGAGGGGACAACGATTCCTAAGGAACAGATGTCGAGATCCCTGGTGTAGTAACCCTTACCAGGAAGACACATCTTCCTTCGCTGGGGGTAGTGTTCTCTATGAGTCCGAAGAGGATGCGACACTGACAACTTTTCTTGAGGACTATTCGCTGCAAAAGTCTGAGGCAAAAAGTACGAAGTCCACTATTCTATCTACTTTCTCCCATGTAAGAATAGTGTATATGGCGAGGGTTGATCATGAGGGACCCAACAATCGACAGCACCTCGAGACTCTCGAGGCTATGATGCACACCATGAGTGCGTCGATGCAAGCCTTGACCTAGACAATGCTGGAGATCAAGGCAAATATGGCCTCACAGCCACCAAAAACCTCTGGACAATCTAGTCAAGATCCTGGGGCAAATAAAGACTCAAACACCACCCCTCCGCCCATCAATGAAGATCACATCTGGCATAAATTATCTACTCTTTCTATAGTAGATGAGGTTCGGGAAGCAATGAGGGAGGTACGAGAACTGCGAGCTCGCTTGGACTCAATAGGTAATCGAGACTCACTGCGCGTGCTCAAAATTCGACAACTATATCCCCTCGAGTAGAGAGATGTGCCCTATCCACCTAAATACAAGCCATTCAACTTAAATCCATTTGAAGGGAAGACATCTTCTCGTCAGTACATGAGCTACTTTGAGATGGCAACATGGCAGCTACCCCGCAGTGACGCTCTTCTCACCAAGCTCTTTGTCGGGACATTATCTGGGGTGGCCTTCGGTTGGTTCTGTAGCCTCCAAGAAAACTGTATATCGTTATTTGATGATCTTAAAATCTGTACGGGAATACGTCGAATGTTACAGACAAGACGATGTCCTCATTGCTAGGTATCATACAGAAAGAGAAGGAGCCTGTACGGGAATACGTCGAATGTTACAGACAAGACGGGCTGAAGTTGCCCTCGGGTAATCCTGAATCCACGCTGATGGACCTGTATTAAAAAAATCTACTTCTAGCAGTCAGGTTCTGGATGGGTGACACCCAATTCAAAGACTGTACGTCGTTCATCATAAATGCCCTCGGTGGTGAGAGAAAACTAATGGACGTCCGACTACTGGGAATACAAATCTCCATCGCTAATGATAGGGGAAAATAGCCTTATAACAACAACAACAACAACAATAACGATAATAATGTCAACAATAGTGGTCGTGACGACAAAGGAAAGCAGCTCTTGTCGCCAATATAGTTAAGAATCTGGAACTGAAGGAGACAGAGGCTCCAAAGCCGAAAGAGACTTACACTTTCGAGGATGATGATGTCCCGACAATCTTCGACATACTGATGATAGGGAACAAGCTCCACCTCCCCGATATCAAGTTCCTCGATGAGACAGAAGACGTAAATAACCCCAAGTACTGTCACTACCATCGGTACGTCCAACATGCGATACGAGACGGCAACACACTCTAGCGGTACATCCAGCATCTCCTTAATTCTAAGTCCCTGAACTTGGATTTTGAGGAAAAATGGTGGCCGCTAACATGGTGTCCCTCCAGTTTAGTAACTTCTCGACAACGGAAGCCCGAGACGGGGTGGTACCAATCCCAAAGGCCACCTTGGAGGTGTTTAATCTTCCACCATCTCGCGACCAAACCGTCGGGCTGGTACCTCTCAGCACACCATGGTGCGAGGTCATGTGGGTTCCCCCAGACCTTGCTCCAGATTTGATGAAGCAAGTGATACCTTTCGCCATCAAGTCCAAATGACGAAAGTTAAAATTCTGCCATATGGTGTCCCCTACCACAAAAGAAGCTATGGTAAGGGCAACTAGATCTGGCCTTACCTACCAACAAGACGGTAATACTCCCAACGAAGATGCTCCGCCAATGGTCATACTCAATACACCTGCTGCATCGGATCTGGGCCCGTCCAAACCTCCAGTCGCGGAGAAGTCCAAGTAGAAAGAAACTCGCTTCGATAAACCGTTGTGCAAATATACGTCATATAGGTTAGAGAAGCCCTATAACTTCGATATCCTGTCATAACTTACCAATACTCTGACGAAGTTGTCACTGTTCCAGCTTCTCCGACTCTCCAGAAATACTTGGGACGTTCTGAGTGAGGTATTGCAGAACACCGACACTTACTTGGCGCAGTTCAAGCCGCAAGCTGAAGATCCTACGGCATGCCCCCACTGTAATAATGTGACAGAGGCAATATCCAGCATCACATTCTTGTAACAAGACATATTGCTGAAGAACAATAGGCACGATCGACCTCTGTATTACATGGGGTACATCGTCGCCATCAAGGTGGACCAGATGCACATCGATCCGTATCACTACCACATCCTAAAAATAAGAATATTTTGTCATTTTATATATTATAGGTATTGTGTGTATTTATTTTAAATAATTGAATCATATATGTATAGATATATATTATATTGTATAGTGTTCATTAATGTGTGAGTTAGTAGACTAGACCTAGAAGCCCACTAGATGAAGCCCTGACCGAATGATAGGATCATGTATTTTAATTAGCATTTTTAGGATTTAATTATGGAGGTTGTAATTAATTACCGTGATTTTATTTAATTGATGTGCCTTACCGTTGCTTCGATATTTGGAGCGCTAAACTAGCCATTGCCTTCCAACAAACTTCACACCCTTGTCCTAGACATGCCCGCCTTCCATTCGGAATCTTGTGTAACTCATAAATATGCTCTCTTGTGCTTCATTTTAGTCGCACAATATTAGTCGCGGACGTTTATATTTAATTCGATATAAATTCAACTTTGTATCCTTGTACGTTCCAATCAAAATTAGAGAAATAATCTTGACCCATTTTATTCAACCCAAATTATGACAATATTCTATTCTGAGTCTTCTACGTCCATGACACTTGTGTTCCACCTAATTTTAATCCCATGTACTTCCAATTAATTTTAGAACACCATTTACGTCAATTTTAATTAAATTGATGTAAGGATCTACTTGACCCAAAACTAGACCCAACACCAAACCAAACCCCTATTCACACTCTCAAGCTTCATACTAAATACCAAATATCTCTTTCATCCAATACATCAAACCAAACATGGTGTTTTCCCTCATTAAATCCTAAAACCCACTTCTGTGCAATTTTTTAATTGTTGGGGGCTTATTTGCAAAAGTGCAATGATGTGTCACCATCCTATTGGTCAAGACCCATGAAGAAATTAACCCCTCCTCCCTTTGACCGTTCAACCCCCTCCCTCTCTCCTCTTTTGTTTATGTATTTTTCATCCATGTTGAATCATGGCCATCCATTTAAAATGGAGCCATCCCCACACACAACACCCTCTCATATATATATATATATATATATATATATATATATATATATATATATATATATATATAATCCTTATAACCCTTCTTCCAATGCAAACCCCATCCCCATGTGTACTTGGTCGGCCCTAATCCCTAGGTTGTCAATATTATCTTCTCCCACATGCAAAAACTACCATCTCTATTATATTTCTTCACCACCACCAACACAACACAATACCACCTAAACCCTAAAACCAAACTCAACCATAAACCAACCCTAAACCGACAGCCCCCCTTCCCCGGCCTGCCATTGCCGTCGGCATCCTCGCTAGAGAAGCCTCCCCAGCCTAGTCTGACCACCTCTCCTTCCTGCCCTATCCAACTCCTTTTCCTATCTGCCTGACCCCGGAGCACCACCATCTCCCCGAGCCGACCAACACGCCGGAGCCTAACGCTGTCCTCACCTCAGCAAGCACCCGTCGTTCCCTGTCCAACCCGATGACAGCCCAGCATCACCTGAGCCCGCCTGCCGACTTCCTCTCTGTCTACACCTCTCCATCCCGAGCACATAGCCATCACTCGAGCCACCACACCCACCGGACCCCCGGTTACAGCAGTCTCGTCCCCGACTTCCTCCTCCACCCCGCTGTCGGACTGAACGACTACCCCGCGGTCACCCCGTTCCTCCAGTCGATCCAAACCGTCGACTCAACTCCGACCAACCACCATTAACACCACCACCATTAAAGCTCCGACTTCCCTGCTCACTATCGTCATCACCTTAACAATCATCGTCATCACCATCATCATCATCAATATCGTCGTCATCATCATCATCGTCGCCATCGTCGATCTTGTGCACGCACACAGGTTTAAAATGAACCCAAACTCGTATACATACACGTACGCATGTGCGTATATTATTTATTAGTATATGTTAATATGTATAATTGGTATATATATACATATATATATATATATAGTATATGAATTCAATTAGTATATGTTTAATATATATAATTAGTATATATATACATATATATACATATATATATATATATATATATATATATATATATATATATATATATATATAGTATATGAATTCAATTAGTATATATATATACATATATATATATTGTATATGTATTTAATTGATATACATATATATTGTAAGTATTTAATGTTATAAGCTAGTTAAGACTATGCATATATTTATACATGTACCTTGAGACCCTAGTGTTATTACGGATATCCCGTATTGACCATGTGACCCTGAGACTTGTGATCTGTCTGCCTTGTGTACACTGACGTACTGGCAAGACATGTGTAGTTGACTGTCTGATCTTGCACAACATTTGCAGACGTGACACCCGTGCAGCTAAACGCACACTTGACCCTGTTAGATGATTAACACCCCTAGCGTAGGCCCTGAGTCCAGTGTATTATGATTGTGTGTATGTTAGTGTATCGACTGATGCAATATTATATTATATATTATATCTATAAGACTGTTAGATCGTCCTGCGAGACTACAGGAGCAGGATATTGGTATTGCCAGCTAAGGACCCCAGGCGAGTACATTCTATGATAGTTTCTTGTTTATGATATCCTCTATGTTCATTGTATCTAGTGTAGATATCCATATTTCGTGACACGATGGTTATACGGATTGGTATATCCGGATCTTGTCATGAGATATTATTCCTTGTATATGGTGTATCTTTTACAAGTCTTGTTTTATTGATTATCTTGTGCATGTACAGACACTGATTCTCGGGGACTTGCTACCTTCCTGGAGAATCCTGTGCCATAGCATACCATGGTTGAAACTACTATACCAGTCGGGGGTGGGGAGTATTTTAGTATAGATATGTGATCATACCCTTCATGTACAAGTCTTGTTCTCATGTTAGTGTTGGTCATACACCGCACGTATGACTATCCAGGCCAGTACTTGTATACAAGTTCCCTAGCCGATCACATGTTAAAGCTAGTACTCACACACTTAGTCATTAGTATTCTTGTTCATTGAGATATTGTTCATCATCATATTTACTTCCAGTATTTTCTTTATTGTATATCTCTTGTACATGTATATGCATCTTGTATATTTACATCTATTTACTGCTACATAGTTTATATCATTGATGTAGAAATGCTGTTAGAGATGTACTTTGCTCCAATCCTGACTGGATATTTTTTCCAGACTACGACATAGAGGACTTGTTTCCTGCATACTTAGAGACTTGGATGTTATTGATTGGAGGTTAGATTATTTTGTTGTTTAGACTTGTCTTGTATTTTATTTGTTTTCTTCAATATCTCATCGTGCTTTAGTCCTGTGATTGAGTATTTTTATATTATATTGTGATATCTGTGTCTCCTTATGGAGTTTGATACTCGTGTGAGATTGATTAGATAGAGTATTGACCTAGACATCGTTCTAGCACTGATACTGCAGCGTAGGCTGGACGTACCCACGTACTCGTGCCCCAAAATCTGGGTATGGGTTATGACACATTTTTAGTGGCGGCCTATGCAGGTCAGACTTCGCAAGTTATGCGATATCGTGGTAGTGCGACGTCTTAGTTTTACTACTGCATGCCTGCGATAGGATATAGGACATAGGATACTAGGATGAGAGAGGATACTCAATCACAAATTCCTTGAGAGATTCCTGGGTCGACCATTAAGAATCACATTATAATTTCCAATTCAAATCCTTTCCCTTATTTTTGTCCGTTCTTACTTGTTGATATTGAATTTGATTCTTGTTGATCAGTTATTAAATTAAAATCTTGGTATCATTGTTGAGTTTTGATTTCTTATCGAGATAAATTTTACAGACTAAAATTTATGGTATCATCTGATGACATATGTTGATGAGGACAGTGAGAAAGGTAAAACGTCTGCTTTGGTTATGAAGCCTAAAATTTATTGCAGCCATATTAGCTGACGTGTTAAAAATGTAGGTACCTGACTTCAGATGTATATATCTTAGTTATGAAATTTAGAATTTCTCGCAGCTACACTAGTCGGCACAGCAAGGATTCTAGATGACATGATTATAGAGTTGCATACCTAAGTTATAGAATCTCTCGTTCATCGCAGCTATGCTTACTAGCATGGCGAGAATTCTGAGTGTCATAATTTCGGATAAACGTGTATAATTATCAGGTTGTATCATAAATTGGTTCTTAAAGTATCATCTCAAAACTTATCCACTTCTGTTATTACAGGACTTTGTTCCATCGCTTCTTTTTGTTTGCTAGCAGTAGAAATACCTTCAGTTCCTCAGTCCAGTTCCTTCTTGAGCTTCATTCTGTTAGGGTTCTTGGTTAGTGTGATAATGGGTGACTTGCAATTAGGTCTGTGTCTTGTATCAGTGTTGACTGTTGAGAATATGGCTTGTAAGTTTGTAAGTGTTTTTTGGTTGCACATGTGAGCAGTAGGCATCAATTTAGGGATAACCCGTAGCGTAGTACCTTGTAGCAATAGTTCTATAATATGTGCCATTGTAGTTAGTATTGGTACTATAAGTAGAAGGAGGAGTAAAGAGTATTAGATGATTCCAAGAGTAACTATCAGAGTCAGCATGCCAATCCTGGATAGTCATAAATTTATGTAGTTGGATGATCTATGTAAACAATTAAGTATCGAGGAAATTGTATTAAAAATTAATGGAGCATGATATTCAATTTGATGATTGATTACTTGGGTATGTCGAGAGTAAAGAAACGTATATGCATAAAAGGTATTAAAGTGTGTGCCATGGGTAGAAAAATATCAAGATTGGTAATAAAAGATATATAGTATATCACTGATTAGTATGAAAAAGATTTAAGAGAAAATACGTTTACATCAATTGAGATATGAAACCATATGCCTGCCTTTGAGAGTGAAGTGAAGCATGTGTATTATATAAATTATAAAAAGTGCAAATGATCGTGAGTTCTAATAAGTGTGATAAGGTGATCTAACGATGAAGCTAGTGTTACTATACTAAGAGAGTTAGTGTTTCTATATCAAGGGTTAGTGCTAATAACAGTAAGTACCTCGTGTGATAATAATTAAATTGGTGCATCAGTTAATATGGATAAAAATTTATTGAAAGTAATAGTGCGAATAATTAGTGTAATAATCAGTACACAGTTGAGGGGTATAGACAATTGGTGTATTTGTGTATACCTTGTGTGTTAGAGACTGTGAGTACATATAAGTATACTTAGATAGATGTGGATTTAAATTTATAATTTGAAGATTGGAAATAAATTTTAATTTTTAAGAATTTTAAGGAGTTGAGATTTTATGTTATTAAAATTTTTGAGGATTCAAATTCAATTTAATAAACATAGTCAAAGCTATAAAGATTTTTGGAGGGGATTAAAATTTTGTTTCAATATTTGAATATTTGACTTTGAGGAAAGTATATGCATTTTATTTTAAATTGTTCGAGAAGTTAAATTTTGAGATTTTTTATTTGAGGATAAAATTTTATGGTATATCAGTATCTGAGTGGATGAAGTGCATGTGTAAGGTTCTGTTGGCTTGAGCATTCTTGAGATGGCACTATAAACAGACTTGGGTGTCCATCTAAAGTTGTATTAGAGAGAGAAGTACTTAGTGCATTGTGTTGCACTTGGTGTGCACTTGAGTGATAAGAACAACTTGTATAAACATTTACAGTAGGTAAGAGAGAGTTAGCAGTGGGTGAGCTTGTAGTAGAAACAGTGGTACCAAGGGATAAGGGTATCAAACTTTGGATGCATCATTAAACCTATGGTTGTGTTAGAAGGCTGTATTTTGTTCTTTCCTTCTGTTCTTTTTGTCTATTTGATTGATTAATTAATTTCTTAGTACCATAGCTTGTATCAGTGATTTCTTGCTAGAATGTAGTTAGTAGTACACCCTGACAGAGACTGCAATACCATGACAAAAGTGACCATAACCATATATGTTTTCTCTAGATTGCATATTATATGACTGTAGGTATGATTTTTCATAGACTTTGATAGTCGGGGGTTTGACCGTAGTGAAGATTAATGAAGAGGTTATGATTTGACAAAGAGAGACAATGTGCCTTAAATTTTAAGGATAAGCATTAATTTAAATAAAGAGTTGAAAATTCAATATGGCAAAATTGACGATATTGTTAGATTATTAATTTTTATGAAGATTATGATATGATTGAATTTGTCATTAAAATTTGAGGAATTTACAAAGATTATCATCATATTTATTTGACTGTACGGTATAAATTTAAAAATTAGTTTGAATATTGTATTTCAAGACTTCGTAAGTATTACATTGTTTGAGTATTGTATGAAAAAAGAATCGAGGAATAAGATCACTAATGGATTAGTGTTGAATTCAAATTTTTGGGATGAGGATTTAAAATTTTATAAATATGCATTGATTGGATTTCAATTAGAGGATTGAATATTAAATTTTTTGTATTCAGTTTTGGAGAAGATTATGATAAGAATAGAATTTGATTTCAAATTTGAAGATTTTCAGGAATATGATACCTATAGAATTATAAAAGTTTTATGAAATAACAATATGGATTTACTTTATGATTATAGGTTTGATGAATCTAAATTTGATGGAGAATAATATATATAATGAGTAAACAACTATTCAGGATCTTAAATTTCGAGGACAAAATTCTTTTAAGGAGGGTAGACTTGTCACTATCACATCCTGAAAATAGAGGTATTTTTGTCATTTTATATATTATAGGTATTGTGTGTATTTATTTAAAATAATTGCATGATATGTGTATAGATATATATTATATTGTATAATAATCATTAATGTGTGAGTTAGTAGACTAGACCTAGAAGCCCACTAGATAAAGCCCTGACCGAATTATAGGATCATATACTTTAATTAGCATTTTTGGGATTTAATTATGGAGGTTGTAATTAATTATCGTAATTTTATTTAATTATTGTGCCTTACCGTTGCTTCGGTATTTGGAGCGCTACACTAGCCATTGCATTCCAACAAACTTCACACCCTTGAACTAGACGTGCCTACCTTTCATTCGGACCCTTGTGTAACTCATAAATATGCTCTCTTGTGCTTCATTTTAGTCGCACAATATTCATCGCGGACGTTTATATTTAATTCGATATAAATTCAACTTTGTATCCTTGTGTGTTCCAATCAAAATTGGAGAAACAATCTTGACCCATTTTATGCAATCCAAATTATGACAATATTTTATTCTGAGTCTTCTACGTCTATGACACTTGTGTTCCACCTAATTTTAATCCCATGTACTTCCAATTAATTTTATAACACCATTTATATCAATTTTAATTAAATTAATGTAAGGTTCCAACTTGACCCAAAACTAGACCCAACACCAAACCAAACCCCATTCACACCCTCAAGCTTCATAATAAACACCAAACATCCCTTTCATCCAATACATCATACCAAACATAGTATTTTCCCTCATTAAATCCTAAAACCCACTCCTGTGCAATTTTCCAATTATTGGGGGCTTATTTGCAAAAGTGCAATGATGTTTCACCATCCTATTGGTCAAGACCCATGAATAAATTAACCCCTCTTCCCTTTGACCGTTCAACACCCTCCCTCTCTCCTCTTTTGTTTATGTATTTTTCCTCCATGTTGAATTATGGCCATCCATTTAAAATGGAGCCATCCCCACCACACAACACCCTCTCCTATATATATATATATATATATATATATATATATATATATATATATAATCCCTCATAACCCCTCTCCCAATGCAAACCCCATCCCCATGTGTACTTGGCCGGCCCTAATCCCTAGGTTGTCAACATTATCTCCTCCCACATGCAAAAACCACCATCTCTATTATATTTCTTCCCCACCACCAACACAACACAACACCACCTAAACCCTAAAACCAACCCTAAACCAACAGCCCCCCTTCCTCGGCCTGCCATCACCGTCGGCATCCTCGCCGGAGAAGCCTCCCCAGCCCAGTCCGGTCACCTCTCCTCCCTGCCCTGTCTACCTCCTTTCCCTGTACGCCTGAGCCCGGAGCACCACCATCTCCACAAGCCGACCAACGCGCCGGAGCCCGACGTTGTCCTCCCCTTCAGCCAGCACCCGCCGTTCCCTGTCCAACCCTACGATAGCCCAACATCACCTGAGCCCACCTACCGACTTTCTCTCCACCTGCACCTCTCCATCCTGAGCACACAGCCATCACCCGAGCCACCACACCCGTCGGACCCCCGGTTACAGCAGTCTCGTCCACGACTTCCTCCTCCACCCTGCTGTCGGACTGAACGACTAACCCACGGTCACCCTGTTCCTCCAGTCGATCCCAACCGTCGACTCAATTTCGGCCAACCACCATTAACACCACCACCATTAAAGCCCCGATTCCCTGCTCACCATCGTTATCACCTTAACAATCATCGTCATCACCATCATCATCGTCATCATCATCAACATCGTCGTCATCGTCATCATCGTCGCCATCGTCAATCTCGTGCACGCGCACAGGTTTAAAATGAACCCAACCTCGTATACGTACACGTACGCGTGTGCGTATATTATTCATTAGTATATGTTAATATGCATAATTGGTATATATATACATATATATATATATATATAGTATATTAATTCATTTAGTATATATATACATATATATGTATAGTATATGTATTCCATTAGTATATGTTTAATATGTATAATTGGTATATATATATATATATATATAGTATATGAATTCAATATATATATTATATATGTATTTAATTGATATACATATTTATTGTAAGTATTTAATGTTATAAGCTAGTTAAGACTATGCATATATTTATACATGTACCTTGAGACCCTAGTATTATTACGGATATCCTGTATTGACCATGTGACCCTGAGACTTGTGATCGGTCTGCCTTGTGTACACTGACGTACTGGTAAGACATATGTAGTTGACTGTCTGATCTTGCACAATATTTGCAGACGTGACACCCGTGCAGCTAAACGAACACTTGACCCTGTTAGATGATTAGCACCCCTAGCGTAGGCCCTGAGTCCAGTGTATTATGATTGTGTGTATGTTAGTGTATCGACTGATGTAATATTGTATTATATGATATGTCTATAGGACTGTTGGATCGTCCTGCAAGACTTCAGGAGCAGGATATTGGTATTGCCAGCTAAGGACCCAGGCGAGTACATTCTCTGATAGTTTCTTGTTTATGATATCCTCTATGTTCATTGTATCTAGTGTAGATATCCATATTTCTTGACACGATGGTTACACGGATTGGTATATCCGGATCTCGTCATGAGATGTTATTCCTTGTATATGGTGTATCTTATACAAGTCTTGTTTCATTGATTATCTTGTGCATGTACAGACACTGATTATCAGGGAGACTTGCTACCTTCCTGGAGAATCCCGTGCCATAGTATACCATGGTTGGATTTATTATACCAGTCGAGGGTGGAGAGTATTTTAGTATAGATATGTGATCATACCCTTCATGTATAAGTCTTGTTCTCATGTTAGTGTTGGTCATACACCGCACGTATGACTAGCCAGGTCAGTACTCGTGTACAATTTCCCAAGCCGATTACATGTTAAAGCTAGTACTCACACACTTAGTCATTAGTATTCTTGTTCATTGATATATTGTTCATCCTCGTATTTATTTCCAGTATTTCCTTTATTGCGTATGTCTTGTACATGTATATGCATCTTATATATTTACATCTATTTACTGCTACATAGTTTATATCATTGATGTAGAACTGCTGTTAGAGATGTACTTTGCTCCAATCCTGACTGGATATTTTTTCCAAACTGCGACATAGAGGACTTGTTTTCGGCATACTTGGAGACTTGGATGTTATTGATTGCAGGTTAGATTATTTTGTTGTTTAGACTTGTCTTGTATTTTATTTATTTTCTTCGATATCTCATCATGCTTTAGTCCTGTGATTGAGTATTTTCAGATTATATTGTGATATCCGTATCTCCTTATGGAGTTGGATACTCGTGTGAGATTGATTAGATAGAGAATTGACCTAGACAGCGTTCAACCACCGATGCTGTGGCATAAGCTGGACGTACCCACGTACTCGTGCCCCAAAATCCGGGGGTGGGTCATGACAATCCGGGTTCGTCCATCAGCATCATCCCACGAAGTCTGCTTCAGACCTTGGGTATCCCTATACACTGGCTCGCTGTAACCAATACTACCATTAGCGGCTTCAACGTAGGGAGGAGCTACCCTCTGGGCAAAATTCTCTTAAAATGCCAAATCGGTGACATGGAAACAAATGTCACTTGCTATGTCATAGACGTGGACATATCCTATAATGTCCTGTTGGGGTGTCCATGGATATACGAATACATGATCTTGTCGTCAACCCTGCACCAGTGCCGAAAGTACATTGATGACTATGGCATGGTTAAGACGGAGTTCGTCGATGTCGACCCCTTCAAAGGGAGTAGAGGCCTACTACTTTCATTCACTCCTATGCAAAAACGTCCGCCAGGATGAAGGAGAGAATAACGCCGACGACGAAGCAAAAATTGGTGCGACATCAGGCAAACCTTTGACGGTCCACCTCAAGGGACGTGCTCGTAACACAATCCCTTCCCTCGTTGTGAAGATATAGAGGAAGGCACCACAACCTCTGATGGTACTACTTCCAAGTCGGAAGAAAGAGCCATTGTCGGCTTCTGTCTCTGAACCCTTGGTGGTCAAGCTTCATAGTTGGCCTCCAAAGCCTTCGCTCGCATTGGAGACAAATTTTGTGGAAGACGAACTAGAAGAGTACGTAGCGGCTTATGCTAACTCTCTGTCCTAGATGATGTAATGTTCCTAGAAAATATACCCTACTTTATGAATAAAGGGTTATCTTTAAACTATTTTGATGTCACACGCTTGAGCATATTGTACTCCCTAGAATACGGTATAGGCCTGCAACTGCATACACATGTAACTACTACCTATGCAGTAAACCAGATCCTCCCTAGCCAAGGTTCCTACTTCACGGTTCCATCAAGGAGGAGGGGAGACAAATCCATCATCTTCGGCAAGGTTGAATGCCCACAATCTTTCATCCTGGAGGAACAAGAGACAGAACCTAATATCGACAAAATATAACTTTTCTGGTTCAGTTATCAAGCCAAGCACCTCATCCATAAGATGGGTTTTTATCTTAAGATCGACTGAGGTCTGAATCACGGTAAAGGTCGACAACTGCCCTTGAGTCTCACCACTCCGGCAGGCAAAGCCGATTATTACTACCACAAGACCTAACATGGCCTAGGGTACGTAATACCTCCATCAACCCCCGAAGCCTCGGAGGAAGAAGATAAGTCACACTCACACTCTTTATAATCCTCCACGTGGGACTCTGACACCAATATCAGGGAGGTGCTCAAACAAACATTGTCTATCAATATGGTGTCAGCCGACCCTAAGAAAGACGACGAGGATCCACCTTAACTCGTTGAAGTAGAACCGTGGGCCCAATGCCTAGACATACAACAGGAGATATGGTTGGACCAACAAGAACCTCTTACTGAGGATGAAGTCGTACAAGTCAATCTGTGTCACTACCACATTCCGAAAACAGGGGTAATTTCGACTTTTTACAATATTTAATATTATTGTAGTTATAATTAATTAATTGCATGAATAGTATATATTGATTTAAATAATTATGTGTGATGTGTAATTAAATATAGTATTAGATGCAGTGTTCATTTATTTTTGCTAGCAGACTAGACCTAGAAGCCCAGTAGAAGACCACCTGTCCGAATTATAGAATTCTGGATTTTATTATTTTATTAGAATTTAATATTTAGAGATTGTAATTAATTACTGTATTTTATTTAATATTTTTGCGCATTGCCTTTGCTTCGATATTTGGAGCACTATCCAGACTTTTGTCTTCCAACAAATTTCACAATCTTGCCCTAGACATGCCCGCCTTCCATTCTGCTATTTTTACAACTCATAATTTTGTTCTCTGTACATTATTTCTAGCCGCACAAAAATTGTCGCGGACGTTTATTTATTAAATTCCTATTTTTGTATCGTTGTGCGTTCCAATCGAAATTGGAGGCAATCTTGACCTATTTTTCGTGCGGCCCAAATTAGGGTAATATTCTGTTCTGAGTCTTCTTCATTATTGGTATTGATGACCTGACCTGATTTTGGCTCCATGTACTCATAATTAATTGTTGAACACAACTTGCATTTATTTCTATTTAAATCGAGGATACTATTTTATCTGATCCTAAAATCCCAATTTAATTCCAGTGCCCTGTAAATTAAGCCCATACCGATCATACAGCGCCCCCTGACCCTACAAAACACCGGACACTGAATCGCCCGCCAAAATTCCATCATTTTATGTGTTTGTGCAATTTCCCAAATTTAAGGGGGCTAAATTGCAAATTTGCATTTTGTGGCCTCACCTAATTGTTTGAACAATGAGGGAACCTAATATTTTATTTAAACTCTCACCCTCATTTCTCACATGAATTATTTTCCCATGTCCAATATGGACCCCTCATTTTCAGGGTCAATCATAACCCTTCATTCACACCCTCTCTCCCTATTTAATATCTTGTACCCTCAAAACCTAATCCCAAGAAACCTAGGTTTTCCCCCACCTCACAAGCCTCCACCCCCTCTCTCCTACGTATGTAAATTTCCTCCATTCTTTTCTTCTTCTCCTTCTTCCTTCCTCCTTCTCTTTCCTTCCTTTTTCTTCTTCTTCTTTTATTTTTTGATTTTGAATTTGAAATAATGGTTGGGTGGGGGGGGGGACACTGTGCATTTTTCTCCCCCATATGCTGAGCTCCAGCGGCCTAGATCCCCGGCCGACGACGGAGACGATCCCCGGCGGCTGCTCCTTCCCTTATTCCTCCCTCTACTCTCCGGCGTGGTCAGCAACCCGGCGGCCGAGTTCTCCGCAGCCTCACCTCTGCACGCCGGCGCTCCGCTGCTAACTCCCTCCGGCGGTCCGCTCCGACTGCACGGCCAACCCTCTCCCACTGTGTACTCCGAGCCGCCCTTCCTCTCCGGCGAGCTCGCTACACCGACTCCTCGATCACCACCATCATCACCCTCTCCATTGCCGACCACCACCGGCGCCATCAATCTCCTCTCCTCCTCCCTGTACTCCGACGACATCAAGCCGTCACCACCACCTCCATCACCAATCATCACCACCATCTCCATCTCCTCTTGATCACCACCACCACCATCTACAACCACCCTTATCGTCATCTACTACCACCACACCACCACTCCCTACCGAGCCCCTCACCTCTGAAACTCCTTCCACCGCCGGCCAGCACCTCTCCGGCGAATATCGGTGAACTTCGGCTGCTCCTCCCCCCATTCTCCCACCACTCCTACCTCCATCTCCTCCCTGCGGTGTATCCCGGCGGCTGTGCTCCTCCCTACCCCGACCTCCTCCAGACCGAGCCATCCCTCTCCCACTGTGCACTATTCCCGGCGGCCAACCACCACCAGTCCGGCGGCCGGTCCAGCGAGCCCCTTCACTGTAAGTTCTTTCTTCTTCCTCTCCCTCATTCTTTATATATATATATGTTAAGAATTAGTGTATTAGTATGTTAATATAATTAATGTATTAGTAAAATGTAATATGTGTATTTTAATATAATGTGTAATGTATATGTGATTGTGTATATTTAATCAATGTGTAGGTATACGTATAGTATTATTTAACTAATACTATATATGTATATGTAGAGCTTTTATTTAATTAATGTTTAATATGTATATATGTATAGTATATAAATACATTGGTAATGTATGTATTTAAAATATGTATACATATATTATTTATTTTATTATTATTTGTATAAGTATAGTATGTATTTAAATAAATTGTATAATTATAGTATGTATAATTAATTTTATAATGTGTAATTAATTGTATACCTATATGTACACAGTTTTTCATAAATTGTACTTTATAAAATATACACTATATTATTAGTGTAATTAATGTATATGTATTTATATGTATTTAATTAATGTGAATGTAAGTGTTATATATATATTAATTGGTATAATTACCTGAATATAGTATAAAGATAATTTTGGTATAAATATTATTGTGGTAAATATATATAGTATATATATAAGACAGTATTGATATATATGTAATAAAATACGTATTTTGGTATAAATGTATAAATATGCAATTACGTATTTTGGTATAAATGTATATATATATATATTCTTATAATGGGACTTATGTACATTTTTATAAACAAATAATATATACTTCCACTATGTACATACAGTTATACCTATTTTGTATACTTTGAAATAACAATATATGTGTATTATGTTTAATTATTAACAGTATGTTTAATTGGTATATATATATGGTAGGTATTAATGATTAAAAATAGGTAACGTGTTTTATCCCTACTAGGTGACCCTAGCTGACTAGTGCCCTGCCTGGCATGGCCCTTAGGCCAGTGTTTTGACTGTGTGTTAGCGTAGCTTCTGATGCAAATGTTATATTGTGTTATGTCTATAGGACTGTTGGTTCACCCAGGGGATACTCTGGAACAGGACATCCATAATTACCAGCTAAGGACCCGAGGCAAGTACATTTTCTGATAATTTCCAATTCTTTGATAATTTTTATAAGTTCAACAATCATGAAATGTTACAACTGAATCTTTAACACTGTGCTACACGGACTAGTATAGCTTGGATCTGCAGTCATGAGATGTTACCTTGATTATCGTATTGACATTATACACGACATTGATATTGACATTAGACATTGATATTAGACATTGATATTAGACATTGATATTAGACATTGTACATAATAGACTTGACTAGCTCGTGTATTCGTGACGTGTCATGATTGGATCCACAGTACTAGTTGGGGGCGAGGAAATTACTAGTGAGAGATGTGATCAAATACCCATTGTATAATTAAATATTATTGGTGTTAATCATACCCCCACGTATGATTAGCCAGACTGTAGCAATCGTACATGTTCCCAAGCCGATCACATTTTGAAACTACTATTTCAAAACACTTAGAATAGATTACAGTTTCCTATTTTAAATCATATACTACATCACCCGTATATGATACTGCTCCTTGTTTCTTTTCATTTTCATACATGCACTGACTGTATCATATTGCCTATTGCCTGTCTCTTTACATTGCCTGTCTCTCTTAAATTGCCATTGCATTTATTTCACTATCTTCTCAGTAGCTAGCATGACATGTTTTATTATATTATAGACATTATCAATTAATGGAACTGTTATTTGAGAGTGTTGCTTTGCTCCTTCCTGACTGGAAATATATTTCCAGACTATGCCTTAGAGGACCGCTGTCCGACACTTTATGGACCATATGGTGAGTAGCTGCAGATTTGGTAGTTTAGTTGTGATTCTGGAAGGTCTAGCCGGAATTATTATTTATTGTTAGTTCTTTAAGTAGACTATTTGGTACCGGATTTGTCTCCGGCATTTTGATGAGACTTGGATATTATTGAGTTAGAATATTACTTGTTGACTTGTGTTGTGTTTAATTTTAATTTCTGTTTCGAAATCTTATCGTGCTGTAATCCTGTGATTGAGTATGTGTTCATCTTATTTGTGTCATCCGTGCCTCATAATGGAGATTGGATGCTTGCGTGACATTAGTTAGATAATATCAAGACCTTGACAGCGTTCTACCGCCGATACTGCGGCGTAGGCTGGACGTACCCACGCACTCGTGCCCCTAAACCGGGTGCGGGTCGTGACACGTTTTTAGTGGTGGCCCATGCAGGTCAGACTTTGCGAGTTGTACGATGTCGTGGTAGTATGGCATCTTTGTTACACTACTGCGTGCCTGCGATAGGATCTAGGACATAGGATACTAGGATGAGAGAGGATACTCAATCACAAATTATTTGAGAGATTTCTGGGACGACCCTTGAGAATCTCATTATAAATTCCAATTTAAATCCTTCCTCCTTGTTTTCGTTCGTTCCCACTTATTGATATTGAGTTGATTCTTATTGACCAGTTGTTAACTTTAATTCTTGGTATCGTTGTTGAGTTTTGATTTCATATCGAGATAAATTTTACGGGCTAAAATTTACGGTATCATCTGATGACATATATTGATGAGGACAGTGGGAAAGGTAAAACGTCTACTTTGGTTATGGAACCTAGAGTTTATCGCAGCCATATTAGCTGTGGTAACAAGAACGTAGGAACCTGACTTGGATGTACATACTGTAATTATGAAACTTAGGGTCTCTCGCAGCCATACCGGTTGGCGTGGCGAGGATTCTAGATGACATGATTATAGAGTTGCATACCTTAGTTACGGAACCTGTCATTTATCGTATCTATGCTTACTAGCGTGGCGAGGATTCTGTGTGTCATGATTTCTGACAGACGCGTATGATTATCAGGTTGTATCTTAAATTGGTTCTTAAAGTATCATCTCAAGACTTATCTATTTTCGTTATTCCAGGACTTTGTTCCATCGCTCCTTTTCTTTACTAGCAGTAAAGATACCTTCCGTCCTTGATCCAGTTCCTTTTGAGCTTATTTTCTTTGAGGATTCCTTGTTAGTATGATAATTAGTGACTTGCAATTTTGGTTGTGTCTTGTATTAGTTTGACTGAGTGTTGCCTGTGAGTTATAAGTGTTTCCTAGTTGGACATGTAAGCAGTAGGCATTAATCTAGAGATACCCATAGCATAGTGCCTTGTAGCAATGGTTCTATGATAGGTGTGTTATAGTTAGTATTGACACTATAGATAGAGGAGAAAAAGTATCAGTGATGATGATCATTTGGAAGCAATAGTACAAATAATTCGGGCAGTATAATTTTCGTACACAGTTGAGGTTGTAAATAATTGGTGTATTAGTGCGCACCTTGAGTATTAGAGACTGTAAGTATTTATATGTATACTTGTGGATTCAATTTTATCGTTTGAAGAGTGTAATGAATTGCAATTTTAAGAATTTTAAGGAGTTGAGGTTTTTATGTTATTAAAATGCTTGAGGATTCAATTTGATTCAATGAGCCTAGACAAGCTGTAAGGATTTTTGGAAGTGATTAAATTTTTGTTTCAGCTTTTGAACTTCTGACTTTGAGGAAAGTGTGTGCATTTTTCTTTAAAGTTTATTCGAGGAGTTATTTTGAGGAATTTTAATTGAGGATAAAATCTTGTAGCGAGAGAGATATATTAGTATATAAGTAGATGAGATCTTAAGTTATTAAATTTTGAGGATTCAAATTCAATTAAATAAACATAGTCAAAGCTATAAAGATTTTAAAAGTGATTAAATTTTTTCGATATTTGAGTATCTGATTTTGAGGAGGAATATGCTAGAGTTAAGTGTATGATAGAGATAGGAGATACTGCAGGTAATGTGTTAGCAGGTTCTGTTCTTTCCTTTATTCTGTTCCTATCTATTTGATTGATTGATTGATTCCTTAGTACAATAGTTGTATGTATGATTTCTTGTTAGAGTGTAGTTAGTAGCACCCCTGATATAGAGACTACAATACCATGATAAAAGACACCATGATCGTACATAATTCCCTTAGGTTGCATGTTGTATGGTTGTAGGTAGAATTCTCTTAGACTTTGATTGTTGAGGATTTAACTGTAGTAAAGATTAACGAAGAGGTTATGACTTGACAAAGAGAGACAAGGTGCCTTAAATTTTGAGGAAAAAAAAAATTAAATTAAATAAAGAGTTGGGAATTTAATATGGCATAATTGAAGTTTTGTTAAATTATTGATTTTTAAGAAGATTATGAAATAATTAAATTTATCATTGAATTTGAGGAATTTAAGAAGGCCATCGATATATCTATTGGACTGCAAGTTATGAACTTATATCTTGAATATTGTGTTGGAGGTTTCATAAGTATTACGTCGTTGCATATTATGTGGAAAAAAAATCGAGGAATAAGAACACAAATGGGTTAGTGTTGAATTCAAATTGGGACGAGATTCAATTTTTGAAATATGCATTGATTGGATTTCAATTAGAGGATTGAATATTAAATTCTTGTATTTCGTTATTAATTTAAAAGTTTGGAGGATATTGTGATAAGAATGGGATTTGATTTTATATTGAAAGATTTTTAGGGATATGCTATTTATAGAATTTTGAAAAATTATTGTGAAATAACAATATGGAGTAGTTCATGATTATATGATTTGATGAATTTAAATTTGATGGTAGTAAATGAATAAATAAAATAATTAAAGATTTAAAAATTCGAGGATAAATATTGATTTAAATAGAGGGTTAAAAAATTTAACATGGCAGGATTTATGATGTATTAATTCCAGGAAGGATATGATATGATTGAGGTTATCATTAGAATTTGAGGAAATTAAGGAGATTGTCATTAAATTATTGGATTGCAAGTTATGAATTTTAGAATGTTATATTTGAATGTCGCATTTGGAAAATCCTTAAGTATCGTATTGCCGAGTATTTTGAGGAAGGAAAAAAAAATTTTGATGGACTAATGTTTGAATTCAAAACTTGTGGGACGAGATTACAATTATATATGTGGATTGATTAAATCAAATTCGAGGAGTGGATATTAAATTCCGAGTATTGAATTACTAACTAAAACTTTCAAGGGAATTTTGATAAAAATAGACTTTGATTTTATTTCGAGGATTTTTTCAGGAATAAAATAATATCAGAAATTTTGAAATTATGAAAAGACCTTGCGGATTATTACCTGATGTCGTGGTTGATGAATTTAAGTTTGAGAGAAATAATGATGTGTATGATTAAATGCTACTTTGAGAATTTTAAATTTCGAGGACAAAATTCTTTTAAGGTGGGTAGACTTGTCACTACCACATTCCGAAAACAGGGGTAATTTTGACTTTTTACAATATTTAATATTATTGTAGTTATAATTAATTAATTGCATGAATAGTATATATTGATTTAAATAATTATGTGTGATGTGTAATTAAATATAGTATTAGATGCAGTGTTCATTTATTTTTGCTAGCAGACTAGACCTAGAAGCCCAGTAGAAGACCACATGTCCGAATTATAGAATTCTGGATTTTATTATTTTATTAGAATTTAATATTTGGAGATTGTAATTAATTACTGTATTTTATTTAATATTTTTGTGCATTGCCTTTGCTTCGATATTTGGAGCACTATCCAGACTTTTTTCTTCCAACAAATTTCACAATCTTGCCCTAGACATGCCCGCCTTCCATTCTGCTATTTTTGTAACTCATAATTTTGCTCTCTGTACATTATTTCTAGCCGCACAAAAATCGTCGCGGACGTTTATTTATTAAATTCCTATTTTTGTATCGTTGTGCGTTCCAATCGAAATTGGAGGCAATCTTGACCTATTTTTCGTGCGGCCCAAATTAGGGTAATATTCTGTTCTGAGTCTTCTTCATTATTGGTATTGATGACCTGACCTGATTTTGGCTCCATGTACTCATAATTAATTGTTGAACACAACTTGCATTTATTTCTATTTAAATCGAGGATACTATTTTATCTGATCCTAAAATCCCAATTTAATTCCAGTGCCCTGTAAATTGAGCCCATACCGATCATACAGCGCCCCCTGATCCTACAAAACACCGGATACTGAATCGCCCGCCAAAATTCCGTCATTTTATGTGTTTGTGCAATTTCCCAAATTTAAGGGGGCTAAATTGCAAATTTGCATTTTGTGGCATCACCCAATTGTTTGAACAATGAGGGAACCTAATATTTTATTTAAACTCTCACCCTCATTTTCCACATGAATTATTTTCCCATGTCCAATCTGGACCCCTCATTTTCAGGGTCAATCACAACCCTTCATTCACACCCTCTCTCCCTATTTAATATCTTGTACCCTCAAAACCTAATCCCAAGAAACCTAGGTTTTCCCCCCACCTCACAAGCCTCCACCCCCTCTCTCCTACGTATGTAAATTTCCTCCATTCTTTTCTTCTTATCCTTCTTCCTTCCTCCTTCTCTTTCCTTCCTTTTTCTTCTTCTTCTTTTATTTTTTGATTTTGAATTTTAAATAATGGTTGGGGGGGGGGACACTGTGCATTTTTCTCCCCCATATGCTGAGCTCCAGAGGCCTAGATCCCCGGCCGACGACGGAGCCGATCCCCGGCAGCTGCTCCTTCCCTTATTCCTCCTTCTACTCTCCGGCGTGGTCAGCAACCCGGCGGCCGAGTTCTCCGCAGCCTCACCTCTGCACGCCGGCGCTCCGCTGCTAACTCCCTCCGGCGGTCCGCTCCGACTGCACGGCCAACCCTCTCCCACTGTGTACTCCGAGCCGCCCTTCCTCTCCGGCGAGCTCGCTACACCGAATCCTCGATCACCACCATCATCACCCTCTCAATTGCCGACCACCACCGGCGCCATCAATCTCCTCTCCTCCTCCCTGTACTCCGACGACATCAAGCCGTCACCACCACCTCCATCACCAATCATCACCACCATCTCCATCTCCCCTTGATCACCACCACCACCATCTACAACCACCCTCATCGTCATCTACTACCACCACACCACCACTCCCTACCGAGCCCCTCACCTCTGAAACTCCTCCCACCGCCGGCCAGCACCTCTCCGGCGAATATCGGTGAACTTCGGCTGCTCCTCCCCCCATTCTCCCACCACTCCTACCTCCATCTCCTCCCTGCGGTGTATCCCGGCGGCTGTGCTCCTCCCTACCCCGACCTCCTCCAGACCGAGCCATCCCTCTCCCACTGTGCACTGTTCCCGGCGGCCAACCACCACCAGTCCGACGGCCGGTCCAGCGAGCCCCTTCACTGTAAGTTCTTTCTTCTTCCTCTCCCTCCTTCTTTATATATATATATGTTAAGAATTAGTGTATTAGTATGTTAATATAATTAATGTATTAGTAAAATGTAATATGTGTATTTTAATATAATGTGTAATGTATATGTGATTGTGTATATTTAATCAATGTGTAGGTATACGTATAGTATTATTTAACTAATACTATATATGTATATGTAGAGCTTTTATTTAATTAATGTTTAATATGTATATATGTATAGTATATAAATACATTGGTAATGTATGTATTTAAAATATGTATACGTATATTATTTATTTTATTATTATTTGTATAAGTATAGTATGTATTTAAACAAATTGTATAATTATAGTATGTATAATTAATTTTATAATGTGTAATTAATTGTATACCTATATGTACACTGTTTTTCATAAATTGTACTTTATAAAATATACACTATATTATTAGTGTAATTAATGTATATGTATTTATATGTATTTAATTAATGTGAATGTAAGTGTTATATATATATTAATTGGTATAATTACCTGAATATAGTATAAAGATAATTTTGGTATAAATATTATTGTGGTAAATATATATAGTATATATATAAAACAGTATTGATATATATGTAATAAAATACGTATTTTGGTATAAATGTATAAATATGCAATTACGTATTTTGCTATAAATGTATATATATATATATATATTCTTATAATGGGACTTATGTACATTTTTATAAACAAATAATATATACTTCCACTATGTACATACAGTTATACCTATTTTGTATACTTTGAAATAACAATATATGTGTATTATGTTTAATTATTAACAGTATGTTTAATTGGTATATATATATGGTAGGTATTAATGATTAAAAATAGGTAATGTGTTTTATCCCTACTAGGTGACCCTAGCTGACTAGTGCCCTGCCTGGCATGGCCCTGAGGCCAGTGTTTTGACTGTGTGTTAGCGTAGCTTCTAATGCAAATGTTATATTGTGTTATGTCTATAGGACTGTTGGTTCACCCAGGGGATACTCTGGAACAGGACATCCATAATTACCAGCTAAGGACCCGAGGCAAGTACATTCTCTGATAATTTCCAATTCTTTGATAATTTTTATAAGTTCAACAATCATGAAATGTTACAACTGAATCTTTAACACTGTGCTACACGGACTAGTATAGCTTGGATCTGCAGTCATGAGATGTTACCTTGATTATCGTATTGACATTATACACGACATTGATATTAATATTAGACATTGATATTAGACATTGATATTAGACATTGATATTAGACATTGTACATAATAGACTTGACTTGCTCGTGTATTCGTGACGTGTCATGATTGGATCCACAGTACTAGTTGGGGGCGGGGAAATTGCTAGTGAGAGATGTGATCAAATACCCATTGTATAATTAAATATTATTGGTGTTAATCATACCCCCACGTATGATTAGCCAGACTGTAGCAATCGTACATGTTCCCAAGCCGATCACATTTCGAAACTACTATTTCAAAACACTTAGAATAGATTACAGTTCCCTATTTTAAATCATATACTACATCACCCGTATATGATACTGCTCCTTGTTTCTTTTCATTTTCATACATGCACTGACTGTATCATATTGCCTATTGCCTGTCTCTTTACATTGCCTGTCTCTCTTAAATTGCCATTGCATTTATTTCACTATCTTCTCAGTAGCTAGCATGACATGTTTTATTATATTATAGACATTATCAATTAATGGAACTGTTATTTGAGAGTGTTGCTTTGCTCCTTCCTGACTGGAAATATTTTTCCAGACTATGCCTTAGAGGACCGCTGTCCGACACTTTATGGACCATATGGTGAGTAGCTGCAGATTTGGTAGTTTAGTTATGATTCTGGAAGGTCTAGCCGGAATTATTATTTATTGTTAGTTCTTTAAGTAGACTATTTGGTACCGGATTTGTCTCCGGCATTTTGATGAGACTTGGATATTGTTGAGTTAGAATATTACTTGTTGACTTGTGTTGTGTTTAATTTTAATTTCTGTTTCGAAATCTTATCGTGCTGTAATCCTGTGATTGAGTATGTGTTCATCTTATTTGTGTCATCCGTGCCTCATAATGGAGATTGGATGCTTGCGTGACATTAGTTAGATAATATCAAGACCTTGACAGCGTTCTACCGCCGACACTGTGGCGTAGGCTGGACGTACCCACGCACTCGTGCCCCTAAACCGAGTGCAGGTCGTGACAATCTGGGCGATGAATCTGCCCCTAAATCTATCTTCATCAACAACAACCTGACTGATGAGGATCGAAATCCCTGTGACAGCTCGTCAGGGAATACATAAATGTCTTTGCTTGGAGTTACGAAGATATGCTGGGACTGGACCCCCAATTTATGGTCCATAAACTTAATATTGTGTCGAACGCCAATCCTATCAAGCAGCAATAACGATAGTTTCGGTCGGACATCATGAATGCCATCGAAGCTGAAGTCAATAAACTGATAGCTAGTGGCTTCATCCACGAAGAAAAACATCCAGATTGGGTAACCAACATTGTGCCCATCGTCAAAAAGAATAGGAAGATTCAGATCTGTATTGACTTCCGTGATCTAAACGTGGCCTACCGTAAGGATGAGTTCCCTCTTTCGATCATAGATATAATGATCGATAATACATGCTGCTTTGAGCACATATCCTTTATGGACGGTTTCTCGGGTTACCATTAAATCAAGATGTTTTTCGACGACGAGAAGCATACGTCGTTCCGAATACCGATAAGGGTATACTGCTACACAGTCATACCCTTCGATCTGAAGAATATCATTGCTATATACTAGCGAGCTATAAGTACCATCTTTCGTTAGCATCTATGCAAGACGGTCGAGTGTTACTTTGATGACATCCCCGTCAAGAGTCGCTCCAAAGATGATCCCCTCCGGGACTTAAAGACTGTGTTCGACCTCATGCGTGCACACCAGCTCAAGATGAATCCCACCAAATCCTTTCTAGGAGTCTCCATTGGCAAGTTCCTGGGTTTTGTTATAACTTTGAAGAGTATCTACGTGGACCCCGACAAGATAAAAGCAATCCTTGAAATGAGCCCACTGAAGAACCTCAGAGAGCTTTGAGCCCTTCAAGGAAGACTGGCATAATCAGAAGGTTCATATCAAATCTATATGGACGTTGTCAACCATTCACCCAGCTCATGAAGAAGGGAGTCTCCTTTGTCTGGGACAAAGAGTGCCAGTCGGCATTCAATGACATCAAGGAATACCTCATGAACCCTCTGGTGCTGGTAGCTCTTATAGTTGGGAAGCCCTTTGTGCTCTATGTACGAGAAATGGATCACTTTTTTGGTGCTCTACTAGCCCAGAAGAGTGACATAGGTCACAAGCAGGCCATCTACTATCTCAGCAGGATGATGGTCGGCGCAGAGCACATATACAATCATGTAGAGAAGGAGTGCCTTGCTCTAGTCTTTGCTATCCAAAAAACTCGACATTACGTGATAGGACAAAAGATCCATGTGATCTCATGGGTCAACCCCCTCAGGGTCCTCATGACCAAACCTGGGATACTCAAGTCCCACTTAGCTATGTGGGCGATACTTATGTCACCATACGACATGGTATTCCATAGAAGACGGTCAAAGGTCAAGCATTGGCCGACTTTCTGGCTGCCCATCCAGTCCTAAAAATCTCAAAGCCTTACGAGGAAATCCCAAACGAGGTAGCAGACTCAAACATGACCACAAGCGCAGAAGCTATTTGGCAAATGTTCTTCGATAATATTTTAATAACAGGGCCCAAAGGCGATATTATCGCTGTCATCGGGATAATACTAATTTCTTCGTATAATTTGGTCATAAACTGCACTTACTCCCTCACAGAGCTATGCTCCAACAATGTGGTAGAGTACAACGATCTCATCATTGGTCTCCAACTTGCCAAACAAGTGGGTGTTGACTAACTGGAATCCTACGACGATTCTATACGGATAGTTGGCGAGTACGAAGTCCGGAACGAGGACTTGATTCCCTACCACCAAGCCGTGCTTGGAATAATCACCACCTTAGAGGGGTTCTTCATAAAGTACGTCCCTTGACTGCAAAATATCGAGGCTGACGCACTGGACGACCTCTTTGCCTCTCTAGCTGTGCTGGTCAATACTCATGAACTGATCGCCATAATCGGTCAGGAACTTGTCTGCCCAAAGAACAACCTTTGTCTGTGCCTGAGCAACTCAGTAGAGACGAGCATTGACCCATAAGGAGACTTTCATTCATCGACTATGTAGTCTATGGAATTCTTTCCGAGAACCCAAATGAAGCCACTTCCATCAGAAGATATTTCCTCCAGTACTATTATAATACGGCTACCAAAAATGCTGTATCGCCGCTCCTATGACCGCCTTCTGCTATGATGCCTATCGAATTTAGAAGCGAAGAAGGATCTTCGCGAGGCTTACAATGGGGTTTGCGGTACCCATCAACCTGGACCCAAGCTACAGGACTGTCTCCTGAGAATGGGTTACTATTGGCCGACAATAGTTGCGGATGTTGTCAACTTCATAAGAAACTGCCAAGCATGCCAAATCTATGCCAATTTTATCCACCAGCCCTCGAAGTTTCTATACCTGAATATTGCGTCGTAGCCTTTCAAAGCCTGGGGCATGGATATCATAGGACCGATCAGTCCACCTTCGTCTAAGGTACATCAGTTTATTCTTGCCATTACCGACTACTTCTCTATGTAGGCATAAGTCATACCACTCGCTGAAGTCAAGACATCAAACATGATCAGCTTCGTCAAGCATCACGTCATATACCGCTTCGTCTTGCCATAAAGGATCATCCATGAAAATAGTTTACCGTTTGCAAGTCAAGCTTTTTATCGGTTTTGTGACAATAACCAAATCCAGAATATAGCCTCAACGGCCTATAACCCAGCAGCAAATGGTCTGGCAGAAGCATTCAATAAGAACATCATAAAGCTACTAAAAAGGTTTATTTCCTCCATTAAATGCGATTGGAATGAGAAGCTGGTCGAATGTCTCTAGGCCTATCGAACAACGGTCCGGACACCTACCGGTAGTATGCCATTCTCCTTGGTCTATAGAGAAAAACGGTCCTCCCCTTCTAGGTCTAAATTTCCTCGCTCTGAGTGGCTCTATCCAACTGGCTAATCTTCGACAACAATCACCACCGAAAGCTACAATAGTTAGAAGCATTCGACGAGAAACTTCTCTTAGTTCAACAACTCATTTAGCTATACCAGAGCCTTCAATAAACGAGTCAGGAAGAGGACTTACCAAGTGAGTGACCTCGTCCTGACAATAAGAAGGCTGATGGTTATGACCCACATGACGGCCGACAAGTTCAAACCCAAATGGGAAGGCCCGTTCGTCGTAGAATCGGTATTCTCCAACGGTGCCTACCTATTGGCGAATTCCAATGGCAAATTGCAAATGATGCCCATCAACGGCAAGTTCCTGAGAAAGTACTATGTCTAAGGCTAGGCTGGTACTTTCCTATCTACATAAGGGAAACCTAGTTGTACAGTGTTTACACACTTAGTTCTTTATTCCCAGCGAGTATCTATGTACGACAATTCCCCCTCTATACAAATTATTATAAAAGCCATTATCTGTATATAGGAGTACTGGATACGCAATGGATAATTTGTCCTCAAAAACTTCCTAATGGAGCAGTCCTTAGGTCCCCCTGCACACTCCCGCTGGGACCACTCAAAAAACCAGTCTCATTAGAAGCTAGCCATGTCCATATTACCTATGAGCTATTGGCCTAACAATCTCCCTAGTAGAGTAATCCTCGGGTCTATCTACATTCTCGTGTAGACCACACTCAGCAAACCACTGCTCGGTGAGTTTCTTGGATGCTATTTCATGTCCATACTACCTCTGAACTACTGTCCTAACATTCTCCCCGGCCGTGTTTGCCATATCCATATTACCTCTGAGCAAACCTCCCTGGTTTGGCTCTCGATTATCATATCCACATTACCTTTGATATCAATTGTCATCTCAACTTATCACCCGTACTTAACTCTAAGTACGCCAGTGTTGTTAAGTCCACAAAACCTTCCACGTCCATATCACCTAGGGCTTGTCTCAAACCTACTATTTAACTCCAGTGCGCAAGAAGTAATAGGTCCACCTAAAATCCTACGGTAGGACATCCTAAATAGACTACGATATTATACTACGTCCATATTACCTCTATTACGGTATCCAAATCTCACACAAATAAATTACAAACGAATGGAATAACTTTTATTTCTTTCCACGAAGAGAAATTGAAAGCAAACTACATTTGGGGGATTGTCAAGATCCCAAATTCGAAGGCAAAATGAAGACACAAAAAGCAAATAAAGAGTTATTGTTGCTCTGAGTCAAAGCAAACTCCGCTATTCGCTCATGGATACGGGCTATACGGCCATCCTAGCGCATCTGTGCCAATCTCTCAACCTCTTTGGTCATGACTTCGGGATCTTCATAGTGAGTGAAGTACTCATAGCTGTCCTCAAGTTTCTGCACCATAACCTAGACACCAGCCGTGTTCTTTGCCACTTAGCTTGCCTCAGCCCTGATTGCCTCCTCTTTTTATCAGGTCTCCTGCGGCCTATTCTCCAGCACAACAAGCTCGACCTGCAGCTTCCTAATGGTCTCAGTCAGGTTTTACCACCAGGAGAGATACCCTTCCCTGAGATCGCTCAGCCGATCGGGCTTCTCTCGTAAATCCAGGAGGTCGTGCTACAAAGTTTCCATAGAGGAAGCAAATGAGGCCTTCTCCCTCTCCACATTCTTCGAGAACTCGCTATACTCATAGGATATTAACATCCCCCTATCTGCCTATCGGTATTGCTGCAGCTTCATCAGGCATTGCTCCACCTCCACCAACCTTTAGCCCAAGAGATCAACCATTTGTTCAAAATCGGAGAGAACCATCAGAGAGTGGACCTGGCCCTCTAAAAAGTGCTTGGTCCAGGCAAAGGATTTGTTGCGCTCCAACACTTCCATGACCCCTTGTTTCAGGAACATATAAAAGCTCTGAACTGAGAGTCCCATATTATCATCAAGCTCCTCCACTATAGCCGGAGTCAAAGGGGGCTGGAAGAAGGTAGAAGCCACTGGATTGACAGGTCGTACGGTGATGCTCAAATATCCTGAGGGCGAAGCAACAATAATGGAGTGATCGGCAGTCCTGCTCGCGATCTAATTCTTTATAGATACGTGGAATACCTGAATGCCCGGCAACTGAGCAACAGATGGTAGAGTGGCACCGTGACTCGGGATAGGAGTACTAGGGCACCTTGTTGAGTCGGCTCTCGCCTATAGGCCAACCCTAGACTGTGTTGCTATAACATCAGAAGATGACCCAGCAACCGCAGTACTGGAAACATCGTGGACAACCTCCTCACGATGGCTGGCCACCCCAATATCTAGAGAGGCTTCTGTCATGCCCCAGTCCGAAAATATGGAGGACCAGGTATACGTACACATGCCAGCTGTAGGAACAAATATAGGAATCTAATTTAATGGACCTAATCAGTCGTAGTATGCTGTAAAATATAACTAAGACTCACTATCACCGGCAGGTACAATCTAATCTCATCCACAAAATATCACAGAATAGAAAACTGAATGAAATAGAATATGTCTCAGAATCCACTACAAAAGAATATCCAGTGGAGAACAATCCACAAAAAAAGTACAAAAGAATACTGAAAGAATACAACTAAGCAATAAAGAAATAGTCCTAAAATACTAAGCAAATATCATCCATGAATGAATGCTCAAAGAAACTCCTATGGCTTCACCTCGAATTCCTCATCTGCAAAATCTCCAACTCGGTAATCCGTCGGGTATAAGTGCTCGTCAGGATCTGAAAAAGGTGCCAAGTCCTCAGAGGGACATAATAAGTACATAAGAAATCGATATGTATAAAAGTAAAGCAGTAAACAATAAATAGGGTAACTAAACTATCTATATAAAATACACTCGAGACATCTTTAATGGCGCATAAGGGGGAAGAAATAGAAGAACAGTAGTCCCACCAGGCGCTCCGAAGAACTCCGGGGGTTACACAGTTGCACCATTTTTACAGTACATTAAGAAATAGAAATCCCATACGCTCACTAGCAGATTCTTCCCTCCCAATGAACTATACGAACTGTATATATGGTGCAGATAGAATACAATTGAGTCAATAAAAGCTAGAACCCAAACTAACACCAACAGCTAACACAAGATGCGAACTCACATACCGATGGCCAGTCAACACGCCAGTCCATGCACTCACTTACCCAGTAAATGTGTTTGAAACAGTGTTAGGTCATAAGATACTACATATCTTAACAACATAACGGGTACGTCTGCTACTCTAAGACACGTGCACACAGCTAACAAACTAAAAAGATCTAGGCATATGTAAACTGCACAATACAAACAAGTAAGGTGTACTTGCCTTCCAAGCCAAGATGCGAGCACAACAATTTTGGTCCGGTGCTCTCCACAGGAATGTCTCAAACATCTACCAATTAATTATTACTCTAATTAGACTCTTACAATCAAGTTAAAATTAGGTTATTAACTAGTTCTTAATTCTACGTAGATTGCACATTCAAGTAACTACGTTGATTGCACAAAATAATACTAGTCGCTAAACATTATCGAAAATCCTTTTTAAAGACATTAATTATCAAAAATATTAATTCTAGAATTTTTATTAGAAAATAAGATTTTTAGTGATAGGGTCATCTACTATAATTTCTATGAGTCCAAAACTAATTAGAAACCAAAACTGTCATAACATGTTACCGACAAGTCAATAAAACCATTTTTTGTTAAATGGATAATTCTGGAATAAATACTTAAATATCAGAATTAAAATAACATAATAAAATTTTAGATGTATAAAACAGAAATTTTTTGGTCGAAATTTAAGTCTGAAATTGTCGGGATCAAGTTTTGTCAAAACTAGGTCAACTTGTTACATAAAACACCTAGAATTCTAATTTTTTTTAAATAGAAAATAAATCTAAATAAATATGGTAAAATCAGTAGTAATTACAAAAAATACTATTTCTTTTATCTATACCAAAATAATTAAGGTTTTACCATGTACAAGTTGATCCTATTAGGATTGGCAACCAAACTTGCTGGTATGCATGCAAAAAGGGTGGTACATGATTGTTGTGACATCATAGACATCAATTTTTATATTTATTTAATAAATTTTAGAATATATATATTCTAAAAAATAAGCAATTCACCAAGAAAATTAGGTTTTCCATCTACTATTAAGTCCTAACAAAGTCCAAGGATCTCCAACATGCAGACATCAAAACTAGGTCAACTAGGTAACTTTTTATGCATAAAAACCATTTAAATCAAAAATTATATTTCTGAAAAATATATTTTAAAACCAAATTTAATATAGGTTAATAACATCATATATTAATTATCTACTGTGTTTTAGAAGGGTTCGATGCAGAATTTTGGAGAAAACATAAAACTAGGTCACCATTCCCATTGTACATGCAATTTATTCAAAAAATAATAATAATTTAATAGTCTGAAATACACAGTGAAAATATGCATAATATAATTTAAACTTCATATTTCATTATTATTAATATGATTTAATCAAGGTTTCTACATATGGGTGCATACATGCATTCATGAGTTCAATTATTTACATGCAAATCCTAAAATAAACCCTACAATGAAGAATATGACAATTGTTTACAAATAAATATAAAAATTATTTATTTATATATAATAACAATTATTCATGCAATTGTACACATTAGAGAGTGTTTTTAGGAAGAAGAAGACTTACTAGAAGAAGAAGGATGAAGAACTAGGGTTCTTGGATGAAGGAGGTGATATTGTGTCCATGTGAAATAGGGGTCGGCCTTGGTGGTGAAGGTGGTGGCTTTGGTGATGGAGGAAGGCGGTGAAGAGGAAAATTAGGATTTTAGATGAGAAGATTTTAGGTTAGGGTTTTAGAAGGAAAGAAGGGAAGGAGAATATATATATATATATATATATATATATATATATATATATATATATATATATATATATATATATATATATATATATATATATATATAAGGACAGAAAGGGAGGGGAGGTCGTATGGGTGTGTGCGGGTTTGAGGGGGTATCAGCGGGTATTGAAGAGGGGTAGGATTAGGATTAGGATTAGGATTAGGTTGGTAGTTTGTTAGGAGGTTTCTTAATTAGTTAGTTAGTTATTTAAAAGTCAACAAATAATTAATTAATTAGTTTCACAAAGATTTTATTTGATTTCATGGGATTAAAATAGTAATAAATGAATAAATAAATCCTATAAAAGAGAAAAATTGCCTAAATTGGCATGGAGGAATTATGGGTTGCTATTTGAAAAAAGTTGGATTGGAAAATAATCATAAATAAATTATTTATATAAAAATATCTAAATTTTAAACACAATAAACTATGCTTTTTATGCTAGTGCCATACTAATCCTAAATATCAAATTTTGTGTCACATAAAGATTCTACGGGTAGTGTCTCCCGTGTTGGCTACTTCCTACGAAGGACGATATAGATTTTGGGGTCATCCTATGTCATTAATGTTCAAACTACGATGAAGTGTCCTAATACAACAACTGGATTTAAATTAATTTTAAAATATTCTAAATAAACACAATAAATATAGAATACACACAAAATACCTATTTTTGGGTGAAGGGTTTTACAACCAATCCACCTTAGAAATTTTTTTTCCTCAAATTAAGAATATGGCATGATCTAAAAAAATAATAACGCGGTATGTAAAGTCCATACCCGAAGACTCGCGTAAGTGTAAAAAATGCTCTAAGATTGAATCATCTCACTCCCAAGTCGATTCACCCGGTGAATGATGCTTCAAAGCAACATGGACTAGTCAAATGGTTTTCCCCTTTAGTACCTTCGCTCTACGGTCGAGGATCTCAACCGGCTGCTCCCCATAAGACAAACTCGGTCCTACAGTGATATTTGAATGATCCAATACATGGCTAGGATCCGCTACATACCTTCTCAATTATGAGATATGGAATACTTCATGGACACCCTCCAAGGTCTGCGGTAATGCTAGTCTGTAAGCAACCTCGCCAACATGCTCCAATACATCAAACGGTCCGATGTACCTCGGACTAAGCTTTCCTCTACCTCAAAATCTGATGGTTCCTCTAGTAGTGGAGATCCTTAAGAACACGTGATCTCCCGACTTGAACTCTAGGGGTCGACAGTGAGTATCTGCCCAATATTGCTGTCTATCTTGTGCTGTTCGAAGGTGACCTTGAATCTTCTTGACCTTATCTACTGTGCGAGTCACCAACTCCGGTCCAAGTATCTGTCTTTTGCCCATATTACTCCAATATACTGGCGATATACACTTTCTTCCGTATAATACTTCAAATGGAGCCATTTGAATGCTTGCTTGGTAGCTATTATTGTAAGATAACTCCACCAAATGCAAGTGATCCTCCCAAGATCTTCCAAAGTCAAGCATGCACACTCTCAATATGTCCTCCAACGTCTGAATAGTGTGCTCTAACTATCCGTCTGTCTGCGGGTGATAAGAAGTGCTAAACTTTAATCAAGTTCCTAGGCTCTCCTGCATACTCCTCTAAAAGTTTAATGTGAACCTCGAATATCTATCAGAAACTATGCTGACTGGTACTCCATGTAGACGTACAATCTCCTTCATGTATATCTCTGCCAGAACTTATATAGATTGCCCATCTCTAAAGGGTAAGAAATTTGCTGCCTTATTCAATCTGTCCACAATCACCCAAACTATATCTCGGTCAGCTGGACTTCTCGGGAAACCTATAACGAACCCCATGGGGATGTGCTCCCATTCTACTCTGGGATTGGAAGCAGTTGGAGTAGTCCTGCTGATCTCTGATGTTCATCCTTAACTTGTTGACACACCAAGCAATTTGCCATAAACTGTGCTATCTCTCGCTTCATCCTGTGCCACCAGTAATACTGTCTCAAGTCTCTATACATCTTCATATCTCTCGGATGAATAGAGTATGCTGAACTGTGAGCCTCCGATATTAGCTCATGCCAAAGCTCTTCATTAGGAACATAAAGGCGATCCCTATACCTTAAGGTCCTATCTTCATGTATCCTCAACCCAGTCTATAACCCAATCTCAGTCCTTTGTCTAAGCCTTTGAAATCTTATATCAGTCGGCATCGCTGCCTTGATATGCTCACCTAATGATGATTGAACTTGAAGGTTCATCCACTTTGTGACTTCTCCTGGCATATCCACCTATGTGACCAGCTGGTCCAAATCATATAATAATTCTTTTTGTGTTGTCAAGAAGTATGCCATCGGTCTACTACTTAACGTATCTGCTACTGCATTAGCATTGCCTAGATGGTACAACAACTCAATATAAAAATCTGCCATCAACTTGAGCCATCATTTCTGTCTCTGATTCAGATTCTTCCGAGTATAGACATACTTTAAGCTCTTATGATCTGTATAGATCTCCACAGTTTTTCCGTTTAAATAGTGCCTCCAAAGCTTCAGAGCAAAGATTACTGCTGCAAGTTCCAAGTCATGAGTGGGGTAGTTCTTTTCATGGATCCTCAACTACCGAGAACCATAGGCTACCACCTTCCCATATTGCATTAAGATACATCCTAATCCCTTTCCAGAAGTATCGCTATAAATAACAAATCCTGCCAGTCTAGTAGGTATGGTCAAGATCAGTATTGTAGTCAGGTGCTTCTTCAACTCATCAAACGTCATCTGGATCTCCTCTGTCCAAATAAACTTCTGGTCCTTGCAGGTCAACCTTGTCATAGGCTCTACAATCTTTGCAAAATTCTCCACAAACCTCCGGTAATATCCGACAATTGCTAGAAAATTTTGAACCTCTGAGATGTCGGTTGGGGTGGGCCACGTCTCTACTACTGATATCTTGGATGGATCCACTGATATGCCTTCTCTCAAAACAACATGCCTAAGAAAAGAGACATGATTTAGGAGAAACTCGCACTTACTCAACTTAGCATATAACTTCTGATGTCTCAATATTTCTAGCACTTTTCTCAGATGTTCCTCGTTCTCCTCATGGGTCTTCGAGTACACCAAAATATCGTTGATGAATATGACCAAAAACTGGTCCAAGTACTGAAGGAATACTCGGTTCATTAAGTTCATAATCACATCTGGCATATTTATCAATTCAAAGGGCATTACCAAGAACTCGTAGTGACTATAGCGAGTCCTAAAAGCCGTCTTCTGAATATCCTCGTGCCTCACCTTCACTTGATGGTATCGTGATCTCAGATCAATCTTAGAAAATACCTATGCTCCTGTTAGTTGGTCGAACAAGTCGTCAATCCATGGCAGAGAATACTTATTCTTGATGGTCACTACATTATGTGCTCTGTAGTCGATGCACATGAAGACTGTTCGATCTTTCTTTGGCACTAACAACCCTGGGGCTCCCCAAGATGCACTTTTCCTAAGGAATCCCTTGTCATGCAACTCTTGTAACTGCACCTTCATCTCACCTAGCTCCTTCTTTCCTAACTGATACATATTAGAGGATATCGTCGCTGCTCTCGATACTAACTTAATAATAAACTCGACTTCTCTGTCCGGTGGCAGACTCGATAACTCATCTAGAAAAAATATCTACAAACTCCTCAATAATCGGTGGTGGCACAACTTCCATTTCCATGCAAGCTCCATCTAATTGGCCTACTCCCTTCTCTGTAGTTTCTCTCATGAACTCAAACTCTGGCTGACCTGGCGGCTTAAAGATAGTACAACCTTTATGGCAATCTAATAGTGCATGATATGGCTAACCCAATCCATCCCCAACACTACGTCAAAATTTCTCATTGGAAATACCAAAAGTCGAGCTCTCATCTCCCGAACACAAACAATAACTGAACAAGTACTACAAGTACTAGTTACAGGTACATCTGTAACGTAAATTCATCTCTCTACAATAGAAGAACGAAAGGTTAGGAAGATTACATGAATCAAGCAAGATGCAATGATTTATTCAAATAGAATAAATTGGATGGAAGGTGAGTTATAGTCAAATATGGATGAGATCTAAAACTCTAATCCTAAGTGTAGGCCCGCTTGGTACAGTTACATAACCGAAATGGTTAACACAACCCGCATGGGCCACCACTAAAAAAATATCATGCCCCAGTCCAAAATACGGATGACCAGGTATGCATACATATGCCAGTTGTACGAACAAGTATAGGAACCCAATTTAATGGACCTAACCAGTCGTAGTACGCTGTAAAATATAACAAGACTTACTATCACAAGCAGGTATAATCTAGTCTCATCCATAAAATATCGCATAATGGAAACTGAATAAAATAAAATAAGTCTCAGAATCTACTATAAAAGAATATCCAGTAGAGAACAATCCACAAAAATGAGTACAAAAGAATACTGAAAGAATACATCTAAGCAATAAAGAAATAGTCCCAAAATACTAAGTAACTATCATCCATGAATGAATGCTCAAAGAAACTCCTATGGCTCCACCTCAAAGTTCTCGTCTGCAAAATCTCCAAATCCGTAATCTGTTGGAGATAAGTTCTCGTCGCGATCTGGAAAAGGTGCTAGGTCCTCAGAGAGACATAATAAGTACACAAGAAATCGACATGCATGAAAGTAAAACAGTAAATAATAAATAGGGTAACTAAACCATCTAAGTGAAATACACTCGATACATCTCTAATGGCGTATGAGGAAAAAAAAATAGAAGAACAGTCGTCCCATCAGGCGCTCCAAAGAACTCGGGGGATACACAATTGCACCATTTTTACAATACAGTAAGAAACAGAAATCCCATTCACTCACTAACAGATTCTTTCCTCCTAATTAACTATTCAAACAATATATGTGGTGCAGACAGAATACAACAACGTCAATAAAAGCTAGATCCTAAACTAACACCAACAACTAACATAAGACACGAACTCACGTACCGATGTCCAATCAATACGCCAGTCCATGCACTAACTCACTCAATGAACGTGTTTGAAACAGTATCAGGGCATAAAATACCACATATCTTCATAATATAACGGGTACGTCTGCTACTCTAAGATGCATGCACACAACTAACCAAATAAAAAGATCAAGGCATATGTAAACTGCACAATACAAACAAGCAAGGTGTACTTGCCTTCTAAGCCAAGATGCCAACACAAAAATTTTGGTCCGGAGCTCTCCACAGGAATATCTCGAATACCTACCAATTAATTATTACTCTAATTAGACTCTTACAATCAATTTTAAATTAGATTATTAACTAGTTCTTAATTCTACGTTGATTACACATTCAAGTAACTAGCCCTCAAATAATACTAGTCGTTAAACATTACCGAAAATCCTTTTTAAAGACATTAATTATCAAAATTATTAATTATGGAATTTTTATTAAAAAATAAGGTTTTTAGTGATAAGTTCATATACTATAATTTTTATGAGTCCAAAACTAAGTAGAAACCAAAACTAGGTCATAACATGTTACCGACAAGTCAATAAAACTAATTTTTGATAAATGGATAATTCTGGAATAAATACTTAAAAATTTGAATTAAAATAACATAATTTAATTTTGGATATAGAAAACATAGATTTTTTGGTCGGGGTTTAAGTCTGAATTTGTCGGGTTCAAGTTTTATCAAAACTAGGTCAACTTGTTACATAAAACACCTAGAATCCTATTTTTTCAAAATAGGAAATTAATTTGAATAAATATGGTAAAATCAGTAATAATTATTATAAATACTATTTTTTTATCTATATCAAAATAACTAGGGTTTTACTATCTACAAGTTGATCCTATTAGGGTTGGCAACCAAACTTGCTAGTATGCATGCAAAAAGCGTGGTACATGGTTGTTGTGATATCATAGACATCAATTTTACATTTATTTAATATATTTTATAATATATATATATATATATATATATATATATATATATATTCTAAAAAAATATTAATTTACCTAAAAAAATTATGTTTTCCATCTACGATTAAGTCCTAACAAAGTCCAAGGGTCTCCAACATGTATACATCAAATCTTGGTCAACTATGTGACTTTTGTGCATAAAAACTATTTAAATCAAAAATAATATTTCTAAAAAATATATTTTAAACAGAATTTAATATAGGTTAATAAAATTATATATTAATTATCTACAAAATTTTAGAAGGGTTCGATACGGAGTTTTGGAGAAAATATAAAACTAGCTCACCATTCCCATTGTACATATAATTTATTAGAAAATAATAATAATTTAATAATCTAGAATAAATAGTAAAAATATGGATACAAATAATTTAAACATCATATTTTTGTTATTAACATAATTTAATTAATTTTTTTACCTATGGGTGCATACATGCATTCTTGGGTTCAATTTTTTACATGCAAGCCCAAAAATAAATTCTACAATGAAGAACATGGCAATAAATTACAAATAAATATAAAAAATATTTATTTATATATAACAACAATTATTCATGCAATCATACACATTAGAGAGTATTTTGGGAAAGAAGGAGACTTATTAGAAGAAGAAGGATGAAGAACAAGGGTCCTTGGATGATGGAGGTGATGTTGTATCCATGTGAAGGGAGGATCGACCTTGGTGGTGAAGTTGGCGGCTATGGTGATGGAGGTAGGAGGTGAAAAAAAAAATTAGATGTTTAGATAAGAATATTTTAGGTTAGAGTTTTAGAAAGAAAGAGGAGAAGGAGAATATATATATATATATATATAAAAGGAGAGAGAAAGGGAGAGGGGGGGTCGCGTGGGTGTGCGTGGGTAGGAGGGGGTAGTCGCGTGTATAGGGAGAAGGGTAGGATTAGGATTAGGTTGGTAGTTTGTTAGGAGGTTTCCTAATTGGTTAGTTATTTAAAAGTCAACAACTAATCAATTAATTAATTTGACAAAGATTTGATTTGATTCCATGGGATTAAAATAGTAATAAATAAATAAATAAATAGATCCTACAAAAGAGGAAAGTAGCCTAAATTGGCATGGAGGAATTATGGGTTGCTATTTGAAAAATATTGGATTGGAAAATAATCACAAATAAATTATTTATATAAAAAAATCTAAATTTAAACACAATAAACTATGTTTATTACGCTAGTGTTATACTAATGCTAAATGATCGAATTTTGTGTCACATAAAGATCCTACGGGTAGTTCTCCTGTGTAAGCTACTTCTAAGAAGGGCAATATAGATTTTGGGGTCATTCTATGTTATTATTGTTCAAACTACGATGAAGTATCCTAATGCAACAATTGGATTTAAATTAATTTTAAAATATTTTAAATAAACATAATAATTATAGAATACACACAAAATACCTATTTTTTGGTGATGAGTTTTATAGCTTCAGCTGTCAATCCCTGACAATAATAATTGTGAAAGCAGCCGCCGCACTAGAATGACCCACAATAGTAGGGACTTCGTACACTGCAGCCTCCGTAGTGGGCACTGTAGGACGCCCGTCGCCAGAACTAGGAAGAGGCCAAGGTTCCTTCCTAACAAGTTTACTGCCCCCCTTTTTTAGGACATCCTCCTCGGCGGCCACATCCACGGTCCTCAAGGGACAGGCAGGGCATACAAAACCAGAACAACAAGTAATTAACTTCACTAGGAGAATTGAAAGATGAAGCCAAAAATTTTTAATCTTGTGAAGTTGAGAAATGACCTACCGGAGGGAGACAACTTATTTTGTGGCTAGTAAGGCTGTTCCTCTAAAGCTGCACCCAAGCCCTGAGCTCCTGAGGTCTCAAGTACCGGTTTAGAGGCACCCACATTGCACACCGGGAGGTTTCCTCTTCCTGTTCGGCATAAGAAACCACCGAAGCGGCTGCTCGCCGGGGACGGTCCCTTCTCTCCTGTGTGTGCAAATTTTCAAATAGACAAAAGCTGAGATATTTATATAAAGGATTGGGCATAATTAGACAAAGAGTATTTATGAATACCGCCGTAGCATCTAAAATGGGCTCTGCTTTGCAAGCCACCGGTGCAAGGCTCTTTACTCGCAGTCCCTCTCGTAGGACACTTCGATTTTGCTTTCGGTTCCAGTTTTGGGTCCACATCAGTCCCCTTCCTCTTGGTGTAGCGAACATGATGCGTCTCCATCTTTGGTTTATGCTTATAACCTGGCTCGGGTGCCGATCGCAATATAGTAACTCCATGCTCGGGCCCCGTCGAGCAAATTGCCACTATACCCGAGAGAAACACTCGGATGACCCAGTAAAAGCTTAGTATAGCCAAACTGACGAGAAAACTGACTGGGTAGATAAGGTTCCACGAAGACGGTAGCCTTATTCTGATACACCATGTGGGAGGGACGGATGGCTTGTATACAGCGAAAGAGCCTCTCAGACAAGCCTCGAGATGCCACCCCGTCATCATAATAAATAATGTTCCTTTCATCGGCGGTGAACTTTGGCTTGGACGTGAAAAAGGTCCAATCAGTCATGAAAAAGAGCTCCCTCATGCTAGTAGGGGTAGTATCATACTGCCACTTCATCGTCCGATACCTACGGATCAGGGCATCGGCGACCACCATGTTCTCGTCAGTCCCCGGGCTTATCAAAGACCGGTGATGCAGGAGAAGCCAACCCATCAAGTAATGGTAAGAAGCTCGAACCTGTTGAAATGCCCCTTACTAGGATGGTCTTTTACCTTCTCAGTGAAGTTACGGAGACCACGATGGATGTAATACACCATGGTCGGTAGAAGGGCCAACTTGTGGCCGAATGCCAACTTCATGTCAGGTAGGATCAGGGTGCGACTGATCCTTTCTATTATCCCGAACCCGCCTGGGACTACATAGTTGCGCAACCAGAGCATCAAGTACCACGCCAGCACAGCCAAAGGGGACAATTTGTGCATATCCATATAAAAATCGTTGAGCTCCTCTCCGAGGCCACTCAGCTCGTCAAGGGGTTTGCCCTTTTCCCCCGAGGAGCCCTCAACTTCCTTACCCTTGGCGACTAAGTCCTTCAGGGCATGGATAGAGTCAGCTACTTCCTGTTTGGATCGCGACGCCCGAACATAAACTATATTAGACTCCTTTGACTCCTGAAAGAGGTGGCTAGTCCAGGTCGTAATGTGAGGAGAGGATCCCTCAGTTGACTTCTTCTTCTTCGAAGACCTCTGGCATATGACATGATGGCATAGCAAATCTTGGTAGACCATCAAGATCTCAGGATCCTCTGCTTCCAATTTCTCAAGATTTTTATTGCCCGGGGTACACTCTTCATAGGGTTCATCACCCCAAGGGAGGTTTGAGACGACATGCATCTTATGTAAAGCCAGTCCCATCTCACCGCCGGGTGTCACGACCCGCACCCGATGTAGGGATACAAGTCGGGAATAACGCCCAGCCTACACCACAGAATTGGTAGTAGAACGCTATCTGGGTACTCTATCTAGTATTATATTGAACCACCAACAATAACAATATACTCAATCACAGATCTAAGATAAAAACGAGCACGAATATGATAAAGAATAGAATAGTCACATACAAATCATTAGTCTAAAATAATAACATCAATGAGTCTGAAAGAATACTAAACAAAAAGTTAGAGACAAATCTAGTACAAAAGAATACTAAGAAGCTACAAGTCCCGGGTCATCAGTCGGGATAAGTCCCTCCTGAGTCAGGATCTCTGACTCTAAGCCCACAACAACCTGAGGTCCATAATATGTAGGGTACCACTCCTCAGTGTCATATGGAAAAAATATATCCAGTCTGGAAAGGAGCAAAGTACATCTCTAACAGCAATTCTAATCAATGATAAAGACTATATAACAGTAAATAGTATGAATATACAAGATGCACAATAGATACAAGAGATATATAATAAGAAAATACTGGAATAAATATAATAATGAACAACATGACAATGAACAAGAATACTAATGACTAAGTGTGTGAGTACTAGCTTTAATATGTGATCGGCTTGGGAAGATGATACAAGATTTATGGCCTGGCTAATCATACGTGTGGTGTATGATTAACACTATTTAAGAGCAAGACTTGATAGAAGAAGGGTATGATCACATATCAATACTAAAATACTTCCCACCCTCGACTGGTATAATAGATCCAACCATGGTACGCTATGGCACGAGATTCCCCAAAAAGATAGCTAGTCTTTCTGAGAATCAGTGTCTGTACATGTACAAGATAATCAATGAAACAAGGCTTGCATAAGATACACCATATACCAAGGAATAACATCTCATGACGAGATCCGGATATACCAATCCGTGTAACCATCGTATTAAGAAAACAAGAATATCTACACTAGATACAATGAGCATAGAGGATATCATAAATAAGAAACTATCAGAGAATGTACTCGCTTGAAGTCTAAAGAATAGTCTCACAGATGTCTGATACAGTGCCTCGAAGACCTAAATAAGGAATATAACATCAATACAAGGTTTTAGAAAGAAAATAAGTTAAACAAGTCAACTTCTAGGTCAACAAGCCAATTCTAAGTCAAAAATCAAATTAGGTCAACTCTAAGTCAAATTGGTCAAACTATGATCAAACTATTGTGAACAATGTCAAACTACCTATTTCTAGGTTGCATGAGTCAACCTCAAAGATATTGGATTCAAACACTAAGAATCTAGGTCATACTAGCTACATCATAGAATGCTAGGATACCGTATCTCTGGATACGTAAAACAAAAGATAAAGCATCACATATACATATCAACAATATTAAATATATAAAATCCGAATTACAAATGCTAAATGGATACCTTAGTTTCGAACCAACTTGGTATCGCAACACTAAATCTCAAACTTGATACCCAAACCCAATACCTTGGGTATCCCCAAATACCTTGATAGTTACCTTGGTATCTCAAGGTAATTGTCAAGACTACAATATATTACTAACTACCCATAAACTATATACTAACAACTAACTATTACAAATATAGTATAATAAAACATAATTACCGATTAGGAATATATACATATATACTAATACCATATATATACATATATATATATATCTATTATAAATAAATACATAATATCTATACTAAATCACAGAATTGTCACTAAAGACCCTTGCTGCTATCGCAGAAAAGCTGTTGATACCATTGATACCGTTGCTGTCACTGCTGCTATCGCGACGGTTTCCTGCTGTTGTTGCTAATGCTGTTGCTGCTGCTGTCGCTGAAGCTACTGCTGCCGTCGTAATTGCAGTCGAGGTTGCTATTGCTGCTGATGTTTGTTGCCATTGTTGTTGCTGTTTGTTGCTATTGCTGTTGTTGTTTTGTGACGCTGAACTGTCACCAAAGCTGTTGTCCCCTCTCTCATCCTCTTATATATATAACACAATATATATATATATATATATATATATATATATATATATATATATATATATATATATATTTGTACTGATATATATAACTACAACTTATATAACTATGTATACATACATACACCTCCACATATATATATATGTACACAATAAATACCTATAACATAACATACACATATATAGTATTATATATATATAACTTCATATATACATACACGTATATATATATATATATATATATATATATATATATATATATATATATATATATATATATATATATATATATATATATATACACAATACATATATAAATATACTACTACATTTAGAAACTAATACATATATAGAGAATTAGCTACACAATATATAACACATAGATATATAGATCTATGACACACTAATACATAAATATATATACACAACAATATATATATATATATATATATATATATATATATATATATATAATAATTATATATCACCAAGACTAAGAACAATTTAGAATAGATCTAGAATTAAATTGCATAAACACATGGAGCGTATCACCCCGTATCCTACTAGATCTAGGATACGATTGTGACACGAGTCCACCACACATCCAAACGTACCCCAAAGGACACGAGCAAGTCTAATATATTATTTATGAATAATACGAAGAGTCAAACACAAATCTACGTGTCCGTATCAAAATATTACATGCTCAAAGTCCCGTATCGGAGAAAAAATCCCCAAATCAACACGTATCACCAAATTGTTGGGATACGACCTATATGTACCCAATTATGGACACGACACTAGCCCTAAACACACAAGCACATGACAAATTAATCTATATGACTAATTGACACACACAACAAATGTCAATCTCGGAATTTCCCCAAAATTGACACAAAAAGCACCATAACTTTCACAATAGGCCTCCTATGAACACAAAACCAAATCCTATGGGTAGCCTATGCATATGGATTGATTTATCATGGTTAAATCTTATATTTAGAACCTAAATTAAGGGAAAAACTGAATTGTACCTATTGGAAGATGGATTCCCAATGCAACCTCCAAATATGATGAAATTGGTCTCCAACTTGTAGATCCTTGCTCCTCTTTGTAGATCCTTGATTTCTCCTTCTAGATTCTTTCTCTAATAGCCTCCAATGGTTATTTAGGAAGGAATTGGAATAAAATTTGGTAGGAAAATGATATGGGAATGGAGGAATTTGGTTGAAAAAAATTCTAGATCAAGATTTGAAATAAAAAGAGGAGAGAGAAACTTTTCCCCCTCTTTTAAATAGGTCGGCCCCCTCTACCCCTTCCTTAAGCTACTATATAATATCCATTATACCCCTTGGGGCCTCTCATGAAGAAATAATTAAGGTAGAAAGCCTCTAGTCTAATGGTTTAATTAAATTAATTATCCTCCTAATCAATGGGCTTTCTAATTGGGCTCAATTCTAACAATTAATACATGTTTGTCCATGAGTCTAAACTAAACTAGTTAGGTCCACTAACACAAGTCCAAAATAAATAACTAACATCTAACAACAATTAAATAATACAACAATAATTATTTAACATGCATAATATTTCATTAATATAAAATTACTAAAATATCCTTTCCTAGAAAATGTGGTAGTGATAAGTCTATCCTCCTTAAAATAATTTTGTCCACGAAATTCAAAGACGAAAACTATACCCAGAAAATAATAGAACAAAAGAATAGAGCATAACAAAAGAATAGAAATAAATAACAGAACTAATTATGAAAGAACATACCTCAAGACTGCTCCAAAGAGTGATGCCTCCATGCGACGCATACCAAAGGAATAGTCTGGTTCCTCAGCACCTTCTCTCTCCGATCCAAAATCTCAACTGGATATTCTGGATAGCTAAGAGTAGGGCCGACCTCTATCTTCGAGTGATCCAATACATAACTAGGATCTGCCACGTACTGTCTCAACTATGACATGTGAAACACGTTGTGCACTCCCTCTAATGTAAGTGGTAAGCCTAGTCTATATGCAACTGCATCGACCCTCTCTAAAATAGTAAAAGGTCCGATGAATCGCAGACTAAGCTTTTCGCCCCTACCGAAGCGAATCATGCCTCGTATCGGAGAAATCCTCAGAAACACCAAACCACCCACCTAGAACAAAATATAACCTTAAGAACTTAATCTATAACAGAAAACCAATAACAAGCACAAAACAAAAATCTAAACTATACCTCAAACTCTAAAGGTTTCCGGTAGCTATCGGCCCAATGCCACTGTCTGTCCTGCGCCACACGAAGTCTGTCTCTGATCAACTGAACCTTCTCCGCTGCATCCACAACCATCTCTGGCCCAAGCAAAACTCTTTCTCCAATATCGTCCCATGACAAGGGAGTACGACATCTTCGACCGTACAGAGCTTCAAAAGGTGACATCTCTATACTAGTCTAGTAGCTGTTGTTGTAAGCAAACTCTACCAAATGGAGATGGTCCTCCCAAGAACCACCAAAATCTAGTACACAAGTGTGCAACATATCCTCGAGAGTCCGAATAGTCCTATCTGACTTCCATCTGTCTGGGGATAATATCCAGTACTGAACTTGAGTTGAGTGCCCAAACTCGCCTGCAAACTCCTCTAGAAATGAGAAGTGAAACAACTATCCCGATCCGAGACTATGCTGACAGAAACTCCATGTATCCTGACGATCTGCCTCACATATATCTCTTCCAGTTTCTCTATAGACAAACCCACCCTGAAAGGCAAAAATTAGGCCGACTTCGTCAACCTATCAACGATGACCCAAATTGCGTCTTTCCCTCCAAGAGATCGTGGAAGTCCGGACACAAAATCCATAGTAATGTGCTCCTACTCCACTCTGGAATGGGTAATGGCTGAAGTAAACCTTTTGGCCTCTGCCTTTCGGCTTTTACTTGCTGGCACAATAAGCATCTGGATACAAACTGTGCCAATTCCCTCTTCATGCCATACCACCACACACTCTCTCGCATATCCCGATACATCTTGTTGGCACCTGGATATATGGAATACTGAGAGCGATGCACTTCCTGTAATACCTCCTCATGCAGCTCCCCACTAAGCACACATAATCTAACTCCATGTCGCAAAGAACCATCATCGACAATGGTGAAATCATCCTCCAATCCTGCTCTCACTTGAGCTCTGATGCTCCTTAGAGATACATCCTCATATTGTGCTACCTTGATCTTGTCCCTCAATTCTGAATGTATCTGCAATCCCCACATCTGCATAGTATAACCAGAAACTATCATCTCAATGTCCAAGCTCTCTAAGTCCTCTAACAAATATTGATCCTACGTCAAGAATATGCTACCGGATACATACTCAAAGCATCGACAACTATATTAGCTTTCCCAGGATGATACTACAAAGATATATCAAAATCCTTCATCAGTTCCAACCACCGACGCTGCCTCATGTTCAACTCCTTCTGCGTAAAAATGTACTTCAAGCTCTTGTGGTCTGTGAAGATCTCCATATGCTCACCATACAAATAGTGTTTTCATAACTTCAGGGTGAAGATAACTGCTGACAACTCCAAATCATGGGTAGGATAGTTCTTCTCATGATGATGCAATTGCCTGGATGCATAGGCAATTTCTTTTCCATTCTGCTGAAGAACACAATCCAAACCTTTCCCCGATGCATCACTTTTAATAGTGAAACCTCCAGACCCTGATGGCAACGTCAAAATAGGAGCAGACGTCAACCTCTTCTTCAATTACTAAAAAGCAACCTGGAAATCCTCTGTCCAAACAAACTCTACATCCTTTCTATTGAGTCTGGTCATCGGCTCGACAATCCATAAAAAATCTTGCACAAACTTTCTGTGGTAGCCTGTCAATCCCAAGAAACTCCTGATCTCTGCTACCGAACTCGGGGTCTTCCAAGATTCCACCACTGCGATCTTCTTTGGATCTACTGAAATACCATCACCAATCACAACATGCCCCAAGAACTCCACCTTGTCCAGAAAGAACTCACAATCGAACAACTTTCCATACAGCTTCTCCTTCCTCAGCACATCCAACACAATCCTCAAATGCTCCTCATGCTCCTCCGGTATCTTCGAGTATATGAGTATGTCGAAGATGAACACCACCACAAACTTGTCAAGGTACTGATCGAACACCTTGTTCATCAAGTTCATAAATACCACCGGTGCATTAGTCAACCCAAATGGCATCACCATAAACTCGTACTGACCATACCGAGTTCTAAAAGCAGTCTTCGGTATGTCCTCCGGCTTTACTTTCACCTGGTGGTAGCCTGATCTCAAATCTATCTTAGAAAATACCTTGGCACCACTCAACTGATCGAACAGATTATCAATCCATGGCAAAGGGTACTTATTCTTGATAGTAAGATTATTCAATGCCATGTAATCAATGCACATACGCACCGATCCATGCTTCTTCGGTACAAACAATACCGGGGCTCCCCATGGTGAAGAACTCGATCTGATAAACCCCTTATGCTGTAATTCATCCACCTGCTTTTCTACCACGAACAGCTTATTATTGTTTACTCTATAGACATATTGCAAAATTGGTTCTGCACTTGGCACCAAGTCTATTAAGAATTTAATATCTTGATCTGGTGGTAATCATGGCAATTCCTTAGGAAACACATCCAAGAACTCTGCTATCAATAGAGGAGGCAACTCCTTGTCTTCCACCATAGCTCCACAAATAATGCCTTCTCCCTACTCTGCAGCTCCTCTAGCAAACTCGAACTCAGGCTCTCCTGGCGGACCAAACAAAATTCTACCTCCTCTATAATCTATACTAGCACGGTGCCTACTCAACTAATCCATCCTGAGTACAATATCGTAGCTCGGAAGTGGCATTACAAGTAGACACGCACTCAACTCCTGGCCTCCTAGAGTAACTCTCCGATCCTTGTAAATATTATTAACCAGGATAATGCCTCCCCTGGTCATGATCTTGGAAGTCCTAAGCAAAGACTCAGCTACCAAACCATGCTTCAGAGCAAAAAAAATAGATACAAAACTATGGGAAGTACCATTATCAAACAAAGCTAAAGCTGGAATGTAATTAAGAAGAATAGAACCTGCGATGACATCTTAGGTGGGTTCATCCTCCTCGACGGTCATAGAAATGCTTATCCTTGATGTGCACCTCGCTGCTGTTGATGCTGGACATAACGTTGCTGCTTTATCGGAAGTGGTCCCCTTGGCTGTACTGCAGGTGGTCTCATCTATGCCCTCGGGGCTGAAGCGGCTTCCTGAACTACACGACGAGGATTGGAAGGACACTCCCTCAGCTGATGCCCTTCAGTACCACAATACAAACAAACTCCTAGCCTCCTTCTGCAAACTTTCTAGATATGACCGGGCTTCTTGCAGTAGTGGCAGAAAGCTTGTTGTAACTGTCTCTACTACTGTGGTACCTGGTGAACCGGTGCCCTAGTTGGAGTTTGGTGTTGCTGTGGCTGTGGAAAGGCCTAGACTAGAAATGATGACGTTTTGCAAATACTATACTGTTGTTTTCCCCCAGAAAAGAATTATTGTCTCTTTTGGGCTTCAAACCCAACTCCCCCTCAATCTTGCGTGCCTCCGCAAGTATCTCCGAGTATGTCTCATAAAAAGATGGAATGAGGATCTTTACTTCCCAGTTTAGACCCTCACAAAATCAAATAGCCCGAACCTCCTGCTCTCTCACCAAATACTCTACAAATTGTCTCAACCTGCCGAACTCCGTAGCATACTCCTCCACAGACATGCTCTCTTGAATGAGTTTCTCAAACTGTCTCCCCAACTTTAGCCTGTCTGCCCGAGCAAAGAACTTCTTCTTGAAGTGGTCCTTGAATAACTCCCAAGACTGTCATGCGTCAACAAGAATCGTCTCTTTCCTGAACCAAGTACGGGCGATGTTGAACAGTTGAAGTCCTACCGCCTCAACCTTCAGATCCTCAGAAAGATGGGACACCCTCATAAGACGCTCAATGTCCTCGAGCCAATCATCAGCATAGACGATGCCCTTCGTCCCCTTGAAGACCCTAGGCTCCAGCTTCTTGAAGTCCTGAATGTTGCCTGGCCGAAGCTGAGCAACCTGAGGAGCAACCTGCTGCTGGACCGGAACTCCTCTCTCTACTACGACACGAGCAAGCGGATGAGCACTCTCGATGCCTGCTATAAAATATTGTTCTTTCTCTGATGTGTCTCAGACTGAGCCCTCTGTGCCTCGAGCATCTTACGAAATAGTATAAACATCTGTGTCACCTCTGCTGGCACGGTAGGTGGAGGTGGAATCCTTTCAGATACAGCTGGCACAGTCCTCTGAGTAGGTGGTGGACCTTCGAAAGCCATTGACACTCCAATCATCGAAGAAGTGACTGGTGCAGGCCCTCAGGACCACCTCTCAGAAAATGCTCTCCCTTGGTGTGATCTAGTCTTAGGCGGCATCCTGAGACAAAGCGAAAGAAAGAATCCATATGGCACATAATGTAAGACACTCAAGGAAATGACAGTTTAAGAGATTAAGTATCAATATCAAAGGAGAATAGTTGAATGAATCAAAAGAATTTTTTCTAGATGTGATTGAGTATTCTCAGCCTATAGCCTATATCCTATATTCTGACACAGGCTCATAATAGCACTTAATTCAGAGCACTATTACGAATTATACTAATTATGACCTCGAATAGACCTCAGAGACCTGTATGGGCCACCACTAAAATTATGGCATGACCCGTACCCGATGTAGGGATGCAAGTTGGGAACAACGCCCATCCTATATCACAAAATCGATGGTAGAACGCTGTCTGGGTAATCTATCTAGCATTATAATGAACCACCAACAATAATAATATACTCAATCACAGTTCTAAGATAGAAACGAGCACGAATATGATAAAGAATAGAATAGTCACATACAACTCATGAGTCTAAAATGATAACATCAATGAGTCTGAAAGAATACTAAACAAAAAGATGAAGACAAATACAGTACAAACAATTACTAAGAAGCTACAAGTCCTGGGTCGTCTGTCCCAGTCAGGATAAGTCTCTCCTGAGCCAGGGTCTCTGACTCTAAGCCAACAACATCCTCAGGTCCATAATGTGTAGGGTACCACTCCTCAGTATCATCTGGGAAAATATATCCAGTCAGGAAAGGAGCAGAGTACATCTCTAGCAGCAGTTCTAATCAATGATAAAGACTATGTAATAGTAAATAGGTATGAATACATAAGATGCACAATAGATACAAGAGATATACAATAAGAAAATACTGGAATAAATATAATAATAAACAATATGACAATGAACAAGAATACTAATAACTAAGTGTGTGAGTACTAGCTTTAACATGTAATCGGCTTGGGAAGATGATACAAGATTTATGGCTTGGCTAATCATACGTGTGGTATATGATTAACACTATTCAATAGGAAGTCTTGATACAAGAAGGGTATGATCACTTATTTACACTAAAATACTCTCCACCCTTGACTGGTATAATATATCCAACTATGGTACGCTATGGCACAAGATTCTCTAAGAAGATAACTAGTCTTCCCGAGAATCAGTGTCTGTATATGTACAAGATAATCAATGAAACAAGGCTTGCACAAGATACACCATATACCAAGGAATAACATCTCATGATGAGATCCAAAAATACCAATCCGTGTAACCATCGTGTCAAGAAAATAAGGATATCTACACTAGATACAATAAACATAAAGGATATCATAAATGAGAAACTATTAGAGAATGTACTCGCCTGAAGTCCAAAGAATAGTCTCACAGATGTCTTTACGGTGCCTCGAAGACCTAGATATGAAATATAACATTAATACAAGGTTTTGCAAAGAAAATAAGTTAAACTAGTCAACTTTTAGGTCAACAAGCCATTTCTAAGTCAAAAATCAAACTAGGTCAACTCTAAGTCAAATTGGTCAAACTATGGTCAACTATGGTCAACTATGTACCTATTTCTAGATTGCATGAGTCTATCTCAAAGATATTGTCTTCAAACACTAAGAATCTAGGTCATACTAGCTACATCTTAGAATGCTAGGATACCGTATCTCAGGATATGTAAAACAAAAGATAAAGCATCACATATACATATCAATAATATTAAATATATAAAATCCTAATTACAAATGCTAAATGGATACCTTGGTTTCAAACCAACTTGGTATCGTAACACTAAATCTTAAACTTGATACCCAAACCCAATACCTTGGGTATCCCCAATTACCTTGATACTTACCTTGGTATCTCATGGTAATTGTCAAGACTACAATATAATACTAATTACCCATAAACTATATACTAACAACTAACTATTACAAATATAGTATAATAAAATATAATTACCAATTAGGAATATATACATATATACTAATACCATACATATACATATATATATATATATATTATAAATAAATACATAATATCTATACTAAATCGCAGAATTGTCACCAAAGACCCGTGTTGTTGTCGCTGAAAAGCTGCTGATACCGCTAATACCGCTGCTGTCACTGCTGCTTTTGCGACAGTTTTCTGTTGCTAATGCAGCTACTGCTGTCGCTGAAGCTGTTGCTGTTGCTGATTGCTGCTGCTGCCGTCGCTATTGCTGTTGTTCTTGCTATTGCTGCTGTTGTCGTCGCTATTGCTGTCGTTGTTGCTATTGCTGCTGCTATTTGTTGCCATTGTTGCTGCTGTTTGTTGCTATTGCTGCTGTTGTTTTGTGACGCTGAACTGCCACCAAAGTTGCTGTCCCCTCTCTCATCCTCTTATATATATATATAATATAATATATATATACTGATATATATAACTACAACTTATATAACTATGTATACATACATACACCTCCACATACATATATATGTACACAATAAATACCTATAACATATCATATATATATAACTTCATATATACGTGCACGTATATATATCATACAATTATATATATATATATATATATATATATATATATATATATATATATATATATATATATATATATATATATATATACAAACACACAATACAGATATAAATATACTACTACATTTAAAAACTAATACATATGTAGAGAATTAGCTACACAATATATAACACATAGATATATAGATCTATGACACACTAAAACATAAATATATATATACACAATAATATATATATATGCATATATATAATTACACATCACCAAGACTAAGAATAATTTAGAATAGATCTAGAATTAAATTGCACAAACACAGGGAGCGTATCACCCTGTATCCCACTAGATCTAGGATACGCTTGCGACACGAGTCCACCACACATCTAAACGTACCCCGAAGGACATGTGCAAGTATGATATATTATTTATGAACAATACGAAGAGTCAAACACAAATCTACGTGTCCGTGTCAAAATATGATATGCTCAAAGTCCCGTATCGGAGGAAAAATTCCCAAATCAACACATATCACCAAATTGATGGGATACAACATATACGTACCTAATTGTGGATACGACACTAGCCCCAAACACACAAGCAGATGCCAAATTGATCTATAGGACCAATTAACACACACAACAAATGTCAATATTGGAATTCTTCCAAAATTGACACAAAAAGTACCATAACTTTCTCAATAGGCCTCCTATGAACCCAAAACTAAATCCTATGTGTAGCCTATGCATATGGGTTAATTTCTTATGGTTAAATCTCAGATTTAGAACCTAAATTAAGGAAAAAAACTGAATTGTACCTATTAGGAGATGTATTTCTAATGCAACCTTCAAATATGATAAAATTGGCATCCAACTTGTAGATCCTTGCTCCTATTTATAGATCCTTGCTTCTTCCTTCTAGATCCTTGCTCCACTAGCCTCCAATGACGATTTGAGAAGGAATTAGGAAGAAATTTGGTAGGGAAATGATATGGGAATGGAGGAATTTGGTTGAAGAAAATTCTAGATCTAGATTTAAAATAAAAAGGAGGGAAGCTTCTAGTCTAATGGTTTAATTAGGCCGGCCCCCTCTACCCCTTCCTCAAGCTACTATGTAATGTCCATTATACCCCTTGGGGCCTCTCATGAAGAAATAATTAAGGAGGGAAGCTTCTAGTCTAATGGTTTAATTAAATTAATCATCCTCCTAATCAATGGGTATTCTAATTGGCCTCAATTCTAACAATTAATACATGTTGGTCCATGAGTCTAAACTAAACTAGTTAGGTTCACTAACATAAGTCCAAAATAAATAATTAATATCTAACAATAATTAAATAATACAACAATAATTATTTAACATGCACAATATTTAGTTAATTATGAAATTACTAAAATAGCCTTTACTAGAAAATATGGTAGTGACACCGGGCGTGAAGATGGTCCCCGTATGAAGGTTGTACACCTCTATCTGGATGATAAACAGAGGGCAGTTCATCTGCAAGCCATAACAAGTGTCACGATCCGCACCCAAAATTTGGACAGGAGTCGTGGGTACGTCCAGCCTACGCCACAACATCGACGGTAGAACGCTGCCTAGGTCACAATACTATCTAATCAATCTCACACTAGTATCCAACTCCATAAAAAGACACAGATATCACAATATAATGTATAAATATTCAATCACAGAACTAAAGCACGATAAGATATCAGAGAAAATAAACGAAATGCAAAACAAGTCTAAACAAAAAAAGTCTAACTCAAACAATAATATTCAAGTCTCAAAGTATGCCGGAAACAAATTCGGTACCATAAACTGCTAAAAGAAACTAACTGAATAACTAGTGATCCCGACTAGACCTCCTGGAATCATACCTGAACTACAAGGTCCAAGGCTGCAGCTACTCTCCCTGTGGTCCATAATATGTCGGACACCGGTCCTCTAAGTCGTAGTCTAGAAAAATATTTTCAGTCAGGATGGAGCAAAGTACAACCCAATAGCAGTTCCAGTTAATTGATAAGGACTATAAAATAATAAATAGATGATGCTATATACTGAGAGAAGACAATAAATAAATACAATGGCAAAATAATGAGAACAGGCAATATAGGCAATATGGTACAGTCAGTGCATATATGAAATGAAGAGAAAGAGCTACAATATCATATACGAGGTGATGTAGTATATTAACTGAAATGGAGAACTGTAACTATTCTAATTATTTGAAATAGTAGCATCGATATGTGATCGGCTTGGGAACATGTACGAGAGCTATATGGCCTGGCTAATCATAAGTGTGGTATATGATTAACACTAACATAATTTTATACTTGTACGATAGGGATATGATCACATTTCTCACTAACTATTTCCCCGCCCCAACTAGTATAGTGGATCCAACCATGAAATGTTACGATACACGATCAATGTCCAATATATCATGTACAATGTCTAATATCAATGTCGTATACAATGTCAATACGATAACCAATGTAACATCTCAAGACTGTAGATCCAATCTATATACTAGTCCGTGTAGGACTATGTCAAGAATCAGATATAACATTTCTAAATACTTGAATTATAGAAATTATCAAATAACAAAAATTATCAGAGAATGTACTTGTTTGTGGTCCTGAGGGGCAATACCAATATCCTACTCCTGTAGTCTCACAGAATAATCCAATGGTCCTATATATAAATAATTTAATATAATACAACATCAACCATTACACTAGCATACAAAAATACAATTATACTATGCTCGGAACTATGCAAAGGTGATAACTAGTCAACTAGCGGGGTCAAGTGTACACGTCTAAATGCACAGGTGTTATGTCCTCAAATACTGTGCATAACAAGACAGACAACTAATACTAACACAATGTCCAATATCCAAATCTCGTGTATCACTAACACATGGCCTAGTAGGTTAGGGTACACAAGGCAGTGAGTCCAAAATACGTTAATATACATATATACATATATACATATAGTACTTTAGTATATTACCTAGTATTACCTAATACTATATTTATATTAATACACACCTAGGGTCATACCTATCATATAAAATATGTTACACAGGCGGCTAACAATCTAATTTCTAAGGAGTAAATACTAACACCAATTTCCATGATGTAATTTAGAAACCTAATTTGCCATAACATAAACAATAAACCTAGTTACTATTGAAGTAATTATTAGACCTAATTTACCATGAAGTAATATACCTCAAACCAAATCACTATTCACACATGCACACGTGTACACACTAGTTATTAGGGTTCATCATCACAGTGTCATACAACACACAACAAGGAAGGGTAAGTTTCGAACCTTGGTGCACGGGGTCGAGGGTCTGATGAAGATGGCGGAGTGTGGTCCTGCGTGCACGGCGGTAAGGAGGCTCGTCGTGTAGAGGTCTGGGGAGTCGGGTCGTGTGGCCGGGTCATGCTCCGATGAGGTATTAATGGTGATGATGATGATGATGATGGTGATGATGTTGATGATGATGATGGTGATGATGTTGATGATGATGATGGTGATGATATTCCAGGAATGGCCGGAGAGGAGAGGCTAAGGCGAGGGTAGTCGTGGTGGTGGAGGAGCTCAGGCGGGCTGGGCTGCTCGTCGTCGGGGTGTCATTAGGATGGCCGAAAAGATGTGTGGCGGGGTGTCGAGGAGGGTGGTGGAGTAGGAGGATCCAGCAGAGGAATGGTTGTAGACGATGCTCGGGGTGGAGATGGCTGTGGTCAGGCGGTCGGGTCTCCTTCGGAGTCGGTAGACTGTGGAAGAGAAGGAGATGGAAGAGGGTGGTACGGCGGAGGAGGAGATCGGGGAAGAGACATGGTTGCTCGGCGGAGGACGGTCGTGAACAGAGGGAAGAGGGATCGAGGGAGTCGGGTGGCTCGATGTCGACTGTGCTAAGGGAGGTCCGGCGGTGGAGAGGGGCTCAGGGTGCTTAGGTGGGTCGACGGAGATGATAAAGACGATGGTGATGGTAATTGCGGTGGTCATGGGCGGACTGTCCCGGCAGTTGCAGTCGACTAAGGGGTTGCTCGGCGGTCAGGAAGGTCCGGCGGGTTAAAGTGGAGGTGAGGGAGTTGGCTAACAGGCGGTCAGGGAGGTTGTGATGATGGCGAAGGAAGATGGGAGGAGTCGGGGATGGAGGTGTTGTCGTATCAGGATGGAGGCGGTGGCAGATGGTGCTCAGGCGGACTGCCGGAGTTGGCCGTGAAGGGGTGAGGAGAAGGAAGGAGATGATGTTTAGGTTAGGTTTAGGGTTTTCGATTTGGTGATGGTGATTTAAATAATAGAAAGATGATGGTTTTTGTATGGGGGAGAAAAGGGTGTGCTAGCCTAGGGATTAGGGTCGGCCATGTGCTCATTGGGATGGAGTTGGCTCATTGGGAAAAGGGGTGAGGATGAGGGATTATATATGAGGGTGTGTGTGGTGAGAATGGTGCTTGCTTTTGAATGAAGGGCCATGATTTAACATAAAGGAGAGTGCATAACAAAAGGAGAGAGAAAGAGAGAGTTGGACCGGTCAAAGAGGGAGGGGGAGGATTCTTCATGTGTTGGGTCCAATGGGAGATGGACACCTCACTACACTTTGTATAAAAGTCCCCAACAATTGAAAAATTATACAAAAAATAGGAATTTGGATTGAATAAGGGAAAATACCATGTTTGGTGTGATATTGTAGATAAAAAGGGTGTGTGGTGCTTAGTATGAGTCTTGAGGGTGTGAATGTGGTTTGGTTTGGTGTTGGGTCTAGTTTTGGGTTAAGTTGGGTCCTTACACCAATTTAATTTAAATTAATGTAATAGGTGTTCTTAAATAAATTAGAAGTGCATAGGGTTAAAATTAGGTGGGACACAAGTGCCATGGACGTAGAAGACTCAGAATAGAATATTGTCATAATTTGGGTTGCACAAAATGGGTCAAGATTGTGTCTCCGATTTTGATTGGAATACACAAACATACAAAGTTGAATTTATTTGGAATTAAAAATAAACGTCTGCGACGAATATTGTGCGACTAAAATAAAACAAAAGAGAGGGTGTTTATGAATTACACAAGGGTCAGAATGGAAGACTGGCACGTCTAGGACAAGGGTATAAAATTTGGTGGAAGACAAAAGCTATTGTAGCGCTCCAAGTATCGAAACAACGGTAAGGCACAATAATTAAATAAAATCACAATAATAAATTACAACCTCAATAATTAATCCTAAAAAAATGACAAAATTATATATCATGCAATAAAATCACAATACTAATTAAAATCCATAATCCTATAATTTGGTCAGGGATTCATCTAGTGGGCTTCTAGGTCTAGTCTACTAACCTATACATTAATGAACACTATACAATATATATATATATATAGATATATATCATGCAATTATTTAAAATAAATATACACAATACTTATAATAAATAAAAATGACAAAATTACTCCTATTTTAGAATGTGGTAGTGACAAGTCTACCCCCCTTAAAAAAAATTCGTCCTCGAAATTTAAGACACCTTGTCTTTCTTTGTCCAGTCATAACCTCTTCATTAATCTTCACTACGGTCAAACTCCACCAACGATCAAAGTATAAGAAAATCCTACCTACAGTCATACAACATACAATCTAGATAAAATATGCATGGTTATGGTCTATTTTATCATGGTATTGCAGTCTTTGTCAGGGTGTACTACTAACTATATTCTAGCAAGAAAATTACTGATACAAGCTACGGTACTAAGGAATCAATTAATCAATCAAATAGACGGAAAGGAACAGAAGGGAAGAACAGAACAGAACCTGCTAACACATCACCTGTAGTATCAGTCTCCTTGACCATCATCGCAAATGCCCCGCCCTGCTGGAGTGGCTCCCTTCGCAGGTGCTGAGCAATCTGCGGTTCCACAAGTGGCCTAGCTGGATCTCTATAATTTAGAGTTGCACTATCCGGCAAGATAAGGAAATAGAAAATCCCTCATTCGATGCCCCGCATCGCCATAGTGCAAACAAAGTCCTAGCCTTAATCTACAGCTCTCCCAAAGGTGACCTGGCTTCTAACAGAAATGACAAGTCTGTTGTGTCTCTTTCGGAGGCTGCTGCTGATCCTGCTGAACACGAACTAGTGCCTGGTACTGCTAGTGGTTATGCTAAAATGTCCTCGACAGTTACTGAATAAGGGGACGCTTTGCCGGTCCTGCGCTACCACTTGTATCTCCAGAAATATTGTGACTCCTCTTAGGCCTGAGATCCAGATCCTCTTCTAGAATCTGGGCATCCATAGCGGTACGACGACCAGAAGTGCGTGACCTAATATCTCTCGTTAGCCCCTTTCTAAACTTTTGGGCTCGATCCCCTGGGTCCCGAATCACAGACGATGCAAATTGGCTCAATCGACAGAATTCTGCGGCGTACTCGTCGACCGACATATTTCCTTGGACAAAGTCATAAAACTGACTCTCCAAAGCTCCCAGGGCCACGTCGGGAAAGAACTACTCCTTGAAAAGCTCCTTGAAGGTCTTCCATGTAAGTCCTTGTACAGTAAGTCTCAGCTCCGTACGATACCACGTGAGTGCGATATCGAACATCTGACTGCCGGCCATCTCTATCTGCAAGCTCTCCGGAATCTGGGCCATTCGCAGGCTCCTCTCTATATCCTCTAACCAGTCGTCAGCGTAGGGTATCCCTTCGATACCCTTAAACTCTCGAGGCATAATCCTCTTGAAGTCCACTATAGTGCCTGTCTCTGATATTGCTGTAGGCCAAAAAACTCCTGGGCAACTCTAACTGCCTATAGTGCCATCTGGTGAGTGTTCTCTATGCTCTCTCTTATCAGCTCAGTCTGTGCTAGGTGCGCCTCTGCCTGCACCCTCTGAGCCTCAGCTTAAACTCGCTGAGCTTCTGTCGTCACTCTCTCGGCATCTACCATGCCCTGGATCAAGTTAAACATCTGTGTTCCGTCAACGGACAGACCTCCGGGAAGCGAAGTCGGTGGAGGAGGAAGGATCTTCATTACAGCTGGGGCAACCCTCGGAATAGGTGGGAGAGAAGAAACTCCAGATGTCTGTCCGTCAGGTCGAGAGGTGGCAGACCCCTCTGAAGCTGATGCTCCCACTCTTGAAGACCTTGTCTTCGGCGGCATCATGAAGACAAACCAAAAAGAATAAATTAAGGCAATATATGCGATATCATCAAGGAAGGATAGTAAAATTCTAAAGAAAGCAATATTCATGAGGAATAAGGATAACAAGATAAATAGATTGGAATATTTCTAGTTGTGATTGAGTATTCGCTCTCATCCTAGTATGCTATACCCTAGATCCAATCACAGGCTCGTAGTAGTACAACCAAGTCGTTACACTACCACGACATCGGTCTTATTGCAAAGCTCGACCTGTATGGGTCACCACTAAAAATATGTCATGACCCGTACCCAAAATTTGGGCAGGAGTCGTGGGTACGTCCAGCCTACGCCGCAGCATCGACGGTAGAACGCTGTCTAGGTCACAATACTATCTAATCAATCTCATACGAGTATCCAACTCTATAAGGAGACATAGATATCATAATATAATATGTAAATACTCAATCAAAGAAGTAAAGAACGATAAAATATCAAAGAAAATAAATGAAATGCAACACAAGTCTAAACAAAAATAGTCTAACTCAAACAATATCATCCAAGTCTTAAAGTATGCCGGAAATAAATTCGGTACCATAAACGGCTAAAAGAAACTAACTGAATAACTAGTAATCCCGGCTAGACCTCCCAAAATCAAACTTGAACTACAAGGTCCAAGTTTGCAGCTACTCTCCCTGTGGTCCATAATCTGTCGGACACCGGTCCTCTAAGTCGCAGTCTGGAAAAATATTTTCAGTCAGGATGAAGCAAAGTACAACCCAATAACAGTTCCAGTTAATTGATAAGGACTATAAAATAATAAATAGATGATGCTATATGCTGAGAGAAGACAATAAATAAATGTAATGGTAAAATAAAGAGAACAAGCAATATAGACAATATGGTACAGTCAGTGCATATATGAAATAAAGAGAAAGAGCTACAATATCATATACGGCGGGATATAGTATATGAACTGAAATAGAGAACTATAACTATTCTAAGTGTTTGAAATAGTAGCTTTGATATGTTATCGGCTTGGGAACATGTACGAAAGCTATATGGCCTGGCTAATCATAAGTGAGGTGTATGATTAACACTAACATGATTTTATACTTGTACGATAGGGATATGATCACATTTCTCACTAACTATTTCTCCGCCCCCAACTAGTACAGTGGATCCAACCATGACACGTTACGATACACGATGAATGTTAAATATATCATGTATAATATCTAATATCAATGTTGTGCATAATGTCAATACGATAACCGATGTAACATCTCAAGACTGTAGATCCAATCTATATACTAGTCCGTGTAGCACTGTGTCAAGAATCAGATGTAACATTTCTAAATACTTGAATTATAGAAATTATCAAATAACGGAAATTATTAGAGAATGTACTCGCCTGTGATCCTGAGTGGGCAATACCAATGTCTTGCTCTTGTAGTCTCACAGAACATTCCAATGGTCCTATATATAAATAACATAATACAATACAACATCAGCCATTATACTAGCACACACAAACACAATTACACTACGCTCGGAACTACGCAAGGGTGATAACTAGTCAACTAGCGGGGTCAAGTGTGCAGTCTAAATGCACATGTGTCATATCCTCGAATACTGTGCATAACAAGACAGTCAACTAATACTAACACAATGTCCAATATCCAAATCTCGTATCGCACTAACACATGGCCTAGTAGGTTAGGGTACACAAGGCAGTGAGTCCAAAATATGTTAATATACATATATAATATATACATATAGCACTTTAGTATATTACCTAGTATTACCCAATACTATATTTATATTAATACACACCTAGGGTCATACCTAACATATAAAATATGTTACACATACGGCTAACAACCTAATTTCTAAGGATTAAACATTAACACCAATTTCCATGAAGTAATTTAGAAACCTAATTTCCCGTAATGTAAACAATAAACCTAGTTACTATTGAAGTAATTATTAGACCTAATTTCCCATGAAGTAATATACCTTAAACCAAATCACTATTCACACATGCACACATGTACACACTAGTTATTAGGGTTCATCATCACAGTGTCATATAATACACAACAAAGAAGGGTAAGTTTCGAACCTTGGTGCACGGGGTCGAGGGTTTGATGAAGATGGCGGAGTGTGGTCCTACGTGTACGGCGGTGAGGAGGCTCGTCGTGGAGAGGTCGAGGGAGTCGGGTCGTGTGACCGAGTCATGCTTCGGCGAGGTATTAATAGTGATGATGATGACGATGATGATGATGATGATGATGGTGATAATTTTTATGATGATGATGGTGATGATGTTCCAGGAATGGCCGGGGAGGAGCGGCTTAGACGGGGGAGGTCGTGGTGGTGGAGGAGCTCAGGCGGGCTGGGCTGCTCGTCGTAGGGGTGTCGAGAGGATGGCCAGAAAGATGTGTGGTGGGGTGTTAAGGAGGGTGGTGGAGTAGGAGGATCCAGCGGAGGAGTGGTTGCAGACGGTGCTCGGGGTAGAGATGGCTGTGGTCAGGCGGTCGGGTCTCCGGCAGGGTCGGTGGACTGCGAAAGAGGAGGAGATGGAAGAGGGTGGTGCAACGACGGAGGTGATTGAGGAAGAGACGTGGTTGCTCGGCGGAGGAAGGTCGTGAACAGAGGTAAGAGGGGTTGAGGGAGTCGAGTGGCTCGATGTGAAATGTGTTGAGGGAGGTCCGGCGGTGGAGAAGGGCTCTGGATGCTCAGGTGGGTCGACGGAGATGATGAAGACGATGGTGATGGTGACTACGGTAGTCGTAGGCGGACTGTCCCGGCAGTTGCAGTCGGCGAAGGGGTTGCTCGACGGTCAGGGAGGTTCGACGGGTTGAAATGGAGGTAAGGGAGTTGGCTGACAGGCTATCAGGGAGGTTGTGATGATGACGGAGGGAGATGGAAGGAGTTGGGGATGGAGGTATTATCATGTCAGGATGGAGGTGGTGGAGGATGGTGCTCAGGCGGACTGTCGGAGTTGGCCAAGAAGGGGTGAGAAGAAGGAAGGAGATGATGTTTAGGGTTATTTTTAGGGTTTTTGGTTTGGTGATGGTGATCAAAATAATGGGAAGATGGTTTTTGTATGGGGGAGAAAAGGGTGTGCTAGCCTAGGGATTAGGGCCGGCCATGTGCTCATTGGGATGGGGTTGGCTCATTGGGAAAATGGGTGAGGATGAGGGATTATATAGGAGGGTGTGTGTGGTGAGGATGGTGCTTCCTTTTGAATGAAGGGCCAAGATTTAACATGAAGGAGAATGCACAACAAAATGAGAGAGAGAGAGAGAGAGAAAGGGGGAGGATTCTTCATGTGTTGCGTCCAATGGAGGTGGACACCTCACTACACTTTGCATAAAAGTCCCCAACAATTGAAAAAATACCCAAAAAGTGGGAATTTGGATTGAATGAGGGAAAACATCATGTTTGGTATGATGTAGTAGATAAAAAGGGTGTGTGGTGTTTAGTATGAGTCTTTAGGGTGTGAATGTGGTTTGGTTTGGTGTTGAATCTAGTTTGTTGGATCTAGTTTTGGGTTAAGTTAGGTCCTTACACCAATTTAATTAAAATTAATGTAATCGGTGTTCTTAAATTAATTGGAAGTACATAGGGTTAAACTTAGGTGGGACACAAGTGTCATGGACGTAGAAGACTCAGAATAGAATATTGTGATAATTTAGGTTGCACAAAATGGGTCAAGATTGTGTCTCTAATTTTGATTGTAACGCACAAAGATACAAAGTTGGATTTATTTGAAATTAAAAATAAACGTCTGCGACGAATATTGTGCGACTAAAATAAAGCACAAGAGAGGGTATTTATGAGTTACACAAGGGTTAGAATGGAAGACTGGCATGTCTAGGACAAGGGTATTAAATTTGTTGGAAGACAAAGGCTAGAGAGCGCTCCCAGTATCGAAGCAACGGTAAGGCACAACAATTAAATAAAATCATAATAATAAATTACAACCTTAATAATTAATCCTAAAAAAATACTAATTAAAATCCATAATCCTATAATTTGGTCAGGGGTTCATCTAGTGGACTTCTAGGTCTAGTCTACTAACCCATACATTAATGAACACTATACAATATATATATATACATATATCATGCAATTATTTAAAATAAATATACATAATACATATAATAAATAAAAATAACAAAATTATTCCTATTTTAGAATGTGGTAGTGACAACAAGTACCGCTCACGACAAAGAATAAATCGATGGCTCTGAGTTCCCGCTCGTATTTCGTCAAGATCCACTGGGTCATGCGGCACCGGAAGGCATTGTAATGCACCCAGCTGAGAGCCCTCAACTGTCTGGTGGGGTAGGTCCCCTTCTTAGCAACTTAGTGGAGGAAGGTGCCCGCCGCATATAAGATGAGATTTATTCCCAGGTCACTACCGATGAGACTAGGCTTCAGTCCTATCAAGGAGAACGAAGGTGACTCCTTCACGCTATAAAACTCTCCCTTGTTCTTTCTGGTCCCATATCGAATATTCCCAAGGAGGGCCCCCAAAGCTCAGGGGTTAAGTTCCAGTCCATCCGCCGTGGCCCCATCATCACCTTCAGATCCAACAGAGGTAGGTAACGTTCGAAAGAAGAAAAAGTTATCTCCGTCAAGCAGAAGGTAAAAGACCAGTTCTCCCTGGTCATCTCCATCTCGGATTGGAATGGTTCCAGCGCATCACCGAACAAGAAGTATGGCTTCTTGAAGAAATACTTTTCGTCTTTAGCAGTGATCTCCCCCAAGTTGATTTGACTCAACAAGAAAGAAGGAGTCTGCTCAACGATCTTTTATTGTCGCTCGGACGGAAGATCTTTGTCAACTTATTTCTGGATGGCTACAGTGTCACGACCCACACCCGGTGTAGGGATGGAAGTCGGGAACAACGCCCAGCCTACGTCGCAGAATCAGCGGCAGAACGATGTTTGGGTAATCTATCTAACAATATAATAAGCCACCAATAATGTCAATATACTCAATCACATATCTAAGATGGAAATGAGCACGAATATAATAAAAGAATAGAATAGTCACAATACAACTCATGAGTCAAAATAATAACATCAATGAGTCTGAGAAAATACTAACAATAAGCTGGAGACAAATCTAGCACAAGAGAATAACTAAACATTTAAACTATGAGTCTCGGGTCATCTGTCTCAGTCGGGATGAGTGCCTCCTGAGCCAAGGTCTCTGGCTCTAAGCCTACAATATCCTGAGACCCGTAATGAGTAGGATACCACTCCTCAGTGTCATTTGAGAAAAATATATCCAGTCAAGAAAGGAGCAGAGTACATCTCTAACAGTAGTTTTAATCAATGATATAAACTATGTAGCAGTAAATAGATGTGAATATACAAGATGAAATAATAGATATAAGAGATATATAATAAAGAAAATACTGGAATAAATACAAGAATAGACTATATGATAATGAACAAGAATACTAATGACTAAGTGTGTGAGTACTAGCTTTAACATGTGATCGGCTTGGGAACTTGCACAAGGATAAGGGCCTGGCTAGTCATACGTACGGTGTATGACCAACACTCATAAGTAATATGACATGCACAAGGATGGTATGATCACATATCTACACTAAAATACTCCCTACCCCCGACTGGTATATGGGATCCAACCATAGTACGCTATGGCACGGGATTCTCTAGGAAGGTAGCTAGTCTCCCCGAGAATTATTGAATGTACATGTACAAGAAACAAGAAAATAAGGATTGCACAAGATACACCATATATACCAAGGAATAACACCTTATGACGAGATCCGGATATACCAATCCGTATAACTATCGTGTCAAGAAATCAAGGATATTTACACTAGATACAATTAACATAGAGGATATCATAAATGAGAAACTATCAAAGAATGTACTCGCCTGAAGTCCGGTAAATAGTATCACAGATGTTTGGTATGGTGCCTCGAAGACCTAGATATAGAATATAATCTTAATACAAGATTTCAGAATAAAAAATAAGTTAAACTAGTCATCTTCTAGGTCATAAAGCCATTTCTAAGTTAAAATAGTCAAACTATGTCAACTCTAAGTCAAACTAGTCAAACTACCTATTTCTAGGTTGCATGAGTCTATATCTATGATATTGGGTCCATACCCTATAAAACTAGGTCATACTAGTTAAATCTAAGATACTAAGATACCGTATCTCAGGATACGCAAACAAGAGACATGAGAATATCATAATATGCATATATAATTAATATTAAATATATTAATACTAATTATAATTGCTAAGTGGATACCTTGGCTTTGAACCACCTCAGTATCGCACCACTAAACATTAATTTCAATACCCAACTCGAATACCTTGAGTATTGATCCAATACCTTAACATCTACTTTGGTATCTCAAGGTAATGTGATATCTAGTATATATATCTAACTACGCAACATGAAACTATATACTAATATATAATAATCTAATATAAACTACTAGCTATATACTAATATGAATATATACACACTTACATACATATTAATAAGTAATCACTAGCTACTAGATATCAAAATTTACATATGTATATATATATCTACTAACTAGTAACTTAACTAGATAACTAATAACTAATAACTAGTTAACTAACCACTAATAAACTAGCTAACTACTGAAACTAACAAACTAGGAACTAACTACTACTAACCATACTACCTTACTAAGCTCTGATATTGGAGACTGCTGATACTGGCTGCTCCTAGCTACTGCTGCTGCTGGTGGAGTTGATGTGCTTCAGTGCAGGGCATGCTCGAAGCTGCTGCTACTGCCTGCTGAACCTCATCGCTATGTTGCTACTGCCTGTTGTTCTTCATAGCTGTGTTGCTGCATTTGCTTTGCTGTAGAGCATTCTGCATAGCTGTTGTTGCTGCTTCCAATTGTTGTTCATGTCTGAGCCCCCCTCTCTTGCATACACATAACTCTCACACATCTATATACATATATGCATATATACCTCTCTCTCTATATATACCTAGATATACACTCATCAATATATATATATATATATATATATATATATATATATATATATATATATATATATATATATATATAGACACTCAAGTAAACATACCCTCGTCTATACAATGTATATATAACCACACATATATATAGATATGTACATAAACATATGCACTATAAGATTCCATACATATCTATATATATATATATATATATATATATATATATATATATATATATATAGCATCACATACACATATACATATATATTCAACTTACATATATACATATATCATACTATTCAAATAGCAATATATATAGATGTATATCTAAATGTATATATATAAACACATATGCATATAGATACTTGATACACTAGTACATATAACTACATATATATACATAATCACATATATATACATATATATATCTATCTACAACAATATATACATATATATATTAATTCATATATTATCAATAGCTATGAACAAAGGAGATTGGATCTAGAAATGTAATACAACAAATATGTGGAGTGCATCACACCCGTATCATATTATATCTATAATACGTTTGCGATACGAGTCCACCACACAACCAAATGTACCCCAAAGGACACGAGCAAGTCTAAAATACTATATATGAGCAATACGAGGAGTAAAATATATATCTACGTGTCTGTGTCAAAATATACAAAATATGACATGCACAAAATCTCGTGTCGGAGAAAAAACTCCCAAATCAACACGTATCACCAAATTATTGGGATACGACCTACACGTATCCAATTGTGGACACGATACTAGCCACAAACAAGCAAACATATGTCAATTTGGTTTATATGACCAATTGATAAACACAACAAGTGTCAATCTCGGAATTTTCCCAAAATTGACGTAAAAAGCACCATAACTTTCTCAATCGGCCTCCTATGAACCTAATTCCAATTCCTATGGGTAGCCTATGCATATGGGATAGTTTCTTATGGTTAAATCTCATATTTAGAACCTACTTGAAGAGAAAAAAATTAATTGTATCTATTGGGAGATAGATTCCCAATAAAATCTCCAAATTTGATGAAATTGGCCTTCAACTTGTAGATCCTTGCTCCTCTTTGTAGATCCTTGCTTCCTCCTTCTATATCCTTGCTCTACTAGTCTCCAATGGTGATTTGGGAACAAATTGAGATAAAATTTGGTAGGAAATTGATGTGAGAATAAAAAATTTTGGTTGAGGAAAATTCTAGATCTAGATTTGAAATGAAAAGAGGAGAGAGAAACTTTCCCCCTATTTTATATGGCCGACCCTCTTGGCCCCTCTTTCAAGCTACTATATAATGTCTATTATACCCCTTGGGGGATCTCATGAAGAAATAATTAAGAAGGGAAGGTTCTAGTCTAATGGTTTAATTAAATTAATTATCCTCCTAATGAATGGGCTTCTATATGGGCTTAAATCTAACTAATTATAAATGTTGGTCCATGGATCTAATCTAAACTAGTTAGGTCTACTAACACAAGTCCAAAATAATAAAATAGCATCTAACAATAAATAAATAATACAATAATAATTATTTAACATGCATAATATTTAATTAATTATAAAATTACCAAAATACCCTTTCCTAGAAAATATGGTAGTGACAAGTCTACCCTCCTTAAAATAATTTTGTCCTCAAAATTCAAAGACGAAAACTACCCCCAAAAAATAAATAAAATATAACAGAAAAGAACAGAACATAACTAGGGAAGAACATACCTCAAGGCACAAACAAATATGGATAACGCTCTCGTATTTCATCCTCTCTCTCCCAGGTAGACTCCCCCGGAGAGTGATGCCTCCATGCGACGCATACCAAAAGAATAGTCTAGTTCCTCAGCACCTTCAACTGGCTGCTTTGGATAGCTAAGAGTAAGGCCCACCTCTATCTTTGAGTGATCCAACATGTGACTAAGATCCGCCATGTACCGTCTCAACTGCGATATATGAAATACGTTGTGCACTCCCTCCAATACAGGTGGCAAGTCTAGTCTATAAGCAACTGCACCGACCCTCTCTAGAATAGTGAAAGGTCCGATGAATCACGGACTAAGCTTCTCGCCTCCACCGAAGCGAATCGTGCCTCGTGTCAGAGAAATCCTCAGAAATACCAAACCACCAAACTAGAACAAAATACAACCTTAAGAACTTAATCTATAGTAAAAAATCTAAAACTATAACTCAAACTCCAAGGGTCTCTGGTGGCTATCAGCCCAATGCCTCTGTTTATCCTGTGCCACTCGAAGTCTATCTCTGATCAGCTTAACCTTCTCCACTGCATCCACAACCATCTCTGGCCCTAGCAAAAATCTTTCTCCAATATCGTCCCATGACAAGGGAGTACGACATCTCCGACCGTACCGAGCCTCAAATAGTGACATCTCTATACTAGCCTGGTAGTTGTTATTGTAAGCAAACTCTAACAAATGGAGATGGTCCTCCCAAGATACCCCGAAGTCTAGTACACAAGTGCACAACATATCCTCGAGAGTCTGAATAGTCTTCTTTGACTGCCCATCTGTCTAGGTGATATGCAGTACTAAACTTGAGCTGGGTGCCCAAACTTGCCTACAAACTCCTCTAGAGATGAGAAGTGAAACGACTATCCCGATCCAAGACTATGCTGACGAAAACTTCATATATCCTGACGATCTGCCTCACATACATCTCTGCCAGTTTCTCCGTAGACAAACCCACCTTGAAAGGCAAAAAGTGGGCCAACTTGGTCAACCTGTCAACGATGACCCAAATTGCATCTTTTCTTCCTGGAGATCATGGAAGTGCGGACATAAAATCCATAATAATGTGCTCCCACTTCTACTCTGAAATGGGTAATGGCTGAAGTAAACCTCCTGGCCTCTGCCTCTTGGCTTTCACCTGCAGGCACACTAAGCATCTAGATACAAACTGTTCCACTTCTCTTTTCATGCCATACCACCACACACTCTCTCGCATATCCCGATACATCTTGTTGGCACCTGGATGTATGAAATACTGAGAGCGATGCACTTCCTGCAATACCTCCTCACGCAGCTTTCCACTAGGCACACACAATCTAGCACTATGCCGCAAAGAATTATCCTCCGCAATGGTGAAATCATCCTCCAATCCTGCTCTCACCTGAGCTCTGATGCTCCTCAGAGATACAACCTCATACTGGACTGCCCTGATCCTGTCCATCAACTCTGAGTGTATCTGGAACCCCCACATCTGTTTAGCAAAACTAGAAACTATCACCTCAATGCCCAAGCTCTCCAAGTCCTCCAACAAATATTGATCCTATATCAACAACATAGCTACCAGATACCTATTCAAGGCATCGGCAACTACATTAGATTTTCCAGGATGATACTACAAAGATATATCAAAATCCTTTATCAGTTCCAACCACCGATGCTGCCTCATATTCAACTTCTTCTACGTGAAAACATACTTTAAGCTCTTATGGTCTGTGATAATCTTCACACGCTCTCCGTACAAATAGTGTTTCCACAACTTCAGAAAAAAGATGACTGCTGCCAACTCCAAATCGTGGGTAGGATAGTTCTTTTCATGAGGATACAACTGCCTGGATGCATAGGCAATCACTTTTCCATTCTGCTGAAGAACACAACCTAAACCTTTCTCCGATGCATCACTATAAATAGTAAAACCTCCAGACCCTGATGGCAACGTCAAAATAGGAGCAGACGTCAACCTCTTCTTTATTTCCTCAAAAGCAACCTGGAAGTCCTCCGACCAAACAAACTCTATATCCTTCCTGGTGAGTCTGCTCCTATTTATATAATACACACTTATATATATATATATATATATATATATATATATATATATATATAGATATATATAATCTAACATACATGTATATATACATAAGTACTCATAGAATATAGGCAATAAAGCAAACACGTGGAGTGCACCGCACCCGTATCACACTCATTCTATGATACGCTTGTGACACAACTTCACCACACAACCAAACGTATCCCGAAGGATACGAGCAAGTCTAAAATAGTATATATGAACAATATGAAGTGTTAATTACACATCTACTGCTCGTGTCAAAATTTGATATGCTCAAAGCCCCGCATCGGAGGAAAAACCCCCAAATTAACCCGTATCTCCATATTGTCGGGATACGGCCTACACGTATCCAATTGTGGACATAACACTAGTCACACACAATCAAACACATGTTAATTTGATCTATTAGGCCAATTGACAAACACAACATGTGCCAATCTCGGAATTCCCCTAAAATTGACACAAAAACACACATAACTTCCACCATAGGTCTCCTATGAACCTAAAACCAATTCTTATATGTAGCCTATGTATGTGGATTAGTTTTTCATGGTTAAATATCATATTTAAAGTCTACTAGAAGAAGAAAAACTAAAATATACCTATTAGGAGATGGATTCTCAATGAAAAATCTCTTACTATGGAAAGTAGCTCCTCTTTCTAGATCTTAGCCTCCTTCTAGATCGTTTTTTCCTCCTTGTAGATCCTTGTTGTAGTAGCCTCAAATAAAGAATAGGGAAGGAATTTGGGTAGAAATTGGTAGGGATTTGATGAGGGAATGAAAGAATTTGGAAAGGAAGAAAAATCTAATCTAAAGGGATGGAAAATAAAATGAGAGAGACACTCTCTCTCCTCCTCTAATGGCTGGTCATAAACCCCTCTTCTAGGCAATATAAAATTTCCAAAACTCCCCTTTTGGCCTCTCATGAAGAAATTAATTAAGGGAGAAGGTTCTAGTCTAATAGTTTCACTAATTAATTCATCCTCCCAATGAATGGGCTAAATTATTGGGTTAAATCTAAACTAACATATAAACGTTGGATTCACGCATCTAACTAAACTAGTTAGCTCTACTACACAAGTCCAAAATAAATCTAACACTAATAATAAATAATTAATACACATGCATAATATTTAAATACAATAAATTCTAAAATTAAAATACCCATATCAATTACCAAAGTACCCCTGATTGAAAATGTGAGGGTGACAATCCTACCCACCTTAAAAAAAATTTGTCCTCGAAATTAAAACTCTCACCCCTCTCTCTTGGGCCAGTCATATAAATTTTACTGTGTCAAACCCCCATCGATCATAGTCTAAAATAGTCCTATCATATAACATACAATCCTACCATTCTACTGAAAGAGAAAATCATACTCTAACTATCATGAATTTTCGTCTCTGTCTTGCTGGGTGTCTCCATTTACTGGTGCGGGATAATTTGCTATGCCACCTGTGGCCTATTCCATCACACACTAAGCATTCACTAACCATCAACATAGTCAAGATATTCTTAATATTGAGGGTTACCAAATATTAGTGATATACTATAGTTCTAGGTCATGGACATGCTTAACTCACTGGCACTTGCTATCTATGATACTATACAAAATTTTACTAAAATTTTACCTCATTGTTCTGCTTCAGCTCTTGTAATCACTAAAAAATTTCAACCATTCTCTTGCAACAAACACTTGTATACTTTTCCATCATGTGTTTTATTAGCACATCCTTGTCCAACTTGAATACCCCCAATAGGATGCCTACACAAGTCTTGTTACTGTCTACACAAGGCACCAGCTCTCATATGCATTTTAGATGACATCCTCATACCAAGTTACTCATGTCTCTCCTCTCCTCTACTTCCTGGATTACTTGCACTATTACTTCCTAATAATTTTCTATCCATATTAACTGATATACCAATCCAATATTATCACACAAGGTACTTACTGTTACTAGCATATTGCTCAACTAATCCTTGATATAGAAATACTAGCACCCTTGATATAGTAATACTAGCTTCATCATTAGATCACCTTATCACACTCACTAGAGCTCATGATATAGTAACACTAGCTTCATCATTGGATCACCTCATCACACTCACTAGAGCTCATGATATAGTAATACTAGCTTCATCATTGGATCACCTCATTACACTCACTAGAACTCATGATCACTTGCATCCAATGCACTAGTTATTAACTTCTATAATATACATGTTTCACTTTACTCTCAAAGGCAGGCATTTGATTCCATATCTCTATTGATGTATATATATATATATCTCCAGTTAAATCTTTTACAGATTGATACGCTAATCAGTGATATACTACATATCTTTCATGACCAATCTTGATATTTCTCAACCCATGACATACTGTTAAAATTTTCTAATACTCAGGCTTTTACTTTCTGATACTCATGAACTTCCACTATAACACTCATCACCCACTGTGTATTCTGTACATAATTTTTAGACACTTCTTTCTCCTATTGCTTCAAACACATTACTGGCCTCAATATCAGGTAATATACCTAACACTAGTCATATATTGGTACACTCCTATCAACTCACATTAATGCTCTACTTCTAAGCTAATGAATGATAGGACAAAATCCTATAATAACAGGAGTAGATAAGTATTGAGATAATACTTTAAGAACCAATTAAGATACAACCTGATAATCATATACGTCTGTCCAAAATTATGACACTCAGAATCCTCACCACGCCAGTAAGCATAGTTGCAAAAAATGATAGATTTCATAACTAGGGTATGCAATTCTATAATCATGTCATCTAGAATCCTCAATACGCCAACCGATATGGCTGCAAAAAATCTAAATTTTATAACTAAGATATGTACATCCAAAATCAGGTTCCTACGTTTCTGCCACGCCAACTAATATGGTTGCGATAAACTCTATGCTCCATAATCAAAGCAGATATTTTATCTTTCTTACTATCTTTATCAACATATGTCATCAGATGATACCATAAATTTTAGTCCGTAAAATTCATCTCAATTTAAAATTAAACTCAACAACGACACCAAGAATTAAATTCAATAACCGATCACCAAGAATCAAATTCAATAACAACAAGTAAGAACGGACGAAAATAAGAAAAAAGATTTGAATTAGAAATTATAATAAGATTCTCAAGGGTCGTCCCAGGAATCTCTCAAGAAATTTGTGATTGAGTATCCTCTCTCATCCTAGAATCTTATGTCCTATATCCTATCGCAGGCTCGCAGTAGTACAACTAAGTCGTCGCACTACCATGATATCGCGCAACTTGCGAAGCCTGACCTGTATAGGTCACCACTAAAAATATGTCATGACCCGTACCCGGTATAGGGGCATGAGTACGTGGGTACGTCCAGCCTACGCCGCAACATCAGCGGTAGAATGCTGTCTTGGTCTTCTAAACAATCTAACATCTCACACAATGTATATAAAATACTGTCATGCCATCTCAACTCCAATTGATACCCAATCATATAAAAAACTAAATAAAGATATAAGCATGATAGGGAATAGAAAGAATAGAAATACAAGTCTCAATATATCATATGTCCAACTCAAAACTAAACACAAAAGATCTCAAAATAAAATACAATCCATAATCTAAAAGAAACAACTACTACAAGGTAGTAAAATCTAAATGGCCTCAGTAACTGGCACTACATCCCCAGGTGACCCTCCCTCTATTGGTCCATAGTAAGTGGGACACATCCTCTCTAACCATTCATCTGAAAAATATTTTCCAGTCAGGAATGGAGCAAAGTATAACTCAACAGCAGTTCCAATTAATTAGTAATGACTATAAACAGAAATAAAAAATATAATACAAGACGATAAACAATGAATAATATCAACTATGGTAGAAGAACAGGTAAACAATAAATAATATGTTATACATTGATCATGATAAACTAGAACAAGACAACAAAATGAAACAATAAACTAAAATATGGTAAAGAACTGTAACTATGCTAAGTGATTGAAATACTAGTTAGATATGTAATCGGCTTGGATGAACATTGTCTACTTTAACATTGGATAAACATTGTCTAAGTTAAATATTGAACATTGTCTAGGATTTGATCACATATCTAGCTAACACTTCCCTTTTCTCCCAACTAGTACAATGGATCCAACTATGACATATTGTGATGCAAGATACTCAAGGTCATGTAAATAATAAACATTGAACATTGAACTCTGAATATTGAACATTGAAATATTGTCTAAGTTAAACATTGTCTAAGTTAAACATTGAACACTAAAAATGAACATTAAAACATTGTCTAATTTAAACATTGAGAACACGAGGAACAATGAACAATATATATAACATCACATGACTGATCCATGTGTATACTAGTCCGTGTACCAATGTGTCAAGAGTCATGTAAGATATTTATAAATACTTGAATTATAGTAATTATCAAATAATGGAAACTATCAGAGAATGTACTCACCTGTCATCCAAACAATAAATGTCAAACTGTATCCCAACTGGTGTCACACAGACCTATATATGCAATATTATATTAATACATGGTATTGGAATTAAATTAAATTAAACTAGTCAAATTCTAGGTAATAAAGCCATTTCTAAGTCAAAACAGTCAAACTAGCTCAACTATCGGTCAAATTAGTCAAAGTTGGTCAAATTAGCTATTTATTGGTTGTATGAGTCTATCTCTAGGATATTGGGTCCATACAATATGCATCTAGGCCATACTAGCTATTCTAATATACTAGAAAACCAACACGATACTGTATCCTAAGATACACAAGTTTTTAATATGAAATAGTAATATATATATATATATATATATATATATATATATATATATATATATATATATATATATATATATATATATATATATATATCTAAAAGACAATACATATAATACCTTAGCTAACTAATGCAAAGCGGATACCTTGGCCTTGCACCAATGCGTATCGCACTACCTCACACCTATCTCCATACTTAAACCCAATAACTTTAATATTAACCCAATACTTTGACATTACCTTGGTATCCCAAGGTAATTCAAGTCCTCATGAATATAGCTAATACATATATAACCCTCAACCAATATACTAATATATACTAAGTACTATAATATATATCGAAGCAAAACTTAGATACTAATTGCAATACATATATAATCTACTAATATATAGATACATATATATAGTTAACTATATACTAATCACTACAGTAACTAAAATAACATATTTCTCAACTAGTAACTATCAATCATAACATATATATACTAGTTTAGATATCTAACTATCTACATAATCAAATATATATTGTAAACCCCCTCATTTATTTTTATAGATAGACGGATTATGGGTTAGAAAATTTTGGTTTAACATTAGGTATTTGAGGTTTAGATTTAAGGTTGCATATGTCTAGTTCTTTAATTAAACCCTTGGTGTACCCTACCGTTGTTGCAATTTTCGGAGCCCAACATTAGCCCATAATTTCAAACAAGTTGTTGTATTCTAGACTTGACACGCCAACTTAGGCGCTGGACATTTCCGTCACTCAAAATTATAATCCCTTATGCCCTAATTTAATTTCACAACTTTCCGTATCCAAAATCCATTATTTAATCCTGTATCGTGCACTTGTGTCGTTGCCATTAATTTTGAGACACCAACTCAACCCGTTGAGCCAGACCAATTAAATGGTCAAAGACTAACACCAAGCCTACACCCTTCATGACCTTTGTATCACTCCAAATTGAGACCCCATGTGCCCCCATTTAATTTAAGAGCACATGATAATTTATTCTAATTAAATTGGGGATACCAACTTTGACTAATCCTATTTTAATCCCAATTTAATCCTAATACCCCATTTAATTAAACCTATGCAAAATACACAACACCCCCTCACCCTACAAAATACCAAACACCAATTCCTCAACCATTTTTTCATTATTTCATGTATTTGTGCAAATAACCAAATTTAAGGGGCTTATTTGGGTGTCATCACCTCATTGGTTTAAATCTAAATGAAGAAGCCCCCTCACCCATGACCGGTCCAACCACACTCCCCTCTCCTTTGTGAGCACACAAATTTTTTATGTTAAATCCTAGCCACTCATTCAAATTGGAAGCATCCTCACCACACACTCCCTATCACCATTCCCTATTTAATGTCTCCTCACACCCTTCCCAAGAGCAGGCCCTAATCCGAACACCTTGGGAAACCCTCCACCTTCTCTCTCATCCATCCTTCTCCATATACAACCGAAACCTCCCCTCCCCTTTTCTTCTTCTTCTTCTTATTCTTTTTCTTCATTCCTTCTTCTTCTTTCCTACTTCAACTCTGGCAAGAACCGTCTGCCTCCGGCCATTAACTCGGGCGAGAACCCGCTACCATCACCTGCACCACTACCATTACTTCTCCTCCGGTCGCCATCACCTCCACTCGACATCCCCATCGACCCTCGCTGCCTCCACCGCCATCACCGTCGAGTTCCCCCGACCGACCGCCATCACTCATTCTCTTTCTCTGATCCCGCTGCTCTCGACTCCACCATGACCATCTTCACCACCAGCACCTTTCCTCATCATCACCACCACCACTCCTCCGGCGAGCCCCGACACTCCACCATCACCTCGACTCCTCTTCTACACCTCACCACCGCCATCACCGGCCGCCCCTACTCTGGCTGCTACTGCCATCTCTCCCGACCTCCTATCCCGACTCCCCCCTACGACCACCTCCTCCTTCCCCTCCGGTCTCCATCATCACCCACCATTACCTCAAGCATCTCCTACCACCACCAGCGTCGACATCATCACCATCTCCGGCATCTCCACCACCCCACACCACTAGTACCACTATCCTACACCACCAGCACCACCACCCCACACGCGTAATATAGTATGTCCAGGCTGCTTCGGCGTAAACAGGGTGCTTCATCGCCTATATGACGTAAAACTCATCCGCTTTCAATGAAGCATTAAAGTGTACGAGAAACGCTTTGTATTCTTTGAAATGAACCTGTCAGATCATGCAATGAACCTGACATCTGGACTCCTGACAAAGAGTACTGCACGACAACCCAAGCGACGGATATCATGATGGCGCGGCACTGCAACCCAGGCTGTCATTTACTGCCATTTCCTTTGCGTAAACCACTTTTACACATACAAAGGAATACGCTGCCTTTTATTACACGGGCAGATGTGAGCTATTTACGCTCCGCAGAAGACAAACAGCCTGCCACGTCAAAAGCTGCACTTCGTACAGGGCTCGAGGCACGTCTCTGTATTTAATGCGCAGAGCGGTGACAGTTTCTCGAGGCACGTCTCTGCACTTAAAGTGCCAAATACTGACAGATGCCCAAGGCACGTCTCTGCACTTGATGCACAGAAGGGTGGTAGGCCTTCAAAATATGCCTCCTTATTTAATGAGCATGATAATGGCGGATCCCCGCATTTAATGCAGGAGATTTGATTAAATGTCACCGAACCGTCGTTTAGTTACATCCCCTTTGTGTGAACTACTCTTACGCATATAAGGGAATACGCTGCCCAGCTTTTCACAGGCAAACGTGAGCTTCTTACGCTCCGCAGAAGGCAAACAGACCGCCACATCAGCAGTTACTCTTCGTACAGAATTCGAGGCGCGTATCTGTATTTAATGCGCAGAATGATGGCAAATCTTAAAGACAAGCCTCTGCATTTAATACACAAGATGGGGGCAGATCTCTATATTTAATGCAAGAGATTTGATTATATCTCCAAGAGCTGTAATTTCGGCTAAAACGTCCACATCAACTCAGCTTTTATGCCCACTCGACTTCAATGCCCACTCGGCTTCTATGACCGCTCGGCTTCTACGCCACTCGGCTTCGATGACCACTCGGCTTCTATGACCGCTCGGCTTCTACACTTACTCGACTTCTACGCCTACTCGGCTTCTATGCCTATTTTGGCTTCTATGCCATGGTGACAGTCATTGGCTTCTACGCCAACCTCTTCTATACAAGGGATAACTACCTACGTGGCTTCTATGCCGTGATCTTCGCAGCAGATATACGCATTTTGTCCCTTATTTGGACACGTGTCACATGCTCACTCAAAAGATCATCTATACGCAGGCATTGGTTATTTTAAACCATCGTGTAAAAAGGTGCTGTACTTTCCAATACTCAATTTCTACACCGACTGAGCAATCACTGTCATTAAAACTCTATAAATAGAGACCTCTATCAACAGTGGACAAGGTCAAAAAATTGATCAAGAAATCCAGTATCAGATCCAACGGTCAAAGAAATTGGAGGTCGAAGAAATTGGAGGTCAAGAGAGAGAGGAGAATCCAGAGCTCAAGCAAAAAGAAGGGATCGATGACTTTGGCATCGAGCATCCACCCTCTTTAGCAACCTACGAAGCTGCTTTCTGTCTTCTATGGCACTTCTTGAACATCGTGTGGTCCAAGGGCTAAAGTGATCGACTGCAGATCAGACACCTATAGCAATATTTATCCAGATAAATAAATTGTACTTGGTCATCCTCGTATAGGATTAAATTGTACAATCTTGTTCGTAAACATAAAAGAAGGACAGGTTTTCGTATAAGACCTCGTTTTTCATATATCATCTTTTCCGTTTATTATCGAAATAAGATGGCGACTCTGCTAGGGACATCTTTCTCTTCTGATGAGAAAGCTATTGCTCAACACAATACGGTATCCGTGGGATCCGTGAAGAAGACACTGGTCGTCCAGTTCGACCAGTCTGCCTGCGAAGACATGCTTCGAACAGGGGGTAGCTCTCACTCCCTCTCCGTCCAAAACAACAGGAAGCTGCGCAAGGTCTGGATGCCCAAGACATCCTCTACCATTCTTGTGGACTCTCTGATCTCTTCGATCTCTCCGATCTCTCCGATCTCTCCGATCTCTCCGACCAATGTGGTTGTAGCATTGCTCCCTCCGTGCCTTGCACGTAAAATTCAGTCGCCTGTCTCTGGCAAGACCGACAAAACTCCTGGCAAAGTCTCAACGCTAACCAAGAAGTATAATACGCGTCTTGCGCGTAAAATTCAGTCGCCTGTCTCCGACAGGACCGACAAAACTTCTGGCAAAGCCTCAGCGCTAACCCAGAAGTATAATCCGCACCTTGCGCATAAAATTCAGTCACATATCTCTGGCAGGGCTGACAAAACTTCTGGCAATGCCTCAGCGCTAAACCAGAAGTATAATCCGCGCTCTGCGCATAAAATTCAGTCTTCCGTCCCTGGCGGAATAGACAAAATTTCTGATGATGCCTCAGCGCCCAATCAGGAATCACAAATGCGCTCCGCGCATAAAAATGCATCTGTCTTTCGTAGAAAAGCAGATGATCCCTGCAAACTACGCAAGGAAAAGCAAGCGGCGGACTACTCAACTTCTCGACCTTTACGCCAGCAAAGGAACAAGCCATCATCTTCTTATTCTGTAACTCCTACTGACCTGTACAATTATCTAATCCAGAAGCGCAAGGAGAGGGGATCTTCCAGCATGTCTATTACGCCTCCTAGCGAGCACTATTGTAATAGTCATAGGATTGTAATTAATTATTGTTGTTCTAAAGCAAAACGGTCGATTTTCAACCGGTTGAGCTACTCTCCATCTTTCCAGGAAGAAGAGCCCACGCATGCATCTGTGAACATGGCTTCACACGTACCTATAGGAGGGTCAGGCTCAAGACGTCATCCCTCTAGAACTCCGAGCCGAAGGAGATTCAACATGCTCCTTAGGAACACCGAAGCTGGGGTGTTCCAAAACACTCGTTCGAGGTCGCGACAACCGGCTTCGTACTCTTCTGATTCCGATGGTGAGGGTCGCCAGTCTCCCGAATCAGATATCGAAAGTATAGAGTCAACTTCTACAGAGACCTATACTAATCTTTCAATGACACCCAGGGAGATGGGAGTTTATGCCATTGGAGATGAACACGAGGAAGCTTTCCCATCCGGGAACACTGAGCAGCGCATTACCACACTGGAGACATCTCTGAAAGAAATGCAATCCATGATAGAAAACATGCACCAGATGATGCTAACTCAACACACAGCAGCTATGGCTCAAGCGTCGGTCCCTCCAACTAAGATACGTGTAGGGGTGGACTTACCACCATCCAACGCAATCCAAGAGCCTGCTCTAGATCAGGAGTCAGCAGTTCCTCCGCTTCCTCACTCAGAGAATGTACTACCTCCCGTCGGAGTCACGATGCAATCGATTCCTCATCACTCCGTGGTTCCGCTACCGGCTGAAAATTCGATGCAGGCAGTACGGGAGTTGAAAGCCCAATTTGATGCCCTGAAGCACAAAGACCAACTCAAGAAATTGGGAATCAACCAACCTTACCCAGCTATCTGGGAAGAGGTCCCTTTCCCTCCTAGGTACAAACCACAGACTACGGCTTTGTTCGAGGGAAAAACATCACCGAGTGAATACATGAACTACTTCAGCATGATGACAGTGTTGTTACAAGGGAACGACGCCCTCCTCACTCGGGTGTTCAAAGGCTGTCTCTCGGGAGTATCTTACCTGTGGTACCGAAGTCTGGCGGACAACTGCATTACTTTCTTTGAAGACTTCAAGGCTTTATTCTTCACGCGATTCTACGAGGGAGGGATCGACATGTCTATGTCCTCTCTCATCGAAGTCAGGCAGAAGAAAAAGGAGAATGTTCACACTTTCATTGAACATTTTCGTTAAGCCACTCTACAAATGCTTCCAGGATTCCCAGACTCGGCATTGGTGGACATCTGCAGAAAGAACCTTCTCCCCGTGATCTCGGTGTTTACGGGACCATATCAGTTCTGTGATTGGCCCTCGTTCATCAGCTCAGCGGTAGCCACGGAGGATAATAGTCAGAAGGTGCACGATAATGGCATCATGATCTCGGCCTTCGATAAAGGCAATAGGTCATCCTCCAACATCGACCATCCTTGTGGTACCAAGGGTAAAGAAGCTCTGGCGATCAACACGTCCAAGCAAAAGACGGTGGCTACCACGTAGACAAAGCCTGGGACTTCCAGGCCCATTGAAGTGTACTCTTTCGACGACGACGATATTCCGAGCATATTTGAATGTCTCATCAAAGGCGGCAAGATTATCCTTCCCAAGGTGAGACAGCCCAATGAGGCCGGCAGTACCAACAACCCTAAGTACTGCATCTTCCATAGGTACATACACCACCCCACAAAGGCGTGCTATATACTAAAAATGAAGATCCAGGAGCTGATCGATGCTAAGGCCATCACTCTGCGCAACAGCGAGAAGACGGTCACGGCCAACATGATCTCCCTGTAATTTGGCAATCTGCCTCCCCAAGAAATCCTGGACGGTGTTACGCCTATATCCCGGACGATGATGAACATCGTTAATCTCCCTCCAGCTAGAGGTCAAAATCATGACCTGCTACCACTAACTACCCAGCGAGGCGAGACTATGTGGGTTCATCCAGATCTGGTGCCAGAGATCGAGAAAGAGACTCAAGCTGCTAAGGCTAAGCCTAAAAAGAACTCAAAGCACAAACCGTGTCACATGATTATGGTACACTCGGTGTTAGAAGACGAGGTCTTGGCTACTGGAACCCGCTCAGGAAAAGCCTACCTCCAGGACTATGGAGCCAGTAAGAAAGATGCAGCGGCAGACGCTTCAGCTGCAAAGCCTTCAGAACCGGAATCCGTTGTACCAGAGGCCGGTCCTTCGAGACCAACTTCGGCGGACAAAGGGAAGCAAAAAGAAGTGCGCTTCGATAAACCTGTGAAAAACATTCCAAACAAAGGTTTAGAGAAGCCATACAACTTCAAAATCCTGGCCCAACTAGCTAATACACCAGCCAGGTTGTCCATCTTCGAGCTACTCAGGTTCTCTCAGGACACTCATCAAGCCCTGAGTGAAGCATTGATGCAGGTGAATGCATACTTGACCCAGCTCAAGTCCCCTGACGAAGAACCCGTGGCATGTCCTCAATGCCACAGTGTGATGGAGGTGGTCCCAAACATCACTTTCACTCAAGATGACATGTTGTTAAAACATAACAGGCATGACAGACCTCTCTATTACACCGGGTACATCAGTTCCATGGAGGTCGACCGGATTCACATAGATCCGGGATCATCAATCAGCATCATTCCTCATAGTCTGCTCAGACCGCTGAGGATTCCTACCAGCGAATTGGCTTACACCACCACTACGATCGTGGGTTTCAATGCCGGAAGAAGTAAGCCGTTGGGGAAGATTCGCCTGAGGATCCAAATTGGCAACCTCAGATCGGTGGCTACGTGTTACGTCATCGATTCAGAGGTATCCTACAATATTCTACTGGGTAGACCTTGGATCCACGACCACAACATCGTTCCTTCAACTCTACACCAATGCTTTAAATATATAGACGCCCGAGGAACAGTACAGACGGAGATTGCAGACCTGAACCCGTTCAAAGGAGTAGAATCCTACTACTCTGATGCCGTGTTGTACTCTCAAGACTGCACGGAAGAGGTGTCAGCCGAAGCAGAGAAGGAATCCCACCGGGAGCCAGAAGAACCCTCTGCCAAGCAACCTCTGACAATTAAGGTGAAAGGACGGACTACTCGTCCAAAAGCCGTAGATCCTATGGCTATCCACCTAAACGAGACCAGGTCAGGAAAAGGGGGTGATCCTCTAGTGATTACTTTGAACTAGAAGCCTGCACCCTTGGTCATCAACCTCCGATGTGACAGGCAGCCGAGTGATGTAAACGCAACCGGGAACAGAGTTTCAGATGATAATAAACATTCTCTTTTCCAATATATTGACACCCAAATTCCAAATCAGGAATTATCCCCCTATGACGATATAGAACCTATAGAGCAAAAATTCTTGGAAGCTATAGATTCTTATCATCCGTATATATGGGAAGTAGCATCATCATCCAATGTCACCACGACATATGGACCGTATGAAGATTCTATCTTCATTGTCCCGCCTACTGGCAGCAGTCAGCATCCAATAGTCTTCGGCCGCATGCGCAATGAACTGACTGTGCAAGAGGATTCTTTCGACGATGATGCCGATAAAATACAGGTTCATAGATACAGCCCGCAAGCTCTGAAGATTATACAAAATATGGGTTATAACTTGAAGCTGGAACCTGGTCTCAACTACGGGAAAGGCAGACGAATGTCGCTGTACGGCTATCCCTACTATCAACAAACTCATTTCGGACCACCTTCCTCACAACTCCTGAGTCAAACGAGGATATCTTTTTCTCCTCTCAAAATGGCTCAGCGTCCTCCGACTCATCTCATGCTCTCGAGCGAACATTATCAGTAAATATGGTAGTGACGGATTCCTTCGAATCAGACGAACAAGAATCTGAACTGTTTGAGAATGAGGCTTGGGCTCAGCAAATGGATACACATTGGGAGTTCCGCTTCGAGCATAGAGAACCGCCCGCTGAAGACAAAGTTATCCAGATTGACGTTGGGGATGAACTTTCGCCAAAGCCGATATTTATCAGTAACAATCTTTTCGAAGCAGAAAGGGAAGAAGTTATCCAGCTGATAAAAGAATATATCGACGTCTTTGCGTGGAATTATGAGGACATGACAGGCCTTGATCCAAAGGTAGCTACGCATAAGCTCAATATATTGCCCGATTCGAAGCTTGTGAAGCAGCACCAATGCAGGTTCCGCCCGGATATGATGGACGCCATTGAAGCTGAGATCAAGAAGTTGATAGCCTGCGGCTTCATCAATGAAGAACAACATCCCGACTGGGTCGTCAATATTGTCCCGGTCATGAAGAAAAATAGGAAAGTACGAGTCTGCATCGATTATCGAGATCTGAACGCAGCCTGCCCCAAGGATGAGTTCCCTCTTCCCATCACAGACGTCATAATTGATAATACATGTGACTTTGAACGTATGTCTTTCATGGATGGATTTTTAGGATACAATCAAATCAAGATGCATCCTGAAGACGAGAAGTATACTGCCTTCTGGACGCCATTGGGGGTATATTGCTATACGGTCATGCCCTTCGGATTGAAGAATGCCGGGGCTACGTACCAACGGGCTATGAGTAACATATTCCATGAGCATTTACGCAAGACAGTGTAGTATTACGTGGACGATGTAGCTGTCAAAAGCTGCCTCAAGGATAATCACATCCAAGACTTGAAGACAGTATTTGACTTGATGCGCCAACATCAACTCAAAATGAATCCTACAAAGTCCTTTCTGGGGGTATCTAGTGGCAAATTTCTGGGGTTTGTCATAACCGCCAAAGATATTCAAGTGGACACAGATAAAGTCAAGGCCATCTTAGAAATGCGACCTTCCCACAATCTGAGGGAACTCAGGGGATTTCAAGGTCGTCTGGCTTATATCCGGAGATTCATATCCAACCTCTCTGGGAGATGTCAGCCATTTTCTCGTCTCATGAAAAAAGGCGTATCCTTCGTATGGGACGAAGCCTATCAGCAAGCGTTCGGTGATATCAAGTGCTACCTCACTAGTCCGCCAGTTTTGGTACCTCCTGTCATAGGAAGACCATTCGTGCTATATGTTCGAGCGATGGATCATTCTCTAGGAGCACTTCTCGCACAAAAGAATGAGATGGGTCACGAGCAGGCTATCTACTACCTCAGCAGGACGATGGTGGGAGCCGAACACCGGTACAATCCAGTGGAGAAAGAATGCTTGGCTCTGATGTTCGCTATTCAGAAAATGTGACACTATGTCACAGGCCAAACCATTCACATCATCTCCAGGATCAATCCTCTTTGGGTACTGATGAACAAGCCAAGTGTTCTTAATTCCTGACTCGCGACTTGGGCGATGTTACTGACACCGTATGACATGGTGTACGTCCCCTAGAAGTCCGTCAAAGGCCAAACATTGGCTGACTTCCTAGCTGCTCATCCGATCCCGGAGGCCTCCAAACTGTACGAGGATATTCCCGACGAAGTTACAGAGTATAATTCCGCAGTAGAAAGTGATGCATGGCAACTGTTCTTCGATGGTGCCTCCAAAACTGGTCCCAGGGGAAACATGGTTTCGGGAGTAAGAATTGTCCTGGTTACTCCTGATGAGCTTGTCATCTACCGAGCATATTCTCTTAGCGAACCTTGTTCCAACAATGTGGCAGAATACAATGCTCTACTAATCGGCCTCTAAGTCGCTAAAGAATTGGGCGTCGAATCTCTGGAAGCTTTCGGTGATTCTCTGCTGATCGTCAATCAAGTCAGAGAAATATATGAAGTCCGGATTCCAGACCTCATCCCCTATCACCAAGCAATGGTTGAGATAGCCATGACATTCAAAGGATTCTTCCTAGAGCATGTACCTCGATCTCAGAATCTGGAAGCTGATGCCCTAGCCAGTCTAGCTGCAGATTTGGCTACCCCTATAAGAAGGCAGAATTCGGTAATCCTTCTTAACAGAGATTTATTCTGTGTGAAAAATAACTTTCACATAGAACGCAGCTACGCGGTGGATACAGATCCTCCCGGGAGAGACTGGAGAGCTCCCTTTATAGGTTTCGTAGCATACAGAATCTTGCCAGAAGATCCTAAAGAAGCAGTATCCATCAAAAGACGATCATTATGCTTCTATTTTGACGCATCGTCACAATGTCTGTATCGCCGGTCTTATGACGGACTATTATTACGATGTCTCTCTGGTGATGAAGCACAGCGAATTATCCGTGAAGCCAACGACGGCGTATACGGAGCGCATCAACCCGGTCCTAAGCTACAGGATCGCATCAGGAGAATGGGCTATTACTGGCCTACTATGATCACAGATGCAATAAAGTATGCAAGACAATGCAGAGCCTGTCAGGTCTATGCAGACTTTATCCATCAACCTCCCGAACATCTACATCCTACGGTTGTGTCCTGGCCTTTCGAAGCATGGTGTATGGATATCATTGGTCCTATTCACCCGTCTTCTTCCAGAGGTCACCGGTTCATACTGGCCATCACGGATTACTTCTCCAAATGGGCAGAGACGATCCCTCTTGCTGAGGTGAAGGCATCAAATGTGATCAGCTTCATTAAGCATCATATCATTTATCGCTTCGGGATACCCCGAAGGATAATCCATGACAATGGGCCTCAATTTATCAGCCAAGCATTTCATCAATTTTGCGATAAAAATCGGATACAAAATGTTGCCTCTACGGCATACAATCCTGCTGCTAATGGTTTGGCGGAAGCTTTCAACAAAACCATTATCAAGCTCTTGAAAAAGTTCGTCTCTTCGAACAAAAGGGATTGGAATGAGAAGCTGGGAGAATGTCTCTGGGCATACCGCACAACGGTACGGGCACCGACAGGTTGTACCCTATTCTCATTAGTTTACGGGAGCGAAGCAGTTCTCCCCATCGAGATCCAAATTCCATCACACAGGATAGCCGTGGCTAATGAGTTGACTCAAGAAAAGAATAAGCTATTAAGGCTTCAAGATCTAGAAGGATTAGACGAGAAATACCTCCAAGCTCAATAGCGCATCGCGCTCTACCAAGCACGCATTTCCAGAGCTTTTGATCAAAAAGTGAAAGAAAGGATGTTCAAAGTCGGCGAGCTAGTTTTAGCCGTAAGAAGGCCGATGATTCTTACTCACAGAAGTAAGGGCAAATTCTAGCCCAAATGGGAAGGCCCTTATGTGATCGAGACGACGTTCTCAAACGGCGCTTACAGGTTAGTCCAGCCTAATGGAGACCTGTTAATGGCTCCTATCAATGGCAAATTCCTAAAAAGGTACTATGCTTAACCTCCTCTACTCAAGTGAAATATGGCAAAAACCTTATTCTGACAAAACTACTTCCAAAACAAAACTAGATGGATCGCATTCTATGATGTCCATATAACCTCTGAATAGATGTATCCTGCTAAAACTTGCTGAGAGTATATCACATCCATATTACCTCTGATATCACTTTCACCCAAACCTGTCATTTACATTCCGAAATGATGGGTCCACAAAGTCAGATGAAAGCCTCTTTATTGTTTCCTAAAAAGAGCGAAAGTACATTAAAAAGCAAAAGCAGAAGTACATCATTTTGGGGGAGCGGTCAGGTCGCGAAGCTGCTGTGCTAGTGCAGCCATCCTCTCAGTCCTGGAACCCAAGACATCATTGCGAGCTCGCTCCAGTCGTGCCTCATCATTGCTCATGAGGGACAATTCAGCTCTAGCCCGAAGAAAACCAGCACGGGCGACTCCTGCACGCGCCAAGTTCTGTTGTGCTACGCCCAATCGGCTATCCGTCACAACTAGAGCTTCCGACGACTGAGAAGCCCACTCCTTGGCCTGAGCAAGTTTTGTTTCCAGCTTGCGGACCCTCGCTACATTTCCTTCATGCTCGGTCTGGCACTTCGTTTGAAGAGCGATGGCCTCCTCTAGGACGGCTTTTCCTTCATCCATCTCCTGCTGATGCGTCAGGATAAATTTATTTACGCCTGTCATCTGTTTGGCAAGCCACGCAGTCATGGAGTCGTATCTAGCCTGGACCAGATCCTCAACATTGTCTCGAGCTAGCTGCAAGTATTCGTTAATGGGTTGCTCCAAACCATTAACTATCTCCTCCAGCGTATCAGCTAGCCCAGTATCGTCAAATTCTCGGACCGACACTATCGTAGACTGGGAGGACCTCTTCAGCGACGCAAAGCTCAGATTCTTCGTTAACACCATTGATATTAACATTTTTAAAGTGGCGTAGAAGATGCCGGTATACTGCTCGATCAACGCAGCTAGATCCGAATAGACGCCGGAAGTGGCCTCGATATTGGCAAGTCCTCCTCCAAGAACAACTGCAAACGATGTCGCCACGGCCGTCACCTTAATAGGTGGTGCGACGAAGGAAAAAGCGCTAATACCGGACGAAGATACCAACATACTCAAAGGAGGCATTGTCGCAATGACAGGCTCGTCCTCCTCTTGAGATATCGGGACCTCGTCGACAGGCGAACCGGCACCCGAAGATGTTTCCTCTTCAAAATCAGCCACCTCTGTGTCGCCGCCAGGACTTAACACAGAGCCGAAGGGCGCATCTACACTGCCCTCCCCGAAGAGGTCTTCCCCTGAAAAGAGGACGAAAGGAAGTTAGTATCGAAATGATGCTAACTTTTTTAAAAAAGGGCGGGAAGAGGATATTTACCCATGGCCGACGACATATATGTCGCATCTGCGGCCTGTACAGCTAAATCATTTCTTAATGATGCTAAACAAGCTGTCATACCTGGAGAAAGGGGTCTGCTAACTTACGCTGGCAAATAGTCTTCCAGGTCCTCGTCAAACTCCAACCGAGGCTCATCGGCTGGAATCTCGCTGGGTGTAATGACAGACACAGCAGGAGTCTATCCCGATGCTGACCCAGACAAAAAGATCCTCATTCGACTCGGCCCCGAAGGCGACCTCGTTCTACTACCTGAAGCAGTAGCAGCGACGGCAGCCTCCAGCAGAGATTCTCTGGCACCACCAGCCGGAACTGAAGAGGTTCCCTCTCTAAAAGGCGAGGAACCTACAATCAAAGAATCATCCCCAATATAGGGAGATGCAGGCTCACTTCCAAGAGCCTCAATACCAGTAATCCGGAGAGGACGATTAACCATCTTCTTCTTCCTCTTGCGAGGGGAAGTTTCCTTGGGAAGAGGAGCCCTTCGCTTCCCGGAGATTACCAAAGGCCCTGCAGGCAGAGGTACTTCACCCCTTGATACCGCCAACAGAGGCTCATCTGGAGTGACGGACTCCTCACCCCCGTCAGAAGAAACCGAAGGGACTTCGACTCTTCCCCTAGACGTGGTAGAGGGCACCCTAAAACTTCCATGCATGTCAAAATCGCGATGGAAGGTGTTCGTTGCCACATAGAACTGGGCATACGAGTGCAGGATGCGCAGCTCCGTGGAGAGTGTAATGACCGGCACGGTAAAAATTGCTCCAGTGCAACCCATGAGGAAATATCGCCATCCTCTCGCTCCATCAATGAGTCCGCCCCTGGACCGGAAGCTAGTGACGGCGTTGCCCACGTGCAACTGATCATACCCAAACTGCCTGGCAAACCGACTAGGCAGGTAGGGCTCCAAGAAGCAATGGTCTTCACTCCTGTACAGTAAATAGGAAGGTCTAATACAGACCAACCAATTAAAAGCTTCAGGAGAAAGATTGGTCTTCTCTCTACCGGAATCCTCAAGCCTAATACCCGATTGATTGCGATGTACAGAGGGAACAGTGCAGAAGAGCTTCCAGATGTGACTGAAGCCCAGCACCCGCCGACAGTCTAGAACCATGGTCACATTCCAGGAAGATTTCTGGTAGTTTAACAAGAAACTAGTCTCCGAACTACTGCCAGAGCCGGGAGACATAACCCTGGGGTTATGAAGAATTAACCATCCCATCAGAAACAGGTATGGTAATTCTACCTTGGGAAAGCTATCATACCGAGTCTCATCGGCGAGCAGCCCGTCAGTCATGGCCCTCAGGCCAGCTTGAATGCGGCACACCATGGTAGGAAGCAAGCCCAGTCTAATGCGGTCCGCAGATGCGACGCCAGGTACCACCACTCGGCGTAGCCATATAGAGAGGAAGCCAGCCAGTTGAGCTTCTCTGGAAAGAGGCCTGCCGCAGCGCCTCAAATAACTATAGGCCTTAGTGCCTACAGGATACTGTACTACCCCTTCGTCGAGGATCATGTCCGGAGCCCCAACGTCTACCATGAGATCGTCGACTAGCTGAGCATTAAGCACGCTCAGAGGATTCACAGGCAGATCCTTGCCCTCCAATACCTTCTCCGGCTTAGCAGTCCTGGACCAGTAAAAGAAGAGGTAGGACATCCATCTATTGATGTGAGCCAAATCTGAGGGCTCATCATAAAAAGTGGTACAAGTGAGGTAGTGGCACATCAGCTCCTGGTACACCTCCACTATCTGAGGGTCTGAATCCCCCAGCTCCCGGTTCGTGGGAACATACTCTTCATATGGAGTATCTCCCATCGGCAGTCTCGAGATCTCTGCCATCTCATGAAGGGCCAATCCCAGCTCCCCCAGTGGAGTGGCAAAAGTCCCGGTGAGCGAAATATATCGCTCCATCAGTGCCAGAAACAGGTTAGGGTTAGGAGGTAACCCAATACTGGTGGCACTCACAGCTGCAAATAGACCAATGCTCTCCAAATCGGTCTGAAAATGCTTCAGGGCCCAATCAACTAAGCGAGCCCATCGAAGGTTTGCAGGGGTGATCCACCCACCGCACCAAGGGTTCACCTTGGGGTATACTCCCCGTGCCCCATAAAATTATTACAGAAGGTCGATAATTGGACCGGCTGGATCACTAAGCTGTCTTCACTCGGGACACTGCCCTGGTATAGTCCCCTGAACATCGTCACAGAGCCGGAAGGGCGGCTGACAAACGACCCCTGGTCAGCTCCTTTCAGATAAAAGATCTTCCCCGGCCTGCTATGAAGATTGGGAGTCAGCGTCCACGACATCTGCCTGGTATGTGTAGCATGAAAGAAAGCCGAGATGGGATAGTCTCTCGGCATCTTGGGCAGATACAAAACCAAGCTCCCGGCAGGGAAAACCCAGAGTTCTCTCTTGGGCTTCGTCTGGGACTGCTTGTCAATTATGTCCCCATAGAGGAATGTCGGCTTTAGGTACTGGTCCCCGTCTATGTACGTCAGGGGCTCCCCGTTGATCAAGTTCAATAGCGTTCGCTCGTCCTGAGCCGATATCAGAATTTCCCTTCCTTCGGGATACTGGGGCCCGGAGATAGGAAATGTCACGTGTGACAGGTCCTCCAGGTAGTTGGAGTGCAGCATCCCTGTGGCAGAACCCATCACATCGGCTAGCGGAGACGCATGCAAGTTAACTGCAAGGTGCAAGAAAGATAAGTCAGATCCTATAAACTTGCAGCATACGCCAAAAATTAACAGTCTGTGCTTCACGCCAAGACCGTAAACACTTGACCATTACGCTGGAATCCATTTCCTAAAAGCGTAAAAGTTCAAGGCTAGCAGTATACAGTCTGTGCTTTATGCCAGATTGGTAAAATTGAGTCATTATGCCAGAATCTTTATCCAGAAGCGTAACACTCAAATTTTATACGCCAACTTTCGACAGTCAAAGCTTTTACGCCAGACTGCAAAAATATGGAGTTTTTGCGCTGACACATTAGAAATATGGATGTAAAAGATAAAATGTCTCTGGGCATCATCTCCCTCAAAGAGGCTATCAACACAGAAGACGACCTAGCGCGGTCATGTACAACGTGTGCGAAGGATTTTCAGTCGTTCTTTTTCGTCCCAAAAGCTCTACCTTTAAGGCCGGGTGCACTGCTCGTCGGCGGGATACTTCGCTCAGAATGAAGTTTGCCCTGCCCGACCGAAGACGCTCTCACTTGAGCAGAAGAACGAGAAGAAGAATCAACCTTCTTTCCCTTAGTGGAGGTGACTTGCTTCGGGGCCATTACTGGAAACATTGAAAAATTTCAGAGAAGAGACAAAGAAGAACTCGAACAGACGAAGGCTTTCTTTCGCAGAAGACGGATGAAAAGGTTTTCTCTCAGAAACTTGGGGTATATATAGAGTTCGGATGGACTCCTCGAATCCTGAACCAAATTGCCTAATTAATATGCAATTATGATTGGGGGCTACGTCAGCCTATTACTCAGAGAAGGCGGACAATCAGCGAATTCAAAAAGTTTTCGCGCAAAGCAGATTCGTGGTTTCTATGCTAAGGAGCTTTCTACGCTCGACAGCTACATATCTACGGTTTTACGCTCACAGGCTATAAGTCTATGGTTTTACGCCTGGATGCCTTTGTGCTCGGTAGCTTTTATGCTCGAGAGGCTATAAAACCTACGACTTCACGCTCAGCAGCTACAAATCTATGGTCTCACGCTCGGTGGCGTTTAGTTTACGCTCAAAGGCAACAGATCCACAACTGCACGCTCGGAAGATTTCCTTTTCACCGGCTATAAATCTACAGTTTTGCGCCAAGAAGCTTTCTATGCTCGACGGCTACAAATCTACGGTTTTATGTTCACAGGCTATAAGTCTATGGTTTTACGCCCGAATGCCTTTGTGCTCAGTAGCTTTTATGCTCGATAGGCTACAAACCTACGACTTCACGCTCAGGAACTACAAGTCTATGATTTCATGCTCGGTGGCGTTTAGTTTACGTTCAGAGGCTTTAAACTCATGATTTTACGCTCTATGACTTTTCGCACATCTGAAAGATGCGCAGGCCAGTACAGTACATCTGAACAAATTCTCAAAACGGTCAATTGCAGGAGTTCACACAGAAGATACTCCTTCTTGACCTCAAGATACCCCAAGTACCTGAAGCATACAGAGTTCAATATTGAAAATTACTCTTCTTTATGGGTCGATTCGAAGTTCATCCAGAATCCAGTCTGAATATTTCATCTACAAATTCAAGATGGTGACTCAGTTTGACAGCCATTTCTCGCCCTGTTCCAAGGGATTTTCGACAAAATATTCTTGAATATGATGTCTGAACAAAAAAAAAAATTTCTGTTTATTAGAAGTAATAGTTCAGAATTCTATGCAGTTCCTCATTCCTAAACAGAAGGACAGTTCGAGCACTCGACTGCTAAAGCGGCTTTCTGTGCATCCTTAGTTATGCGTAAAAGACAAGACAGGACCTAACACTCTTTCTAACAGAGTCGGCATAAAGAATCAGACGTGTCGAAGCTACACATATTCAGACTTCACAGCAAAGTATGGCAAGATGATCATATGAAGAAAAAGACGATCTTATTAAAATCACGATTACATATGAGGGAAATCTAGTCTATAAGGGCTTTTTCTCCATTTTTGTGGTTACATATGAGGAAAATCCCGTCTACAAAGGGTTTCTCATTTTTATTTAAAGATCGCGGCCAGAATCTGTTTCGGCGAGGTTCTCGCATGGGCGACATCCTTCATCCATCTTCTCCGGCAGTCAGTCAGTAACCGCAAACTGACTAACATATTGGTCAACGGCGAGAGGATACAAAACTGGGCATAGACCCATCCTCCAACAGAAGAAAAGCAGAAGTAAATCTGCTTTACTACAGCCAACGCCGTGACAGATTGAGTTAAGATATTTCACTCAACTCAATCCTGGACAGAGCTAGTCTATCTGCTCTCATCCACGGAGGTAATGGGAGAAGGTACCGCTTGCAAGTGGCATGGTGAAATACAACCCTTCCTCTCTCCCGAAGAACCACCATACAAAGTTGCTGATTATCCCGAGCAAAGGAGGCTATGATATCCTTCCATGATCCATCGTTACAGAGGACATTTGCTCGAAGACGCCGTCTTTTTTGGCTCCTTACATGTTGGAAGAACATGATATCCTTCTTCCTCAAGTTGACCCGATGAACTTCGGCCATCATCTCTGTGTGGTGAAGGAAGTATGGGAAGAACAGGAAAACTCCTCAGCCTTTTTATAGGCAAAAGAGATCACCGATCCCCAATAACTCTGCCATAAAGTCAGCCATAAAAGAACGTGTCAGGCTTGACCGTTTCAGGCTCCATTCAGAGCATATCGAGTTACGAGGAACGGTTTATGCTTCATTCAAAGCGTTTCAAATTATGAGGAATTTAAAAGCTTTGAAGGAGGTCTTGTAGAAGCATGAAAAATACGCTGGATAGCTATATGCAGCATGTTGATGCAGGGCAGCATAAACAGAGGACCTAAGAGCCATCAAACGTGCAACAGAGCTTTTTCGCTGAGCACAGCATAAAAATATAGGCTCAAGGACCATCCGCATAATGTAGTATGTCCAGGCTGCTTCGGCGTAAATAGGGTACTTCATCTCCTATATGGCGTAAAACTCATCCGCTTTCAATGCAGCATTAAAGTATATGAGGAACGTTTCGTACGCTTCGAAATGAACCTGTCAGATCATGCAATGAACCTGACGTCTGGACTCCTGATAAAGAGTACTGCACGATAACCCAAGCGACGGGTATCATGATGGCGCGGCACTGCAACCCAGGCTGTCATTTACTGCCATTTCCTTTGCATAAACCACTTTTACACATACAAAGGAATACGCTACCTTTTATTACATGGGCAGATGTGAGCTGTTTATGCTCCGCAGAAGACAAACAGCCTGCCACGTCAAAAGCTGCACTTCATACAGGGCTCGAGGTACGTCTCTGCATTTAATGCGCAGAGCGTTGACAGTTTCTCGAGGCATGTCTCTGCACTTAAAGCACCTAATACTGACAGATGCCCAAGGCACGTCTCTGCACTTGATGCACAGAAGGGTGGCAGGCCTTCAAAACATGCCTCCTCATTTAATGAGCGTGATAATAGCGGATCCCTGCATTTAATGCAGGAGATTTGATTAAATGTCACCGAACCGTCGTTTAGTGACATCCCCTTTGCGTGAACTACTCTTACGCATATAAGGGAATAAGCTGCCCAGCTTTTCACAGGCAGACTTGAGCTTCTTACGCTCCGCAGAAGGCAAACAAACCGTTACATCAGTAGTTACTCTTCGTACAGAATTCGAGGTGCGTATCTGCATTTAATGCACAGAATGATGGCAAATCTTAAAGACAAGCCTCTGCATTTAATGCGCAGGATGGGGGCAGATCTCTGTATTTAATGCAAAAGATTTGATTATATCTCCAAGAGCCGTAATTTCGGCTAAAACGTTCACATCAACTCGGCTTCTATGCCCACTCGGCTTCTATGCACACTCGGCTTCTATGCCACTCGACTTTTATGACCACTCGGCGTCTATGACCGTTCGGCTTCTACGCCTACTCGGCTTCTATGCCTACTCGGCTTCTATGCCTATTTTGTCTTCTATGCCATGGTGATAGTCATTGGCTTCTACGCCAACATCTTCTACACAAGGGATAACTACCTATGTGGCTTCTACGCCGTGATCTTCACAGCAAATATACGCATTTTTTCCTTTAGTTGGACACGCGTCACATGCTCACTCAAAAGGTTATCTATACGCAGGTATTGGTTATTTTAAACCATCGTGTAAAAGGGTGTTGTACTTTCTACTACTCTGTATCTACACCGACTGAGCGGTTACTGTCACTAAAACTCTATAAATAGAGACCTCTATCAACAGAGGACAAGGTCAAAAAATTGATCAAGAAATCTAGTATCAGATCCAACGGTCAAAGAAATTGGAGGTCGAAGAAATTGGAGGTCAAGAGAGAGAGAGGAGAATCCAGAGCTCAGGCAAAGAGAAGGGATCGACGACTTTGGCATCAAGCATCCACCCTCTTTAACAACCTGCGAAGCTGCTTTCTGTCTTCTACGAAACTTCTTCAATATCGTGTGGTCCAAAGGCTAAAGTGATCGACTACAGATCAGACACCTATAGCAATATTTACCCAGATTAAATAAATTGTACTTGGTCATCCTCGTATAGGATTAAATTGTACAATCTTATTTGTAAACATAAAAGAAGGACGGGTTTTCGTATAAGACCTCATTTTCCATATACCATCTTTTCCGTTTATTATCCAAAACACCAGAGTTCTGTCTTCAGCAGCCAGATCCAGGCAAGTGTACCTTGCCACCCTGTATTTCAGTTACTAGATATTTATTGATTTATTATATGCATTATGCGCATGTTTGGTTAGAATCGTTACTTCGCGTGCGGAACACAACCGGGTGCAGACGTTCGTTGGTAACATCTGGTAACGAGTGATAGATGTTCACAACACCTTGATGTATACCTGTGTATATCATAACCTTAGGACATGTCCATATACTGTTATCGTGCCAGATTTCCTGTATCCTGATACTGACATCATGAACGGAGACTGGGATGACCTTAGGGTCGCGTTTAATGATAGTTACTTCTGTATAACAAGACTGCTAAATAGAGGTTCAGGTTCAGCGTACAATCGTTGACCGCTTGGGATGGGGAAGACAGTTACTAAATGTTTGGGCTCGTCTGTACGCGCTTATATATGTATATGTATTATTTCTGTAGTGATCCTGTATCTAGAGTAGTTGTATCACCCGTGTGACTCTTTGCCCGAAGCTGCGGTATGTTCCGTATGTTTTCGTGTCCGGAGCTACGGTTTTATTTTGGATAGCACATGCGTCGAACATTGTCTTTAAACTGTGTCTTACTTAGTTGGTTATGCTAGATTACACCATCATCGTACTTGCTTCTTTCTGTTATACTTGGCATGCTGTATTTTTGTACCTTGTTACGTCCCTCTGAGGACCTGGTCCCCTGCCAGTTTTACAGCATAGATGATTACGGAGCCCTTGGAGCTGCTGATAGAGTGCTTGACGTGCGGACATTGGTACCAGGTACTCATATCACTTCTACCAGCATTATGGTTATTTTATTCATATTGTACTCATCTGCTGTGTAGCCTAGTTTTTATAGAGTCATATTTCTTTTCGAGTCTATTCGAGTTGGTGTGTTATTGGGCGGACGACTTTAGCACATACAGCTCTTTCTTGTATATTTCTGTTCATTATGGATTGAGACATAGATGTTTACATTTATGGGATATTTTAGATAGTGACCTTTATTATAAAGCTAATACGTATTCGAGTCAGACCAGAGTCTGGTCGAATGCATAACTGGCATATTGCGTATTCCTGGTCCTACGTATTTTGGGACTGGGACGTAACATATATAACTAACTAACTACTATAGTAACCAACTAAAACCAACCGATTACCCAATACCTTGAGTATCCCTCAATACTTTGACATTACCTTGGTATCCTAAGGTAATTTTAATCCTAATACATATAGCTAACTCCTATATACCAAACTATACTAACATAACTAAACTATTAAAACTATTAAATACTAACATATAATACATACAAATACATAGATACATATACCTACATAATAACTTACTATCAATACCCATATACTACATAGATACATATAGTACATACTAACATACTACCTATCTAACTAGTATTTATATATATCTATCTAATTATCGAGACTAATAGGTATATAACTAACTATAATACCAAGCTAGTAACTAACCTTAATACTAGCTAACTGAACACAGTAAAACTGCACTGCTGTGCACTGCTACGCACTGCACCACGTGCTGCTGCACCACACGCTATAATACTGCAGCAAATAGCTGCTGCGCTGCAACTGCTGCAGTGCTGCACCACTGTTGCACCGCGCTGCATGCTGTTGCGCCGTACTGCACGCTGCTACGCCATATTGCACGCTGCTGCGCCGTGCTGCACGCTGCTGCTGCTGCAACAGCTAGCTGTTGCTGCGCGCTGCACCACTGCTGCGCCGCACTGCTCCGTTGTTGCGCCTTGCTGCATGTTGCGCTCTTCCCTCTCTCTCACACACACACAACATAAACACTTACACACTCAGACACACACACACTTATGCATAGACACACACATACATATATAGGTATATATATATCAATATACCTATACACTCTCACTCCACACATATATAAATATATACACTTATCTATATATTAATCTACATATATATCAAACCCCTTATATATATATAGATACACATAACTCAACATATCAATCTATATATGTATAGGTAGATACATTCTCTCATATATAAGTATAGACATAAATACACAAAACTCATATATATATATAAACACTCATAACACATATAGCTATATCCCTCACTATATATATATATATATATATATATATATATATATATATATATACAAACAACTCACATACACCCAACACATAGGTATATATACACTCACCAATATACTATCAATATATATATATAAACACATACCTCTCACCTATATATATATATGTATCTATACACACACACACACACACACACACACAAAAACACACATATATATACACACACACATAGATATAAATAGATATATGTACATAAACACTTAGACACCTAGCTATATGTATACTTAGCTATACAATATCATATAATACACACTTATATATATATATATATATATATAGATATATAATCTAACATACATGTATATATACACAAGTACACATAGAATATAGGCAAAAAAGCAAACACGTGGAGTGCACCGCACCCATATCACACTCATTCTATGATACGCTTGCAACACGACACCAATACACAACCAAACGCATCTCGAAGAGCATGAGCAAGTCTAAAATAGTATATATGAACAATACGAAGAGTCAATTACACATCTACGTGCCCGTGTCAAAATGTGACATTCTCAAAGTCCCGTGTTGGAGAAAAAACCCCCAAATCAACCCGTATCTCCAAATTATCGGGATACGGCCTACATGTATCCAATTATGGATACGACACTAGTCACACACAATCAAATATATGTCAATTTGATCTATTAGACTAATTGACAAACACAATATGTGCCAATCTCGAAATTCTCCCAAAATTGACACAAAAATACACATAACTTCCACCATAGGTCTCCTATGAACCTCAAACCAATTCCTATGGGTAGCCTATGCATGTGGGTTAGTTTCTTATGGTTAAATCTCAGATTTAGAGTCTACTAGAAGGAAAAACTGAAATGAACCTATTAGAAAATAGATTTCCAATAAAAAATTCCCAAATATGGAAAGTAGCTCATCTTTCTAGATCTTGGCCTCCTTCTTCTAGATCGTTGCTTCCTCCTTGTAGATCCTTGTTGTAGTAGCCTCAAATAAAGAATTGGGAAGGAATTTGGGTGGAAATTGGTAGAAATTTGATAAGGGAATGAAGGAATTTGGAAAAAGGGAAAATCTTGATCTAAAGGGAATAAAAAATAAAATAAGAGAGACACTCTCTCTCCTCCTCTAATGGCTGGTCATAAACCCCTCTTCCAAGTAATATAAAATGTCCAAAATACCCCTTGGGGCCTCTCATGAAGAAATTAATTAAGGATAAATATTCTAGTCAAATGGTTTCACTAATTAATTCATCCTCCTAATGATTGGGCCTAATTATTGGGTTAAATCTAAACTAACATATAAATATTGGGTTCATGCATCTAACTAAACTAGTTAGGTCCACTACATAAGTCAAAAATAAATCTAACAATAATAATAAATAAATAAATAATACAATAAATAATTAATACACATGCACAATATTTAAATACAATAAATCCTAAAATTAAAATACCCATATCAATTACCAAACTACCCTTGATTGAGTGAGGGTGACAATCCTACCCACCTTAAAAAAATTTCGTCCCCGAAATTAAAACTCTCACCCCTCTCTCTTGGGTCAGTCATATAAATTTTACTAGTGTCAAACCTCCATCGATCACAGAATAAAATAGTCCTATCATATAACATACAATCCTACCATTCTACTGAAAGAGAAAATCATACTCTAACTATCATAAATTTCTGTCTCTGCCTTGTTGGGTGTCTCCATTTACTGGTGCGGGGTAATTTGCTATGCCACTTGTGGCCTATTCCATCACACACTAAGCATTCACTAATCATCAACCTAGTCAAGATATTCTTAATACTGAGGGTTACCAAATACTAGTGATATACTATAGTTCTAGGCCATGGAAATACTTAACTCATTGGCACTTGCTATCTAGGATACTATACAAAATATCACTAAATTTTTACCTCTGTGTTCTGCTTTAGTTCTTGTAATCACCAAAATTTCTCAACCATTCTCTTGCAAGGAACACTTGTATACTTTTCCATCATATATTTTATTAGCACATTCTTGTCCAACTTGAATAACCCCAATAGGATGCCTACTCAAGTCTAGTTACTGTCTACACAAGGCACCAGCTCTCATATGCATTTTAGATGACATTCTCATACCAAGTTATTCATGTCTCTCCTCGACTGCCTGGATTACTTGTACTATTACTTTGTAATAATTTTTTTATCCATATTAACTGATACACCAATCTAATATTATTACACAAGGTACTTAGTGTTACTAGAACATTGCTCAACTAATCCTTGATATAGAAATACTAGCACTCTTGATATAGTAATACTAGCTTCATCATTGGATCACCTCATCACACTCACTAGAACTCATGATTACTTGCATCCAATGCACTAGTTATTAACTTCTATAATACATATGTTTCACTTCACTCTCAAAGGCAGGCATATGGTTTCATATCTCTATTGATATATATGTATCTCCCCTTAAATCTTTTACAACCTGATACGCTAATCAGTGATACACTACATATCTTTTATGACCAATCTTGATATTTCTTAACCTATGACATACTATTGAAATTTTCTATTACTCAGGCTTCCACTTTCAGATACTCATGAACTTTCACACTGACACTCATCACCCACTGTGTATTCTATACATAATTTCTAGATACTTCTTCCACTTATAGCTTCCAACATATCACTTCTAAACACCCTGTTTTCAGAATAAATTTTTATATATTTTTCGGAATCTTCTGGAGGATGAACCAAGATAATTGAGAGTTAAGGATTTTTTTTATGCAGTTTATTGGTGTTAAAATATTATGGAAATAAGATTTTGTGGTGCAACATGGAAAACCGGACGCATGACATTTTTCGGTGAATTTATTGGACTCCGGAGTAACGTCTTAAGCTCTAAAAGCTATTGTGTTGCTAAAACCGAACCGAACCAAGCAAACCCGACCCGAAACCCATTGGAAAACCTTACCCGTCGGATTCCCTGTAGCAGTATAAACCCTCTGCCTCGACGTGCGAGCCAATCCGAAACCCTAGAAGCAGCCGCCGCTCCGGTGATCGACCCAGCCGCTCGCTCGACGACAGTCTCCGCCGCTGCATTTCGCCCATCCCCGCCGACGGAGCCCTCGACCCCTTCCCCGCGAGCACCGACGGCGTTCGCCCCTCGGCTCCTCATCTTGAGCAGCCACTAGAGCCCCTCGCCGTCGAATAATCCCCGGCGCCGCTGCCGCCAGGCCGACGACAATCCCGAGTCGTCCCAGCCCCGTCCCAGTAGTAGCCGAAACCCTAGAAACCGCTCGACCGACGACGAGACTCCGGCCGCGTGAACCGTTCCCGCCGACCTTACACAGTCGCCACCTAGCCGACTTCGCTGACAACGAGACCGACCCTCTCCAGCGATGCCCCGCTGCCCGAAGTCAGCAACCCAACACGCGATGACACGACCAGGACACGAAGTGGACGATCGGACGTGTAAAAACTCAGATTCACGGAGCCCTGTTCAGGTACCGATTTCTCTCACCTCGCAACTCCGTTTTCAATTCCGTCAGTTGCTACGCGTAGACTGTATGATCCTCTCGGTGCCCGTGCAACTCGCTCGGTGCATCGCGTCCTGTGGTGATCGCACACCGCGATCCAAAAACAGGAAAAATAATACCATGTTTCACCCCGGAACTGAGTGTGCCCCGCCAAACGGGATAACTTGGTCGCACGCGGTCTTTACCGAACCGTGCACGTCGTTGATACGGTCGTGTGGAATTTCGCAAAAGCTGATTCGGATGTGCGAGCACACCGAAATCAGTACGTATCCGTAGACAACGCCCAGTATCCGACCTTTCTGGAACATGCTGTAACTTTGTATACACACGTCGGATCGAGACGAAACTTATGCCATCGGACTCGCAGCAATACGCTGGTCCTGTGACCAAAGTTTGGTTCGATTCTGAGAACGTTGACAAAATTGCGTATTGTAGGCCCCAAAGGCTCCACTTGACGGGTAATTTTGTGATCGGCTCATCGAAATCCAATTCTGGAAGTTTCGTTGGGTTCGTATCATCGTTCCTGACTTGCAGACACTGAGTTTGAGAAAATTGGAGACCTTTGACCTTGTCACGCTTTTCGGTGCAAAGTGGCCTACATGTGGACCCCGTTTTGGCCCGAAAATGCCCTTTTTGCCCCTGTGTCCAAATTGGACGTAAGGACAGGCGTTTCTAGCTATTTGACATCTTCTGAGACTGCTGGTGATATTTATTACAGCTTTTGGAGTAGTACCTACCGGATCCACTGATACAGGGACAGTTGTTGGTATTCGGACATCAGGCAAGTGTACCTTGCCAAACTCTGCAGTATTGTTATATATTTTCCTTGCTTCATTTATATTGCTGTGCATGCTTAACCTAGGACCGTGTGACGTACTTAGCGTCCGATTATCAGTCGGGTGCCGACACCGTACGCGGTATTGTGTACTGTCATCTAGAGAGGGATATTCGTGACACTTTATCTTCTCGTACTTGTCTTACCAAGTACACTATGACCCAGGACACTTGACACTGTTCATGAGACAGGATCTTCTCGAGATATTCATGGTGATTCTGTATAGGATACAGGACTTGACAGAGATACTCTACTTTTAGATACATTATGACTTGTGCATTAGTTATGATCCCGCTGACATGGACATGAGACGTTATGGTCATGATATGCGTGGTTACATTGGGTGGGGAGAGACACACAGACTACAGGCTGATCATATATATACACCCCTACTATTGTAAGGTACAAGACTCTGAAGCCCAAGCTTGGCCCATTACTCATTATTACTGCTGCTACCGGCTCCCCGACACATAGCTTGTAGTGGCTTCATCCTGAGTTCTAGTGCTGCTCTCATCTTGCATATCACTTAGCAGGTTATTTAGTACTCTCTTATTGTTCCATCTATTGCTGGAGAGACCCACAGGCTACAGGTTGATTATGTTATGTCGGCTACTCAGTCTCCCGCTGAGCTAGACTACCTCATGATACCACTGCTACCGGCTCCCCTACACAGAGCTTGTAGTTGTTTCAACCTGAGTACTATTGATATTCTCTCTTGCATTTCACACAGATGTTTACTTACTTGCCCTACTTATTCTATTTATTTTCTGCACTGCATTTATTTTGGCTTGAGCTTTCTTGTACCTTGCTATGTCCCCTGAGGACCTGGATCCGGATTATGTTCCCAGGATTTGAGGACGAGATCTATCCCGAGGTATACAGGACCGCTGCAGAAGCTGATCCAGGAGCTGTACCGCCATCCGAGGACGAGGTGTTAGCTGAAGACTTCTCCTGAGCATCCATGTTTCATGCTCAGTATTTATTATTTATTTCAGTTATTTATATTCTGGTCTGTTGAACCATTGTATCAGATATTTATCGGGTTGTTCCCCGAAGCACTTTGTGAGACTGGCTGATGATTTACATTCCTTATTTATTCTGTGGATCATATTTTATATCTTGTGTGGATGAGATTAGTTGCGCCATGATTGTCGTAGACTTGATTTTACAGCTTAAGTATGCCCTGATGGATCCATTAAATTGGGTTTGTCCATCGGTGCGTACTGCTGGCCATTGCCACGAATCTGGTCCCACGGTATTTTGGGACTGGGGCGTGACATGGTTTTTGTGGTGGCCCATGCATGTCTACGACTAAATTGTTCGGTTTCAACTTAGAAACTGAACCAGCCTGCCCTAAGGATAGGATAGATTGTAGGATCTCATCCATTATTTAACCCATTATTGAACTCTATATAGAACTCGAAATTGTTACTTGAACTGCATCCTGTGTTGATTCCTTGGTGCCTTCTTACAGTTTATCTTTTGGGTTGCAAAGAAATGGATCCCAGGAACGGAGACAAGATTCCATTGGATACGCCATATGACGCTGTGGTTACTTATATAGACGGAGTGACTCCAGGGAATGGAGGACAAGCATCGCAGAACGATCAAACCGGTCAGCCTAATCCAAGGTTCCGGAGAGATGACATCCTACCTCCACCACAGTTCCCTTCCCCGATGCCAGTTTTTCTGCCCGGACAAGCCATGGACGGGCAACAGATGTTCTAGATGATGTATGCCATGATGCAAGCCCAGCAGCAGATTCAGCAAGAGGCCCATCGGCAGGAGGCCGAGTATTTGAGAACCAGCCTGGTATCCGTATTGGAGCAGGCAAATCCACCAGCGAGGCGATCGACGACGGGATTTATCACCGACTTCCGTCAGCTCAAGCCTCGTACATTTTTTGGTAAAGAGGGGCCAACAAAAGTTCATGAATGGCTCACAAACATACAGCATCAGTTGGAAGCCGCTGAACTTCTGAGAGAAAAGTGGATGACTGCAGTCAGAATGCAGTTAACTGAGAATGCACATCACTGGTGGTTAGCAGAGGAGAGAAGGCTCGGGCAGGACCGAGTCACTGGGGAAGATTTCTCCAGACTCTTCCGAGAGATGTATATTCCTGCAGTAGCACGGTCAGAGCTCAGAGACAAGTTCAACCGCCTTATCCAAGACAATATGACAGTGGAAGAATACAACGCGGAATTCATTCACCTCAGTCGCTTTGCCCCAACCTTGATTGCGATAGAGGAAGAGAAAGCTGAAAAATTCTTTGACGGGCTGAAGTTCGAGCTTCAGAGATTGATTGGATCGGTCGCACCTACATCTTATACCGACGTTCTCGCCGCAGCACGACGCATGGAGCGCGTCACTAGAAGGGAGTCGAACCTGAAGAGGCCTATAAACTCAGCACCATCCAGGACAGCACATGGGGATTCTGCAAAACGGACCCAGAGGAGTATGCCAGAGAGGACAGCACACAGGGCCATATCTCTCCCTACTTGTCACCACTGCGGCAAGATAGGTCACATTGAGAGAGAATGCAGACGCAAGTTAGGACTATGCCTGGCTTGCGGGTCCAACCAGCATCAGACCAGAGACTGCACCGAGCGCAGAGAGGGAGCACCGAGACTAGCTTTACCTGCACCACGACCAGCTTATCCAGCAGTAGGAGCACCACAGACGGGAGTTGGAGGAGTCAGACCCCCAGCCCCAGGAGGGAATCAGCAGAGACCACCCCTGGCACCACAGGCAGCTCTATTTCAGCAAGCTCAGCAGCAGAGAGGCCAAGCTCAGGGACGAGGCCAGGCATTCACATTAGCTGTTGAGGAGGAGGCTACGGCAGGCGAGGTCATCGCAGGTACTATTTTAGTAGCTTCATTACCAGCTGTAGCATTATTTGATTCTGGAGCATCGCATTCATTTATAGCAGCTAGCTTTGTAGCCACCCATAGAGTAGCTACCGCACCCCTTCCGAAGATGAAGAGAATTCTTACGGGAGGTGGAATTATTTCGGTTAGTGACGTCAGTAGATCATGTTCTGTAGTAGTCTGTGGGAGAGAAATACGAGCTCAATTTCTGATATTTTCTATGCCGGATTATGATGTTGTACTTGGTATGGACTGGTTAAGTCAGTACCATGCGACTCTTGATTGTCGACTTGGGCGGGTTATATTTAGACCGCCTGGACATCCAGAATTCGAGTTTCTTCGAGGAGCAGTAGAGCAAGGAGTTCAGCCTACTCTTAGGGTACTATCTGTAGAAGGGGAGACAGGTTACCCAAGAGTCATATCTGAGTTTGTGGATGTATTTCCTGATGATCTTCCAGGTTTACCGCCTGATCGGGAAATAGAATTCACAATAGACTAAACTCTAGGAGCAGAGCCTATCACCTCATCAGTATATCGGCTGGCACCTAAAGAGTTAGTGGAGTTGAAAGAACAGGTTGATGATCTTCTGGAGAAGGGTTTCATTCGGCCCAGCATTTCACCTTGGGGAGCACCCATATTATTTGTGCCGAAGAAGGATGGAACAGTACGGTTATGCATTGACTACAGGGCACTAAATGCTGTGACCATCAAGAACAGGTATCCCTTACCATGAATTGATGATCTATTCGATCAATTGAGTGGTGCAAGGGTATTCTCGAAGATTGACCTTCGATCCGGCTATCATCAGATCAAAGTAAGGAAGGAAAACATCCCGAAGACAGCTTTCAGGACCAAGTATGGACATTATGAGTTCTTGGTAATGCCGTTTGGCTTAACCAACGCGCCAGCAGTGTTTATAAGTTTAATAAACAGAGTCTTTCATCAGTTCTTGGATAAATTTGTGGTAGTGTTCATTGACGACATTCTCATATATTCCAAGAATCACGAAGAGCACGAGGAGCATCTCAGAATCATGTTAGAGACCTTGAGACAAGAGAAGTTATACGCCAAACTCAGTAAGTGTGAGTTCTGTATGGACAAAGTGCCTTTCTTGGGATATATCATTTCAGGAGAAGGACTTGCAGTTGATCCAGAGAAAGTCGCGACAATAGAGACTTGGCCTACACCCACATCAGTTGCAGAGGTGAGAAGTTTTCTCGGACTCGCGGGATATTATCGAAGGTTTGTAAAAAATTTCTCAAGGATTGCAGAACCGATGACGAAGATGACACATAAAGACCAGGAGTTTATATGGATAGAAGACTGCCAGAAGGCCTTCGAAGAATTGAAGAAAAGATTAACAACAGCACCTGTCTTGACTCTTCTATCAGGGTCAGGAGGTTTTGTTGTTTACAGTGATGCATCAGGAACTGGACTAGGATGTGTTTTGATGCAACATGGCAAAGTCATTGCTTATGCATCGAGACAGTTGAAGGTACACGAGAAGAACTACCCAACATACGATCTGGAGTTAGCTGCAGTTATATTCGCATTGAAGATTTGGAGACACTACCTTTACGGGGAGAAAGTAGACATCTTTACAGATCATAAAAGTCTGAAGTATGTATATACTCAGAAGGAGCTTAACATGAGGCAGAGACGCTGGATTAAATTGATGGTAGATTTTGACATAGATCTGCAGTATCATCCGGGAAAGGCGAATGTTTTAGCAGATGCACTGAGCAGGAAGCCTACGGCTTATTTCTTGACGATGCAGCCCGAGTTATTGAGAGATCTATAGGAGCTTCAGATAGAGGTTATTTCACCAGGACAGAATGGCTTGATGGCTAATCTTAAAATTAAGTCATCACTCGTGGAGAAGATTAAGGAGGCATTGCCCACCGATGCTAGATTTAGAAGATTGAAAGAGAGAACAGAAGCAGGCATACAGACAGGACTTCGCATACACGAAGATGGGACATTGAGGTTTGGGAATCGCCTGTATGTTCCAAATAGAGAATTGAGACAGGAGTTAATGACTGAAGCACACAGCTCTATGTACTCTGTTCACCCAGGAGGAACCAAGATGTACCGAGACTTGAGACAGTATTACTGGTGGCATGGAATAAAAAGGGAGATTGCAAGATTTTTGGCCAAATATTTAGTCTGTCAGCAAGTAAAGGCCGAGCATCAGAGGACTGCAGGTATGTTACAGCCGCTTCCTATACCAGAATGGAAGTGGGAGCATATCACGATGGATTTTGTCACAGGATTTCCAAGGAGCCCCAGCGGAAGAGATGCAGTATGGGTTATCGTAGATCGACTCACTAAATCGGCACACTTCTTGCCATTTAGAGTTGGACAGTCCACAGAGGTACTAGTCGACATGTATATGCGACAAATTGTCAAATTATATGGAGTACCGGTTAGTATTGTATCAGATCAAGATTCGAGATTTATATCCCATTTCTGGAGAAGCATGCAAGAGAGTCTAGGCACCAGACTCAAATTCAGCATGGCATACCACCCACAAACAGATGGCCAATCGGAGCGCACCATTCAGATCTTGGAAGATATGTTGCGATCATGTATGCTAGACTTTGGAGGATCTTGGGAAGATCATTTGCACTTAGTGGAGTTCTCCTACAATAACAGTTATCAGGCCAGCATTCAGATGGCACCATTCGAGGCATTATACGGAAGGAAGTGCAGATCGCCTATATGTTGGAGTGACGTTGGTGAACGTCAAATACTGGATCCAGAATTGGTAACGCAGACAGTGGAAAAGGTGAAAAAGATTCAGAATCATCTACGAGCAGCCCAAGACAGACAGAAGCATTGGGCAGATACGCACAGACGTCCCCTGGAGTTTAAAGAAGGAGAGCAGGTGTTCTTGAGGATTTTACCCACTCGTGGTACTATCAGATTCGAAAGCAGAGGCAAGTTGAGCCCAAGGTATATTGGGCCATTTGACATCCTAGAGCACATTGGTGAGGTGGCCTATCCTCTTGCATTACCTCCATCATTAGAGGGAGTGCATGACGTATTCCACGTCTCGCAGCTGCGAAGGTACGTGACCGACCTAAGTCACGTAGTCGATCATTCAGAGATCGCAGTAGGCCCGAGCTTGAGATATGAAGAACAACCAGTTGGCATCCTCGACGTCAGTGAGAAGACATTGCGGGGACAGACAATCAGACTGGTTCGTGTAGCATGGAAACATCATTCTCCTGGAGAATCGACTTGGGAACGAGAAGATAGTATGCGCCAGCGTTACCCCCACCTGTTTGAGGAGGCAGTTGTAAACTAAGCAACCTTGTATTTTATAGTTCTTCCTTAGTAGCTTATTCTTTGATTGCGAGGACGCAATCTTTTTAAGGAGGGAAGATTGTAAACACCCTGTTCTCAGAATGAATTTTTATATATTTTTTGGAATCTTCTGGAGGACGAACCAAGATAATTGAGAGTTAAGGATTTTTTTAATGTAGTTTATTGGTGTTAAAATATTATGGAAATAAGATTTTGTGGTGCAACATGGAAAACCTGACGCATGGCATTTTTCAGTAAATTTATTGGACTCCGGAGTAACGTCTTAAGCTCTAAAAGCTATTGGGTTGCTAAAACCGAACCGAACCAAGCAAACCCGACCCGAAACCCATTGGAAAATCTTACCCGTTAGATTCCCTGTAGCAGTATAAACCCCCCTGCCTCGACGTGCGAGCCAATTCGAAACCATAGAAGCAGCCGCCGCCCCTATGATTGACCCAGCCGCTCGCTCGACGACAGTCTCCGCCGCTGTATTTCGCCCATCCCCGCCGACGGAGCCCTCGACCCCTTCCCCGCGAGCACTGACGGCGTCCGCCCCTAGGCTCCTCGTCTCGAGCCGCCACTAGAGCCCCTCGCCGTAGAACAATCCCCGGCGCCGCTGCCGCCAGGCCGACGACAATCCCGAATCGTCCCAGCCCCGTCCCAGTGGAAGTCGAAACCCTAGAAACCGCTCGACCGACGTCGAGACTCCGGCCGCGTGAACCATTCCCGCCGACCTTACACAGTCGCCGCCTAGCCGACTTCGCTGACAACGAGACCGACCCTCTCCAGCGATGCCCCGCTGCCCCAAGTCAGCAACCCGACACGCAAGGACACGACCAGGACACGAAGTGGACGATCGGACGCATGAAAACTCAGATTCACGGAGCCCTGTTCAGGTACCATTTTCTCTTACCTCACAACTCCGTTTTCAATTCCGTCAGTTGCTACGCGTAAACTGTATGACCCTCTCGATGCTCGTATAACTCGCTCGGTGCATCGCGTCCTGTGGTGATCGCACATCGCGATCCAAAAATAGGAAAAACAATGCCCTATTTTACCCCAGAACTGAGTGCGCCCCGCCAAACGGTACGACTTGGTCGTACGCGATCTTTACCGAACCGTGCGCGTCATTTATACGATCGTGTAGGATTTTGCAGAAGCTGATTCGGATGTGCGAGCACACCGAAATCAGTGCGTATCCGCGGACAATGCCCCGTATCCGACCTTTCTGGAACACGCTGTAACTTTGTGTACACACGTCAGATCGAGACAAAACTTGCACCATCGGACTCATAGTAATACGCTGGTCCTGTGACCCAAGTTTGGTTCGATTCTGAGAACGTTGACAAAATCGGGTATCGGGGGCCCCACAAGCTCCACTTGACGGGTGATTTTGTGATCGGCTCATCGGAATACAATTCTGGAAGTTCTGTTGGGTTTGTATCATCGTTCCTGACTTGCAGACACTGAGTTTGAGGAAATTGGAGACCTTTGACCTTGTCACGCTTTTCGGTGCAAAGTGGCCCACATGTGGACCCCGCTTTTGCCCAAAAATGCCCTTTTTGCCCCTGTATCCAAATTGGACATAATGACAAGTTTTTTTAGCTATTTGACATCTTCTGAGACTGCTGGTGATGTTAATTACAGCTTTTGGAGTAGTACCTACCGGATCCACTGATACAGGGACAGTTGTTGGTATTCGGACATCAGGCAAGTGTACCTTGCCAAACTCTGCAGTATTATTATATATTTTTCTTCCTTCATTTATATTGCTGTGCATGATTAACCTAGGACCGTGTGCCGTACTTAGCGTCCGATTATCAGTCGGGTGCCGACACCGTACGCGGTGTTGTGTACTGTCATCTAGAGAGGGATATTCGTGACACTTTATCTTCTCGTACTTATCTTACCAAGTACACTATGACCCAGGACACTTGACACTGTTCATGAGACAGGATCTTCCCAAGATATTCGTGGTGATTCTGTATAGGATACAGGACTTGACAGAGAAACTCTACTTTTAGATACATTATGATTTGTGCATTAGTTATGATCCCGCTGACATGGACATGAGACGTTATGGTCATGATATGCGTGGTTACATTGGGTGGGGAGAGACACACAGACTACAGGCTGATCATATATATACACCCCTACTATTGTGAGGCACAAGACTCTGAAGCCCGAGCTTGACCCATTACTCATTATTACTGCTGCTACCGGCTCCCCGACACAGAGCTTGTAGTGGCTTCAGCCTGAGTTCTAGTGCTGCTCTCATCTTGCATATCACTTAGCTGGTTATTTAGTACTCCCTTATTGTTCCATCTATTGCTAGAGAGACCCACAGGCTACAGGTTGATTATGTTATGCCGGCTACTCAGTCTCCCGCTGAGCTAGACCACCTCATGATACCACTGCTACCGGCTCCCCTACACAGAGTTTGTAGTTGTTTCAACCTGAGTACTATTGATATTCTCTCTTGCATTTCACACAGATGTTTACTTACTTGCCCTACTTATTCTATTTATTTTCTGCACTATATTTATTTTGGCTTGAGCTTTCTTGTACCTTGCTATGTCCCCTGAGGATCTGGATCCGGATTATGTCCCCAGGATTTGAGGACGAGATCTATCCCGAGGTATACGGGACCGCTGCAGGAGCTGATCCAGGAGTTGTACTGCCATCCGAGGACGAGGTGTTAGATGAAGACTTCTCCTGAGCATCCATGTTTCATGCTCAGTATTTATTATTTATTTTAGTCATTTATATTCTGGTCTGTTAAACCATTGTATCAGATATTTATCGGGTTGTTCCCCGAAGCACTTTGTGAGACTGGCTGATGATTTACATTCTTTATTTATTCTGTGGATCATATTTTATATCTTGTGTGGATGAGATTAGTTGCGCCATGATTATCGTAGACTTGATTTTACAGCTTAAGTATGCCCTGATGGATCCATTAAATTGGATTTATCCATCGGTGCGTACTGCTGGCCATTGCCACAAATCTGGTCCCACGGTATTTTAGGACTGGGGCGTGACATCACTGGCCTCAATATCAGATGATATACCTATCACTAGTCATATACTGGTATACTCATATCTACTCACATCAATGCTCTACTTCTAAGCTAAAGAATGATAGGACAAAATCCTACAATAATAGGAGTGGATAAGTATTGAGATAATACTTTAAGAACCAATTTAAGATACAACCTGATAATCATACACGTCTGTCCGAAATCATGACACTCAGAATCCTCGCCACACCAATAAGCATAGCTGCGATAAATGATAGATTCCATAACTAGGGTATGCAATTCTATAATTATGTCATCTAGAATCCTCACCATGCCAACCGATATGGCGGCGAGAAACTCTAAATTTTATAACTAAGATATGTACATCCTAAGTCAGGTTCCAACGTTTCTGCCACGCCAGCTAATATAGCTGTGATAAACTCTATGCTCCATAACCAAAGCAGACGTTTCATCTTTCTCACTGTCTTCATCAACATATGTCATCAGATGATACCATAAATTTTAGTCTGTAAAATTCATCTCGATATAAAATTAAACTCAATAATAACACCAAGAATTAAATTCAACAGCCGATCACCAAGAATCAAATTCAATAACAACAAGTGAGAACAGATGAAAACAAGGAAAAAGATTTGAATTAAAAAATTATAATACGATTCTCAAGGGTTATCCCAGGAATCTCTCAAGAAATTTGTGATTGAGTATCCTCTCTCATCCTAGAGTCCTATATCCTATATCCTATCGCAGGCTCGTAGTAGTACAACTAAGTCATCGCACTACCATGACATCGCACAACTTGCGAAGCCTGACCTATATGGTACACCACTAAAAATGTATCATGACCCGCATCCGGTATAGGGGCACGAGTACGTGAGTACGTCCAACCTATGCCACAGCATCAGCGATAGAATGATGTCTTGGTCTTCTATACTATCTAACATCTCACACAATGTATATAAAATACTGGCATGCCATCTCAACTCCAATTGATACTCAATCATATATAAAACTAAAGAAAGATGTAAGCATGATATGGAATAGAAAGAATAGAAATACAAGTCTTAATACATTACATGTCCAACTCAAAACTAAACATAAAAGATCTCAAAATAAAATATAATCCACAATCTAAAAAAAATAGCTACTACAAGGTAGGAAAATCTAAATGGCCTCAGTAACTGGCACTACATCCTCAAGTGACACTCCATCTGTTGGTCCGTAGTAAGTGGGACTCATCCTCTCTAACCATTCATCTGAAAAATATTTTCTGAAAAATATTTTCCAGTCAGGAATGGAGCAAAGTATAACTCAATAGCAGTTCCAATTAATTAATAATAACTATAAACAAAAATAGAGAATATAATACAAGACGAGAAACAATAAATAATATCAACTATGGTGGAAGAACTGTTAAATAATGAACAATATAGTATACACTGATCATGATAAATTAGAACAAGACAACATAATAAAACAATGAACTAGAATGTGGTAAAGAACTGTAACTAAGCTAAGTGATTGAAATACCAGTCATGAAAGGAGCAGAGTACATCTCTAACAGCAGTTTTAATCAATGATATAAACTATGTAGTAGTAAATAGATATGAATATAGAAGATACAATAATAGATACAAGAGATATACAATAAAGGAAATACTAGAATAAATACAAGAATGAACAATATGACAATGAACAAGAATACTAATGACTAAGTATGTGAGTAATAACTTTAACATGTGATCGGCTTGGAAACTTGCACAAGGATAAGGGCCTGGCTAGTCATACGTGTGGTGTATAACAAACACTCACAAGGAACAAGACATGCACAAGGAGGGTATGATCACATATCTATACTAAAATACTCCCCACCCCTGACTAGTATAGGGGATCCAACCATGGTACGCTATGGCACGGGATTCTCTAGGAAGGTAGCTAGTCTCCCCGAGAATCAGTGTCTGTATATGTACAAGAAACAAGAAAACAAGGCTTGCACAAGATACACCATATATACCAAGGAATATTATCTCATAACGAGATTCGTATATACCAATCCGTGTAACATCGGGTCAAAAAATCAAGGATATCTATACTAGATACAATGAACATAGAGGATATCATAAATGAGAAACTATCAGAAAATATACTTGCCTAAAGTCTGGTGAATAGTATCACAGATGTCTGGTATGATTTCTCGAAGACCTAGATATGGAATATAATATAAATACAAGATTTTGGAACAATAAAATAAGTTAAACTAGTCAACGTCTAGGTCATAAAGCTATTTCTAAGTCAAAATAGTCAAACTAGGTCAACTATAAGTCAAACTAGTCAAACTTGGTCAAACTATATATTTCTAGATTGTATGAGTCTATCTCTATGATATTGGGTCCATATACTATGAAACTAGATCATACTAGTTAAATCTAAGATACTAAGAACACACTAAGATACCGTATCTCAGGATACACAAACAAGAGAAATGATAATATCACAATATGCATATATAATCAATATTAAATATACTAATCCTAATTACAATTGCTAAATGGATACCTTGGCTTTGAACCAACTCGGTATTGCACCACTAAACACTCATTTTAATACCCAACTCAAATACCTTGAGTATTGATCCAATACCTTAACATCTACCTTGGTATCTCAAGTTAATATGATATCTAGTATATATCTAACTACCCAACACGAAAATATATACTAATATATAGTAATCTAATACAAACTACTAGCTATATAATAATATGCATATATACATAATTACATACATATTACCAAGTAATCACTAGCTACTAAATATCAAAATATACGTATGTATATATATCTACTAACTAGTAAATTAACTAGATAACTAATAACTAGTTAAATAACCACTAATAAACTAGCTAACTACTAAAACTAACAAATTATGAACTAACTAACTAACAACCATACTACCTTACCTAGCTCTGATACTGGAGACTACTGGTACTGGTGGCTCCTAGCTGCTGCTGCTGCTGGTGGAGATGCGGTGCTTCAGTGCAGGGCTTGCTCGATGTTGTTGCTTCTGCCTGCTGAACCTCCTCACTATGCTGCTACTGCCTGCTGTTCATCATAGCTGCAGCTGCTGCATTTGCTTTGCCGCCGAGCATTCTGCATAGCTGTTATTGTTGCTTCCAGTTGTTGTTCCTGTCCGAGCCCTCCCCTCTCTTGCACATCTATATAAATATACATACATACCACTATATATATATATATATATATATATATATATATATATATACGCTCATCAATCTCTCTCTCTCTCTCTCTCTCTCTCTCTCTATATATATATATATATATATATATATAGACACTCAAATAAACATACCCTCGTTTATATATATATATATATATATATATATATATATATATATATATATATATATATATATATATATATATATATATATATAACCATACACATATATATAGATATGTACATACACATATGCACTACTAGATTCCATACTATATATATATATATATATATATATATATATATATATATATATATATATATATATATATATATATATAGCATCATATACAAATATACATATATATTCAACATACATATATATCTATATATATGTGTATGGTTATATATATTCAACTTACTTGAGTGTCTATATATATATATATATATATATATATATATATATATATATATATATATATATATATATATATATATATACATATATATATACATATACCATACTATTCAAATAGCTATATATATAGATATATATCTACATGTATATATACAAACACATATGCATATAGATACTTGATACACTAGTGCATATAACTACATATATATACATAATCATATATATATATATATATATATATATATATATATATATACATATACATATATATATATATATATATATATATATATATATATATATATATATATATATATATATATATCTGTGTACAATAATATATACATATACATATGAATTCATATATTATCAATAGCTATGAATAAAGGAGATTGGATCTAGAAATGCAACACAACAAACATGTGGAGTGCATCGCACCCGTATCACAATAGATCTATGATACGCTTGCGATACGAGTCCACCACACAACCAAACGTACCCCAAAGGACACGAGCAAGTCTAAAATACTATATATGAATAATACGAGGAGTAAAATATATATCTACGTGTCTGTGTCAAAATGTGACATGCACAAAGTCCTGTGTTGGAGGAAAACCCCAAAATCAACATGTATCACCAAATTATTGGGATATAACCTACACGTATCCAATTGTGGACACAATACTAGCCACAAACAAGCAAACATATGTCAATTTGGTTTATATGACCAATTAACAAATACAACAAGTGTCAATCTCGAAATTCTCCTAAAATTGACATAAAAAGTACCATAACTTTCTCAATAGGTCTCCTATGAACCTAATTCCAATTTCTATGGGTAGCCTATATATATGGGGTGATTTATCATAGTTAAATCTCAGATTTAGAACCTAATTGAAAAGGAAAAAACTAAATTGTACCTATTGGGAGGGATTTCCAATGAAACCTCCAAATTTGATGAAATTGGCCTTCAACTTATAGATCCTTGCTCCTCTTTGTAGATCCTTGCTTTCTTCTTCTAGATCCTTATACTACTAATCTCCAATGGTGATTTGAAAAAGAAATGGGATAAAATGTGCATAGACGAATCCATGCGTCCAACTGGGTACACGTGTCAATATGTTCCAAAATCTGAATGTCTTCTCCAGAAAACCTACCCTTGACCGGCAATTGAACATCGGCGGGGGGCAAAGGGTCTACCGTAGCAGCACAACCCTTTCCCTCAGCCTTGCCCTTGCCTTTAGGGGCTTTCCGGCAACAATAGGGGAGGAGAAGACCTGGTGAGCCATGGCAACAGCAAGAAAGTGGAAAGAGAGAAGAGAGTTTGAAAGAGAAAAAGACTTCTCTATCTCTTTCCTCCTATATATTGGGGGGGACTATGTGGCAATGGATGATGACAACGGGTGTTTGAATACAATCTGCCTCAATCCATGCAGCGGCAGCGGTTGGCGGCAACTCCTCATTAGTTGAGTTACTTTATCTACTAACGACGAATAATCCTAAGAGATCTGTGCAAGGATCAAAGAAAATCTCCTCATTTGATAATCTGACACTCTGTTAGAGACAACTATGCAGCAACGAGACTATGCGACATGACCTTCATATGTAGCCAATAGGGCTCGGCCATGCATCTTTCAAAGTATTCCAAACTTATCATTTTGGAAACTTTGAAGAGGGTCTTGTAGAACCATGAAAAATTATGCAGGCCGCATAGAGGTCATGCCCCTACAAAAAAGCAACCAAGCCACAAAGAAGCCACATGCGACTTGAACAACCAAGCCGCAGAGAAGCCACATGCGGCCTGAACAACCAAGCCGTAGAGAAGCAACATAAGGCCAGAAAAACTAAGTTGCAGAGAAGCCACATGCGGTCTGATCAACCGAAGATCCAGAAGCCGTATAGTATACTCTATGCGGCCTGAACGACCATAGAGAAGTGAGCCAAATAAAACCTCCTAACACAGCATTTGATGACAGTCAGACTCTGACACATCACTCGTCACACTGAGATGCTTCAAGATTCGTAAAGACGACGACTCAAGAAAATATAAAAGGTCACATCAACTCATTGATGGCCTCAACAAACGTGCCACGCCACGTTGCCATTCATATGGGGCTATATGCCTATGCGGCCTTGTCATCATGCGGCCAAAGTGTCCATCCAACTAAGGCCAGACGAGAGCTTGCATGTGCCTATAAACCCATGCGACCTGAGCATCATACGACCAGAGTGTCCATACGAACAAAGCCAAATGAGGGCACGTATGCGGCCATGACTATATGCGGCCAAGACGTTATGCGGCTCTCGACTTGCAGGATTTTTTGTTACAACCAAAGATAATTTCTCGCACAAACAGTAGTGACTACGTGTTCAGCTAAGCAAGTCACACACGCAACAACCCCAAGATCTCTTCAACAATATATCATAACTAAGAGGACATGGCAGCCTGTCCGTGGCATGCGACCACAGTTACAACTGTATTATATTAAAGTAGTCATATGCGTCTACTAAACATAGACATATGCGGCACCTATAGCCCGTCAACAGGATGGCTATAAATAGCAAGGATAGCATAACCTATAACCCCTGGCCAGCTACGTACGTGCACACAAGCTCAAGAGAGAGAAGAGAAAAGAAGAGAGCATTCTCATTCCTTTATCAGACCTTCAACGGAGTAAAGGAGATGCTACTGCGCTCAGGCTCCATCGTCACTACCCAGATCAAAATATTGTAGTTAGATTTTCTGTTTAGGATCTCTTTGTACTTTTTTGTTTATTATTAAACTTTAAAACTTGTAATGGCGGACAGTCACCTGCTACGTCATAGGCATAGACATATCCTATAACGTCCTATTAGGACGTCCATGGATACACGAGTATATGATCGTGCTGTCGACCTTGCATTGGTGATTAAAGTACGTTAATGATTATTACATTATCAAGACGGAGTTTGGGATGTTGAACTGTTCAAAGGGGTCAAGGCTTATTACTTTGACTCAATCTTCTACAAGTTGGTCCACCAAGACAAAGATAGCAGTGATGCCAACGATAAAGCGAAAGCCGGCATAACATCAGACGAACCTTTGAGGGTTTGTCTCAAAGGACGTATCCCTGACATAGCTCCTCCCCTCGTGGTGAAGCTGCACATAAAGGCACTGAAACCCCTGGTCGTTCATCTACGAAGGCCGAATCAACCACCTAAAGAAGATCATGTACCCACTATTACTTCAGAACCACTGGTGGTAGAACTTTGCAGGAGACCTCCGAAGTTGTCTCGTACAACGGAGCTTGGGAAGGATGAGCTGGAAGATTACATAGCTGATCATGCTGAGATTCCTTTCCTAGATAATGTAATTTCCCTAGAAAAGATACCTTACTTCATGAATAAAAGGTTATCTTTGAACTACTCTGAGGTCGCACATTTAAGTGCATTGTACTCTCTAGAGCACAGTTTTGGCCCGCAACTGCATATATAGGTAACTAACTATGAAGTGAACCAAATTCTTTCTAAACAAAACTCCTACTTTACAGTGCCAGCGAGGAGGAGGGGAGACAAACCCATCATCTTTGGCAGAATAGAATATCCTCAGTCCTTCACCCCGGAGGAACAAGAACCAGAGGGCGAAAGGATGCAAGTATACTGCTACATCTCACAAGCCAAGCACCTTATCTAGAAGATGGGTTATAATCTTAAAAATAACCAAGGCTTGAATTATGATAAAGGACGACGATTGCCTCTATGTCTCCTTGCTCTTGCAAGCAAGTCCGAGGATTACTACCATAAGATGTGGCATGGTCTGGGGTACGTTACACCTCCATCTACTCCCAAAGACTCAGAGGAAGAGGGCTAAGTGTATTCTCACTCTTTAGAATCCTCCACTTGGGACTCCGATATAAGCATTGGAGACATGATTAAAAAGACGCTATTTGTCAATATGGCATCCGCTCATCCAGAAGATGATGACGAGGACCCACTTTGAACCCTTCAAGGTTGAGCCATGGGCCCAATGCCTATATGCACAGTAGAGGATACGGTTCGAGCAGCGAGAACCCCCCACCGAGGACAAAGTCATACAAGTCGACTAGGGTGACGAATTTGTCCCTAAACCTATCTTCATCAGCAAAAGTCTGTCCGGTGAAGATCATGAATCCCTGTTATACTTCGTAAGGGAGTATATCGACGTCTTTTCTTGGTTCTATGAAGACATGCCAGGACTGGACCCATAGATCTCGATCCACAAACTCAATATCCTGCCCGATGCTAAGATAGTAAAGCAACAACAGAGGCAGTTTCGTCCAGACATTATGAACGCCATCGAAGTTAACATAAATAAACTGATAGCCAGTGGCTTTATCTGCGAGAAACAACATCCAGATTGGGTAGCCAATATCGTGCCCGTCGTAAAAAAGAACGAGAAAATCTGAATTTGCATTGACTTTCGTAATCTAAATGCGGCATGCCCAAAGGACAAGTTTTTACTATCGATCACGGATATAATAATTGACAACACATGTGGCTTCGAGCGCATATCCTACATGGATGGATTCTCAGGTTACAATCAAATCAAGATATTTCCCGATGACGAGAAGCATACGCCATTTCGAACGCTGATAGGGGTTTACTGCTACACAGTCATTCCCTTTGGTCTGAAGAAAATATGTGCTACATACCAATGAGCTATGAGCACCAACTTTCGTAAATATCTATGCAAGATGGTGGAGTTTTACATTGATGATATCGCGGCCAAATGTTACTCTAAACATGATTATCTCTAAAACTTGAGGACTGTGTTCGACCTAATGCGGGCACAACATCTTAAGATGAACCTAACCATGTCCTGTCGGGGAGTCTCATGTGGCAAGTTCTTGGATTTGATCATAACTTCAAAGGGCATTCACATAGACCATGATAAGACCAAAGAAATCCTTAAAATGTACTGCTAAAGAACGTCAAAGAACTTTGCGGCCTTCAAGGAAAATTAGCATATAATAGGAGGTTCATATCAAACCTCTCTGGACATTATCAGCCGTTTACTTAGCTCATGAAGAAGAGAGTCTCCTTCGTCTGGACCGACGAATGCCAATAGGCATTCGACGATATCAAAAGGTATCTTACAAGTCCCCCAGTCTTGGTGGCCCCCGTTATGGGAAGACCCTTCCTGTTTTACGTGTGTGTGGTGGATCACTCCCTCGGTGCTGTACTTGCCCAGAAGAGTGATGTAGGTCATGAGGAGGCCATCTACTATCTCAGCAAAATGATGGTCGACGCGGAGTACTGGTACAACCCTATTGAGAAGGAATGACTTGCTCTGGTCTTTGCTATCCAGAAGACTCGACATTACGTGGCTGAGCAAATAATCTATGTGATCTCGCAAGGTAACCCTCTAAGGGTTCTCCTAACCAAACTAGGAGAGCTTAACTCTTGCTTAGATACATGGACGATACTATTGTTGCCACACGACATGGTATTCGTTCCGCAAAATACAGTAAAAGGTCAATCATTGGCCAATTTTCTGGCAGCTCATCTGTCACGACCCGTACTTGAAAATTCGGCATGAGTCACGGGTACGTCCAGCCTATGCCATAGTATCGACAGTAGAATATTGTAAAGGTCCCCAATACCATCTAACAAACTCACACAATGATATATGTATATCCTGTCAATGGTAACTCACTCCAAAAGGAGGACAAGATGAATATATTTATAATATCAATACTTAATCAAACAAACTAGAGATAGATAATGGCACGATATCATAAAAGAAAGGAAATAATAAGTTATCATAATATCGAAGTCTAGAGTTTAGCAAATAATACAAGGGGTATCAATATAAATAACATGCCAAGGTTTAAGCTGGAAACATATCCAGCACAAATAAAAGGTACTAGCTACTGGTTTGCTCTAGCTAGGTGAGTCTCCTTGACAGCTAAAATCAAATCATCCTGGACTAAAGGATCTACCTCAGCTGGCTCTCTGTCCTGCGGGTCGTAGTAAGTAAGACACCATCCTCTAAACAGACGTCTGGAAAAATATAACCAATCAGGAAAAGAGTGAAGTACAAAACTCTAAAACTAGTTTTATATACATGGTAGAGAATATATAACAGGAATAGAAATAAATACAAGATGCACAGGTAACTAGGAAGTGGAAATATGAATGTAAGAGTAAATATAAGCAGCATTGTATGAACTTGCAATAAGAGAACTATAAATAAGAAAACAGGTGATACTAACTAGTGCCTTAGAGTAGAAGTTTATTATGTGATCGGTTTAGGTTGCACACAAATATTCTACGGTAACTCAATTATACGTGTATGGTGTAATTGACATACACAGGAATACACTAAGGGTTTGATCACATAATCAACTTCTACTCCCCCATTCCGACTAATATTCATGGATCAAATCATGACATGTTACACACACAAGTATAATATGAGGACACAGAGCACACGATATGTATGAGCACAAGGAATACCCGAAGCACACGATAAAGTACATGTGTAAGAAGTATCCAATACACTCGTCAAATAAATAACATCTCCTAACTTGATCCATATAATACCAGCCCGTGCAATATGGTATTAGAATCAAGTAAAATATATCTAGAACATGCGATATATACACTATCAAGTACTAAAAATTAACAGAGAATGTATTCGCTTGAGGTCCTGAGAAAATGAGGTAGAACGGTGTCCGAATTGGTGTCACAGAAACCTATATATAAATTTACAGGTTATTTGGTATAATAAGAGATAAATGAGTTTAAATTAATAAAATTGGTGTTTTCTAGGTCAAACTATGTCAAGGTTGACTTTTGGAGTCAAACTAGGTCGAACTAGGTCAATACCTTGATTTTAGGTTCAAACTAGCTTCTAAGTTGGTCACAAGGTTAAACTAGGTAATTCTAGGCTATACCTAAGTTTCTAGGTCCATACCTTGGAGGTATTAGCTATACTAGCTAATAACACTAAGGTATATATATATATATATATAACTTATAATATGCTATTACATCAACTATCTAGTATTATCTTAGTGTCTAGGCTAAATTCCCACACTTTAGAATTAATATCTTAGTATAACTAATATACCTTAGCTAAGAAATCTTATTACCATGCCAATACCATAGTATCATTTAATAACTTAACCCAATACCCCTTACCTAGACTCAACCCTCAAGGTAATTTCTAAAATCTTGGCATGTAGGTACCATATTACCATATCTCAAGATGTGATACTAAGTATCACAAGATATTCACCTTTACTCCCCAGGACATACTACTACCTTAACACAATTATACCCTCATGTTTAATACTTTAACACCTTACTTAAACCAAGCCTTGGGTATCTTGAAATACCTACCTACTATAGTATCATATATAGTTATTATCTAGAATATTTGCATCACACTTACCTACGATACATAGGAAACTAACCTATTACCAAGACACTTGGTATTTTGGTGTCCTAGACATATGAATCAACTCCTCTTGACAATACTTCTATTTTTACCTTGGTACCAGGCTATTTGCTTCATTGGAACTCCTCCCCTGCTAGCAACTCAATACACACCAACTGTTATTAGGATAACACTGATTTTACCTCTAGCATTTACCTACTACAATTGACACGGGCCCCTCATCCTCACTTGACACACTGTTGTTTAGGATGATAAACGGAAAAGATTGATAAGTGGAAAATGAGGTCTTATACGAAAACCCGTCCTTCTTTTATGTTTACAAACAAGATTGTACAATTTGATCCTATACGAGAATGACCGAGTACAATTTATTTAATCTGGGTAAATATTGCTATAGGTGTCTGATCTGCAGTCGATCACTTTAGCCCTTGGACCACACGATGTTGAAGAAGTGCCGTTGAAGATAGAAAGCAGCTTCGAAGGTTGCTAAAGAGGGTGGATGCTCGATGCCAAAGTCGTCGATCCCTTCTCTTTGCCTGAGCTCTGGATTCTCCTCTCTCCCTTGACCGTTTGACCTTCGATCTTTGCGACCGTTGGATCCGATACTGGATTTCTTGATAAATTCTCCTCTTTTTATTTCTTCGACCTTTGGATCTGATACTGGATTTCTTGATTAATTTTCCGACCTTCTATCCCTTCGACCCCTTTTCCTCTGTTGATAGAGGTCTCTATTTATAGAGTTTTTAGTGACAGTGACCACTCAGTCGGTGTAGAAACCGAGAAGTGGAAAGTACAGCACCCTTTTACACGACGGTTTAAAATAACTAATGCCTGCGTATAGATGACCTTTTGAGTGAGCATGTGACGCGTGTCCAACTAAGGGACAAAATGCGTATATCTGCTACGAAGATCATGACATAGAAGCCACGTAGGTAGTTATCCCTTGTGTAGAAGAAGTTAGCATTGAAGCCAATAACTGTTACCATGGCATAGAAGCCAAAATAGGCATAGAAGCCGAGTAGGCGTAGAAGCCGAGTAGGCGTAGAAGCCAAGTAGGCATAGAAGCCGAGTGGGCATAGAAGTCGAGTGGTCGTAGAGGCCGAGCAGACATAGAAGCCGAGTGGGCATAGAAGCCAAGTAGGCGTAGAAGCCGAGCGGTCATAGAGGCCGAGTGGGCATAGAAGCCGAGTGATGTGTACGTTTTAGCCAAAATTATGGCTCTTGGAGATATAATCAAATCTCTTGCAATAAATGCAGAGATCTGCCCCCATCCTGCGCATTAAATGCAGAGGCTTGTCTTTAAGATTTGCCATCATTCTGAGCATTAAATGCAGATACGCGCCTCAAATTCTGTACGAAGAGTAACTGCTGATGTGGCGGTCTGTTTGCCTTTTGCGGAGCGTAAGAAGCTCAAGTCTGCCTGTAAAAAATTGGGCAGTGCATTCCCTTATATGCGTAAGAGTAGTTTACGCAAAGGGGATGCCACTAAACGACGGTTCGGTGATATTTAATCAAATCTCCTGCATTAAATGCGGGGATCCGCCATTATTCCGCTCATTAAATGAGGAGACATATTTTGAAGGCCTGCCACCCTTCTGTGCATCAAGTACAGAGACGTGCCTTACACATCTGTCAGTATTCGGCGCTTTAAGTGCAGAGACGTGACTCGAGAAACTGTCACCGCTCTGTGCATTAAATACAGAAACGTGCCTCGAGCCCTGTATAAAGTGCGACTTTTGCCGTGGCAGGCTGTTTGTCTTCTGCGGAGCATAAACAGCTCACATCTGCCAGTGTAAAATAAGGCGGCATATTCCTTCGTATGTGTAAAAATGGTTTACGTAAAGGAAATAGCAGTAAATGACAGCCTGGGTTACAGTGCCGTGCCATCATTTTACCCATCGCTTGGGTTATCGTGTAGTACTCTTTGTCAGGAGTCCAGATGTCAGGTTCATTGCATAATCTGACAGGTTCATTTCGAAAAATACGAAGCGTTCCTCGTATACTTCAATGATGCATTGAAAGCGGATGAGTTTTATGCCATAAAGGCGATGAAGCACCCTGTTTACGCCGAAGCAGCCTGGACATACTGCATTATGCGGATGGTCCTTGAGCCTATATTTTTATGCTGTGCTCAGCGGAAAAGCTCTGTTGCACGTTTGATGGCTCTGAGGTCCTCTGTTTATGCTGCCCTACATGAGCATGCTGCGTAGCTATCCAGCGTATTTTTTATGCCTCTACAAGACCCCCTTCAAAGCTTTTAAATTCCTCGTAATTTGAAACGCTTTGAATGAAGCATGAACCGTTCCTCGTAACTCGAAATGCTCTAAATGGAGCCTAAAATGGTCAAGCCTGACACGTTCTTTCATGGCTGACTTTATAGCGGATTTATTGGGGATCGGTGATCTCTTTCGCCTATAAAAAGGCTAAGGAGTTTTCCTGTTCTTTCCATACTTCCTTCACCATACAGAGATGATGTCCGGAGTTCGTCGGGTCGACTTGAGGAAGAAGGAGATCATGCTCTTCCAGCATGTAAGGAGCCGAAAAAGATGGCGTCTTCGAGCAAATGTCCTCTGCAACGATGGATCATGGAAGGATATCATAGCCTCCTTTGCTCAGGATAATCAGCATCTTTGTATGGCAGTTCTTCGGGAGAGAAGAAGGGTCGTATTTAACCAGGCAGCTTGCAAGTGGTGCCTTCTTCCGTTATCTCCATGGACGAGAGCAGATAGACTAGCTCTGTCCAGGATTGAGTTGGGTGAAATATCTCAACTCAATCTGTCATGGCGCTGGATGTAAGAAGGCAGATTTACTCTGCTTTTCTTCTGTTGGCGGCTGGGTCTATGCCCAGTTTTGCATCCTTCCGTCGTGGACCAATATGTCAGTCAGTTTGCGGTTACTGACTGACTGCTGGAGAAGATGGATGAAGAATATCGCCCATGCTAGAACCTGACAGAACAGATTCTGGGCGCGATCTTCAGACGACGATGAGGAAGCCCTTTGTAGACGAGATTTCCCTCATATGTAGTCATAAAAAATGAAAAAAAAACCTTGTAGACTAGATTTCCCTCATGTAATCATATTTTTAATTTTATTAAAATCGTCTTTCTTCTTTGCATATGATCATGTTGCCATACTTTGCTGTGAAGTCTGAATATGTGTAGCTTCAACACGTCTGATTCTTTATATCGACTCTGTTAGAAAGAGTGTTAGGTCCTGTCCTATCTTTTACGCATAACTAAGGATGCGCAGAAAGCCGCTATAGCAGTCGAGTGTTCGAACTTTCCTGCTGTTAGAAACGAGGAATGGCATAAAATTCTGAACTGTTACTTCTGATAAACAGAGTTCTTGTTCAAACATCATCTTCAAGAATGATTTCTCGAAAGTCCCTTGGAACAGGGCGAGAAATGGCTGTCAAACTGAGTTGTCATCTTGAACTTGTAGATAAAATATTCAGACTGGAGTCTGGATGAACTTCGAATCGACCCATGAAGAATAGTAATTTTCAATGTTGAACTGTGTATGCTTCGGGTACTTGGGGCATCTTGAGGTCAAGAAGGAGTATCTTCTGTGTGAACTCCTGCAATTGACCGTTTTGAGAATTTGTTCAGATGTACTATACTGGCCTGCGCATCTTCCAGATGTGCGAAAAGTCATAGAGCGTGAAATCATAAGTTTGCAGCCTCTGAACGTAAGCTAAACGCCACCGAGCGTAAAATCATAGACTTGTAGTTCCTGAGCGTGAAGTCGTAGGTTTGTAGCCTCTCGAGCATAAAAGCTACCGAGCACAAAGGCATCCGGGCGTAAAACCATAGACTTATGGCCTGTGAACGTAAAACCGTAGATTTGTAATCGTCGAGCGTAGAAAGCTTCTTGGCGCAGAACTGTAGGTTTGTAGCCTGTGAAAAGGAAATCTTCTGAGCGTGCAGTTGTGGATCTGTTGCCTCTGAACGTAAACTAAACGCCATCGAGCGTGAGATCATAGATTTGTAGCTGCTGAGCGTGAAGTCGTAGGTTTGTAGCCTCTCGAGCATAAAAGCTACCGAGCACAAAGACATCTGGGCGTAAAACTATAGACTTATAGCCTGTGAGCGTAAAATCGTAGATCTGTAGCTGTCGAGCGTAGAAAGCTCCTTAGCGTAAGAACCATGAATCTGCTTTGCGCAAAAAACTTTTCGAATTTGCTGACTGTCCGTCTTCTCTGAGTAATAGGCTGACGTAGTACCCAATCATAACCGAATGTTAATTAGGAGATTTGGTTTGGGATTCGAGGAGTCCATCCGAACTCTATATATACCCCAAGTTTCTGAGAGAAAAACTTTTCATCCGTCTTCTGCGAAAGAAAGCCTTCGACTGTTCGAGTTCTTCTTCGTCTCTTCTCCGAGATTTTTAAAGTTTCCAGTAATGGCCTCGAAACAATCCTCCTCTACTAAGGGAAAGAAGGTTGATTCCTCTTCTCGTTCTTCTGCTCAAGTGAGAGCATCTTTGGTCGGGCAAGGCAAACTTCCTTCTGAGCGAAGTATCCCGCCGATGAGCAGTGCACCCGGCCTTAAAGGTAGAGCTTTTGGGACAAAAAAGAACGACTGAAAATCCTTCGCACACGTTGTACATGACCGTGCTAGGTCGTCTTCTGTGCTGATAGCCTCTTTGAGGAAGATGATGCATAGAGGCATTTCATATTTTACGCCCACATTCCTAATGTGTCAGCGCAAAAACTCCATATTTTCGCAGTCTGGCGTAAAAGCTTTGACTGTCGAAAGTTGGCGTATAAAATTTGAGTGTTACTGTAAACCCCCTCACCCAAAATAGATATTTTGTGTATATTTTATATTATTATAGATATTAAATTTCTTTAGAGTATTCTATTATTTAATTAGCAAATGAATTTCTCGATATATTTACTTATATAAATATTTATTTAGAATCATTTTTAGGTTATTTTAGATTTTTGAAATTAATTAGGATTTATTTGGATATATATAGTCTTAATATTAGATAGATGCTAATTTGGTGTTAATATATATTAATAAGATTTTATAAATTATTTGTATTATATTTAATTATATTCAAGATTATAAATTATTGAGATAGATTCAAACTCTACTTTAAATTAATTCAAATCCTGAACCTACTAGGAAAGCAACTTAATGTATATCATATCCTTATTTAAATTCATCATAATCCTATCTAAATTAACAAATTCTAGTTGTATTTAATTAAGTAGTCTCCACATTATAAATACCTCATCCTTCATATTTTTCTTCCCCAAATTCCTCTCTTTTTCGTCCAAAAATAGTCAAAATTCGTCATAAATTCAGTCTCATTTTCTACTAGTTATGATGAATTAAAAAGACGATATTTCCTAGCTCCGGACTCCAAATGCGCTCCAGTTTTTTTTGTTAGAACGATAATGAGGTTAGGTTTCAGATTATATAAATTGTTTTTCTAAATTATGAGTATTAAATTCTGTAAAATTCGTAGAGCACAGCATGTTCGAAAATAGACATGTTTCGATATTTTCGCGATTTCGGGAGAACCAGGAATCAGAATCATGAACGGTTTAAAGTTTCGGAAAGCTAATGTCGAGACCATCGACATATATTTTTCCCAGAATTTATTTTGAAGTATTTACATACTATTAATTCTGTAGAACTTCTAGGTTAGAATTTAACCATCGGTGCACAATACAAAATTTGTATGTGCCATAATTCCCAAACGAATTTGAATTCGGACGAGCTGCAAATTCTAGCATGTTTTTGACGCTGAAATCTACAAGAAATCATGCATGAAAGTTGAGTTTGTGTCGGTTGACTTTTTGGTCAACAGATCGTCTCGATTTGCGTGCCATGAATCTCGAGTTGATAAAATTCAGTTTCTTTGGACAAAATTTAGGAATTAACATAAAAATCAGAATAATAAGATTAAAATAGGATTTTAGAGTAATTACTCCAGAATTAAATAAATTAAAATAAATTATCTTTTGACGTGATAAATTTGTAATACATAGGCTATTTGGACTGTGACTTGGACTCTGATTCATACCAACAGCAGGACCCCAGGCAAGATACCTTGCCAAATTGTTTACAGTACTTTGCATGCTATTTATATTTCTGTTTATTTATTTCATTTCTGTATAGTTCTTGCATGTATAGTTTTTCTCCAGTCATTACTATGTATTAGATATGTTGACACACACATGGCACCTAGTATCATAGAGGACAATCATTAGGCGTATGGGCTTTTAACCACTCTGGTAAACAGTAGTATATAGCTCGTACTACGGGCGTGTATCGCGCTGGTCGCTACCCCCGCGATATGTCAATTTCTGAAGTCTCGCAGGTCGCTACCCCCGCGGTATATCAATTTCTGATGTCCATTGACGTGTGTGTGAGTTGTGAGGTAGATCGAGTAGCCTACCCTTGCCCATACGTCGAAAAGTTATCCTTATTTGCATTTATATAGATTGTCTTGTACAGCGTACTTATTTATTTTCAAACCATATGCATGTTTACTGTATTCAAATTGGCTCGTATTTTCTGTATCTTGTTACGTCCCTCTGAGGACCTGGTCCGCTGCCAGGTGTATCTTTTCTTGAGTATTTGCAGGAGCGCAGATTTGGATGGTTACATGTGATCCGAGAATGTCTTCTCTTCGAGATGTGATGGATAGCTGGTATTCTTATATTGTGTTGTGGTGTTGTACTCATATTATATTTGCTCTTATATTCGAGTTGGTAGTGGATTTATTTCCATCCAACTATCATCCTTAGATACTTCTTATTGAGATCTACTTTCATAGATACTGGTTATTTATTTCTATATGATTTTGGTGGATGAGATTTAGATTTTATCCTGTGACTTGTATTACATTTTATACTACTTGTGGATTTTATATTCATATTATAGCGTACGTATGGATTTGGTTTTCATATATTGGAGTTGCCATATCCATGCGGCTGGCATGCTTACGTGTCCTAGTCCTACGTATTTTTGGGACTGGGGCGTGACATGTTTTTATGGTGGCCCATGCAGGTCGAGAGCATATTGTCTCAGTTACGTTATTGTACCGAACAAGCATGCACCTAGGACTAGAGTATAGGATCTCATCCACAATTGACTATGATTCATCTTCCTCCTATCTGTTCTATTTGAACAATTGTATCTTGCTTGATTCCTGTACTTCCCTAATAATTCCTTGAGTAAAGCCTTCTGCTAGAATATAGGAACCCCTGTTATTAGGATGATAAAGCTGGTCGCACCCCTATTTAGAATACAACGAGAATATAGACACACCACTAAGTTTAGCATATCTAGTGAACCTAGAATTCCTTATCTTTAGATTGTTATACCATTACCCCTTGATGTATTAAGAAGACTTGAGAGTAGTATAGACACTACTAGAGTTAGTTAGAAGTTTTACCATAATGTTTGACACCTAGTATCACATAGTCTTTTTACCTATTAATTGAAGTGTAACTGAATGATATTTATCGCATGCTAGCAAAAGTCGACAGTGTTTATTCAGACCATAGAATTTAGTGGTCCTTGCCCTATTTGGTCGACTAGCGACTTAGATAAGGAGGTTGTATGATAACTGTAGAGATTGTAGAGTCTTTTATTATTATTGCTTATGTTATTTTTGCTTTTGCGAACTTGAATTATTTTGTAATTTCTCACATCATAATCCAGCGTTATATTTTCTGTGCTACCTTGAATTATGCTGCTATTATAGCTTAGTTTTTGCAAGCTTAATCTTATATCGAGCTTGTTCATGACATATGTGTTATTGGGGCCTGATCAACCACACTAATACAAATTGTTCATAATGCGCTTGATTCGCCCTTCTCAATAGTATTTTACGTGGATTGAGATGTATAGTGGACCAGTAGACAAATATACTTACCCTCTAGATACGACAAAGCATATCATATCAAGTACATAACTGCACCGATGTGAGCATGCGAATAGGAAATTACTAAATTAAGATTTTAATCCACAACTGTCTTGACAATTCCCATTTGAATTCTTTAAACGCTTTGATTCCCATACTTCCATTCTATTACCCCTCCTTGAACTCTTTTCCGTTGCTTTCCATCTTCCCTTGTTTCGGAAAGACGAAATCTCGTGCTTGGATATAAGTGATACACGGATAGTACAAGATATACCCCATAGGCCAATCACATTATTTGGTGACTATCTTTCATAATTGATTAAGGGCATATCATATATGATATAATTGGTGTTAAAGTTTTGAGGATTGAATGACATGAGAAAATAAATTGAGGAATATTTTTCTTAAATGTAAGAGCCTTATGTGATAGATGGGTAAATTCTAAGTTGGGTAGAAATTGTATTATTAAACTTGAGGTAAATTCTTTTAGATTGTGATCAAGTGAGATTAGATAGAGAGAAACCATGTTCTATTTTAATTTTGAGGACGAAATTTTTGTAAGTTGGGTAGATTGTAAACCCCCTCACCCAAAATAGATATTTTGTGTATATTTTATATTATTATAGATATTGAATTTCTTTAGAGTATACTGTTATTTAATTAGCAAATGAATTTCTCAATATATTTACTTATATAAATATTTATTTAGAATTATTTTTAGGTTATTTTAGATTTTTGAAATTAATTAGGATTTATTTGGATATATATAGTCTTAATATTAGATAGATGCTAATTTAGTATTAATAGATATTAATAAGATTTTATAAATTATTTATCTTATATTTAATTATATTCAAGATTATAAATTATTGAGATAGATTCAAACTCTACTTTAAATTAATTCAAATCCTGAACCTACTAGGAAAGCAACTTAATGTATATCATATCCTTATTTAAATTCATCATAATCCTATCCAAATTAACCAATTCTAGTTGTATTTAATTAAGTAGTCTCCACCATTATAAATAACTCATCCTTCATATTTTTCTTCCCCAAATTCCTCTCTTTTTCGTCCAAAAATAGTCAAAATTCGTCATAAATTCAGTCTCATTTTCTACTAGTTATGACGAATTAAAAAGACGATATTTCCTAGCTCCGGACTCCAAACGTGCTCCAATTTTTTTGTTAGAACGATAATGAGGTTAGGTTTCTGATTATATAAATTGTTTTTCTAAATTATGAGTATTAAATTCTATAAAATTCGTAGAGCACAGCATGTCCGAAAATAGATATGTTTTGATATTTTTGCGATTTCGGGAGAACCAGGAATCAGAATCATGAACCGTTTAAAGTTTCGGAAAGCTAATGTCTAGATCATCGACATATATTTTTCCCAGAATTTATTGCGAAGTATTTATATACTGTTAATTCTGTAGAACTTCTAGGTTAGAATTTAACCATCGGTGCACAATACAAAATTTGTATGTGCCATAATTCCCAAACAAATTTGAATTCGGACGAGCTATAAATTCTAGCATGTTTTTGACATTGAAATCTACAGGAAATCATGCATGAAAGTTGAGTTTGTGTTGGTTGACTTTTTGGTCAACAGATCGTCTCGATTTGCGTGCCACGAATCTTGAGTTGATAAAATTCAGTTTCTTTGGACAAAATTTAGGAATTAACATAAAAATCAAAATAATAAGATTAAAATAGGATTTTAGATTAATTATTCCAGAATTAAATAAATTAAAATAAATTATCTTTTGACGTGATAAATTTGTAATACATAGGCTATTTGGACTGTGACTTGGACTCTGATTCATACCAGCAGCAGGACCCCAGGAAAGATACCTTGCCATATTATTTACAGTACTTTGCATGCTATTTATATTTCTATTTATTTATTTCATTTCTGTATAGTTCTTGCATGTGTAGTTTTTCTTCAGTCATTACTATATATTAGATATGTTGACACACACATGGCACCTAGTATCATAGAGGACAATCATTAGGCGTATGGGCTTTTAACCACTCTGGTAAACCGTAGTATATAGCTCGCACTACGGGCGTGTGTCGCGCTGGTCGCTACGCCCGCGGTATGTCGATTTCTGGAGTCTCGCTGGTCGCTACCCCCGCGGTATGTCAATTTCTGATGTCCATTGACGTGTGTGTGAGTTATGAGATAGATCGAGTAGCCTACCCTTACCCATACGTCGAAAAGTTGTCCTCATTTGTATTCATATAGATTGTCTTGTACAACATACTTATTTATTTTCAAACCATATGCATGTTTACTGTATTCAAATTGGCTCATATTTTCTGTATCTTGTTACATCCCTCTGAGGACCTGGTCCGCTGCCAGGTGTATCTTTTCTTGAGTATTTGCAGGAGCGCAGATTTGGATGGTTATATGTGATCCGAGGATGGCTTCTCTTCGAGCTGTGATGGATAGCTGGTATTCTTATATTGTGTTGTGGTGTTGTACTCATATTGTATTTGCTCTTATATTCGAGTTGGTAGTGGATTTGTTTTCATCCAACTATCATCCTTAGATACTTCTTATTGAGATCTAGTTTCATAGATACTGGTTATTTATTTCTATATGATTTTGGTGGATGAGATTTAGATTTTACCCTGTGACTTGTATTACATTTTATACCACTTGTGGATTTTATATTCATATTACAGCGTACGTATGGATTTGGTTTCCATATATTGGAGTTGCCATATCCATGCGGCTGGCATGCTTACGTGTCCTAGTCCTACGTATTTTTGGGACTGGGGCGTGACAGTTACGCTTTTGGATGAAGATTCTGGCGTAATACCTCAACTTTATCAGTCTGGCATAAAGCACAGACTGTATGCTGCCAGGCTTGAACTTTACGCTTTTAGGAAATGGATTCCAGCGTAATGGTCAAGTTTCTACGGTCTTGGCGTGAAGCACAGACTGTTGATTTTTGGCGTATGCTGCAAGATCTGTACTGTCTAGCTATAGGAACTGACATATTTTTCTTGCACTCTTGCAGTTAACTTGCATGTATCTCCGCTAGCCGATGTGATGGGTTCTGCCGCCGGGATGCTGTACTCCAACTATCTGGAGGATCTGTCACACGTGACATTTCCTATCTCCGGGCCCCAGTATCCCGAAGGAAGGAAAATTCTGATATCGGCTCAGGGCGAGCGAACGCTGCTGAACTTGATCAACGGGGAGCCCCTGACGTATATAGACGGGGACCAGTACCTAAAGCCGGCTTTCCTCTTCGGGGACATGATTGACAAGCAGTCCCAGACGAAGCCTAAGAGAGAACTCTGGGTTTTTCCTGCCGGGAGCTTAGTGTTGTATCTGCCCAAGATGCCGAGAGACTATCCCATCTCGGCTTTCTTCCATGCTACACATCCCAGGAGGATGTCATGGACGCTGACTCCCGATCTTCACGGCAGGCCGGGGAAAATCTTTTATCTGAAAGGAGCGGACCAGGGGTCGTTTATCAGCCGCCCTTCCGGCAATGTGACAATATTCAAGGGACTGTACCCGAGCAGTATCCCGAGTGAAGACAGTTTAGTGATCCAGCCGGTCCTGTTACCGACCTTCTGTAATGATTTATGGGGCACGGGGGAGTGTACCCTAAGGTGAACCCTCGGTACGGTGGGTGGATCACCCCTACGAACCTTCGATGGGCTCGCTTAGTTGATTAGGCCCTGAAGCATTTTTAGACCGAGTTGGAAAGCATTGGTCTATTTGCAGCTGTGAGTGCCACCAGTGTTGGGTTACCTCCAAACCCCAACCTGTTTCTGGCACTGATGTAGCGATATATTTCGCTCATCGGGACTTTCGCCACTCCACTGGGGGAGCTGGGATTGGCCCTTCATGAGATGGCAGAGATCTCGAGACTGCCGATGGGGGATACTCCATATGAAGAGTATATTTCCACGAACTGGGAGCTGGGGGATTCAGACCCTCGGGTAGTGGAGGTGTACCAGGAGCTGATGTGCCACTACCTCTCTTGCACCGCTTTTTATGGTGAGCCCCCAGATTTGGCTCACATCAATAGATGGACGTCCTACCTCTTCTTTTACCGGTCCAGGACTGCTAAGCCAAAGAAGGTATTGGAGGGCAAGGATCAGCCTGTGAATCCTCTGAGCGTGCTTAATGCTTAGGTAGTCGACAATCTCATGGTAGACGCTGGGGCTCCGGACATGATCCTCGACGAAGGGGTAGGACAGTATCCTGTAGGCACTAAGGCCGATAGTTATTTGAGGTGCTGCCGCAGGCCTCTGTCCAGGGAAGCTCAACTGGCTGGCTTCCTCTCCATATGGCTGCGCCGAGTAGTGGTACCTGGCATCGCATCTGCGGACCACATTCACCGTAACACGCTATGGCCTGCAGTGCGTCTGGTGTTCGGGGCAAGGCTGGGCTTGCTCCCTGCCATGGTGTGCCGCATTCAAGCTGGCCTGAGGGCCATGACTGATGGGCTGCTCGCCGATGAAACTCGGCGTGATAGCTTTCCCAGGGTAGAATTACCATACCTGTATTTGATGGGATGGTTATTCTTCATAACCTCAGGGTTATGTCTCCCGGCTCCGACAGTAGTTCGGGGGCTAGTTTCTTGTTGAACTACCAGAAGTCTTCCTGGAATGTGACCACGATTCTAGACTGTCGGCGGGTGCTGGGCTTCAGTCACAGCTGGAAGCTCTTCTGCACTGTTCCCCCCGTACATCATAATCAATCGGGGATTAGGCTTAAGGATTCTGGTAGAGAGAAGACCAATCTTTCTCCTGAAGCTTTTAATTGGTTGGTCTACATTAGACCTTCCCATTTACTGTACAGGAGTGAAGACCATTGCTTCTTGGAGCCCTACCTGCCTAGTCGGTTTGCCAGGCAGTTTGGGTATAATCAGTTGCACGTAGGCAACGCCGTCACCAGCTTCCGGTACAGGGGTGGACTCATTGATGGAGCGAGAGGCTGGCAATACTTCCTCATGGGTTGCACTGGAGCAATTTTTACTGTGTCGGTCATTACACTCTTCATGGAGCTGCGCATCATGCACTCGTATGCCCAGTTCTATGTGGCAACGAACACCTTCCATCGCGATTTTGATATGCATGGAAGTTTTAGGGTGCCCTCTTCCAAGTCTGGGGGAAGAGTCGAAGTCCCCTCGGTTTCTTCTGACGAGGGTGAGGAGTCCGTCACTCCAGATAAGCCTCTGTTGGCGGTATCGAGGGGTAAAGTACCTCTGCCTGCAGGGCCTTTAGTAATCTCCAGGAAGCGAAGGGCTCCTACTCCGAAGGAAACTTCCCCTCGCAAGAGGAAGAAGAAGATGGTTAATCGTCCTCTCCGGATTCCTGGTATTGAGGCTCCTGGAAGTGAGCCCTCATCTCCCCATATTGGGGATAATTCTTTGATTGGAGGTTCCTAGCCTTTTAGAGAGGGACTCTCTAATGTTCCGGCCGGTGGTGCCGGAGAATCTCTGCTGGAGGCTGCCGTCGCTGCTACTGCTTCAGGTAGTGGAACAAGGTCGCCTTTGGGGCTGAGTATACCTTTATGTGGATCGACATCGGGAGGGACCCCTGCTGTGCCTGCAAGCGCACCTGGCGAGATTCTAGCCGATGAGCCTCGGTTGGAATTTGACGAGGACCTAGAAGAGCATTCGCCAGTGCTTCTTAGAGCACCCCCTTCTCTAGGTATGATAGCTTGCCTAGCATCATTAGGGAATGATTTAGCTGTACAGGCCGCAGATACGACATATATGCCGTCGGCCATGGGTAAATATCGTCTTCACGCCTTTTCTTTTAGGAAAGTTAACATTATGCTGATATTAACTTCCTTTCATCCTCTTTTCAGGGGAAGACCTCTTCGGGGAGGGCAGTATAGATGCGCCCTTTGGCTCTGTGTCAGGTCCTGGCAGCGACACGGAGGTGGCTAATTTTGAAGAAGAAGCATCTTCGGGTGCCGGCTCGGCTGTCGACGAGGTTCCAATATCTCAAGAGGAGGACGAGCCTGTCATTGCGACCATGCCTCCTTTGAGTATGCCTATCACTTCGTCCGGTGTTGGCGCTTCTTCTTTTATCGTACCACCTGTTGAGGCGACGGCCGTGGCGACATCGTCTGCAGTTGTTCTTGGAGGGGGACTCGCCAATATCGAGGCCACTCCCGGCGTCCATTCGGATCTAGCTGTGCTGATCGAGCAGTACATTGGTATCTTCTATGCCACTTTGAAAATGTTAATATCAATAGTGTTGGCGAAGAATTTGAGCTTTGCGTCGCTGAAGAGGTCCTCCCGGTCCGCGATAGTGCCGATCCGAGAATTTGACAATACTGGGCTAGCTGAAACGCTGGAGGAGATAGTTAATAGTTTGGAGCAACCTATTAACGAATACTTGCAGCTGGCTCGAGACAATGTTGAAGATCTAGTCCGGGCTAGATACGACTCCATGACTGCGCGGCTTACCAAACAGATGGCAGGCGTAAATAAATTATCCAGACACATCAGCAGGAGATAGATGAAGGAAAAGCCGTCCTGGAGGAGGCCATCTCTCTTCAAACGAAGTGCCAGACCGAGCATGATAGGAATGTAGCAAGGGTCCTCAGGCTGGAAATAAAACTCGCTTATGAAAAGGAGTGAGCTTCTCAGTCGTCGGAAGCTCTAGCTGTGGCGGATAGCCGATTGGGCGTAGCACAACAGAACTTGGCGCGTGCAGGAGTCGCCCGTGCTAGTTTTCTTCGGGCTAGAGCCGAACTGTCCCTCATGAGCAATGATAAGGCACGACTGGAGCGGGCTCGCGCTAATGTCTTGGATTCCAGGACTGAGAAGATGGCTGCACTAGCGCAGCAGCTTCGCGACCTGTCCGCTCCTTTTTGGGAATAATAAAGAGGCTTTCATCTGACTTTGTGGACCCATTATTTCGGAGTATAAATGATAGGTTTTGGGTAAGAGTGATATCAGAGGTAATAGGGACGTGATATACTCTCGGTAAGTTTTAGTACGATATATCTATTCAGAGGTTATATGGACATGATAGAATACGATCCAACTAGTTTCGTTTTAGAAGTAGTTTTGTCAGAATGAGGTTTTTGCCATATTCCACTCGAGTAGAGGAGGTTAAGTATAGTACCTTTTTAGGAATTTGCCATTGATAGGAGCCATTAACAGGTCTCCGTTAGGCTGGGCTAACCTGTAAGCGCCGTTTAAGAACGTCGTCTCGATAACATAAGGGCCTTCCCATTTGGACTGGAATTTGCCTTTACTTCTGTGAGTAAGAATCATCGGCCTTCTCACAGCTAAAACTAGCTTGCTGACTTTGAACACCCTTTCTTTCACTCTTTGATTAAAAGCTCTGAAAATGCGTGCTTGGTAGAGCGCGATGCGCTGTCGAGCTTGGAGGCGTTTCTCGTCTAATCCTTCTAGCTCTTAAAGCCTTAACAGGTCATTCTTTTCTTGAGTCAACTCATTAGCCACGGCTATCCTGAGTGACGAAATTTGGATCTTGATGGGGAGAACTGCTTCGCTCCCGTAGATTAATGAGAATGGTGTACAACATATTGGTGCCCGTACCGTTGTGCGGTATGCCCAGAGACATTCTCCCAGCTTTTTATTCCAATCCCTTTTGTTCGAAGAGATAAACTTCTTCAAGAGCTTGATAATGGTTTTGTTGAAAGCTTTCGCCAAACCATTACCAGCAGGATTGTATATCGTAGATGCGATATTCTGTATCCAATTTTTTCGCAAAAATTAATGAAACGCTTGGCTGATGAATTGAGGCCCATTGTCATGGATTATCCTTCGGGGTATCCCGAAGCAATAAATAACGTGATGCTTGATGAAGCTGATCATATTAAATGCCTTCACTTCAGCAAGAGGGATCGCCTCTGCCCATTTGGAGAAGTAATTCGTGATGGCCAGTATGAACCGGTGACCTCTGGAAGAAGACGGGTGAATAGGACCAATGATATCCATACCCCATGCTTCGAAAGGCCAGGATGCAATCATAGGATACAGATATTCTGGAGGTTGATAGATAAAGTCTGCATGGGCCTGACAGGCTCTGCATTGTCTTGCATACTTTATTGCATCTGTGATCATAGTAGGCCAGTAATAGCCCATTCTCCTGATATGATCATGTAGCTTAGGACCGGGTTGATGTGCTCCGCATATACCGTCGTGGGCTTCACGGATAATCCGTTGTGCTTCATCACCAGAGAGACATCATAATAATAGTCCGTCATAAGACCGGCGATATAGACATTGTGACGATGCGTCGAAATAGAAGCGCAATGATCGTCTTTTGACGGATACTGCTTTTTTAGGATCTTCTGGCAAGATTCTGTATGCTACGAAATCTATAAAAGGAGCTCTCCAGTCTCTCCTGGGAGGATCTGTGTTCACAGCGTGGCTGCATTCTATGTAAAAGTTGTTTTTCATACAGAATAAATCTCTGTTAAGAAGGATTACCGAATTATGCCTTCTTATAGGGGTAGCTAAATCTGCAGCTAGACTGGCTAGGGCATCAGCTTCCAGATTCTGAGATCGAGGTACATGCTTTAGGAAGAATCCTTTGAATGTCATGGATATCTCGACCGTTGCTTGGTGATAGGGGATGAGGTCCAGATTCCGGACTTCATATATTCCTCTGACTTGATTGACGATCAGCAGAGAATCACCGAAAGCTTTCAGAGATTCGACGCCCAATTCTTTAGCGACTTGGAGGCCGATTAGTAGAGCGTTGTACTCTGCCATATTGTTGGAACAGGGCTCGCTAAGAGAATATGCTCGGTAGATGACGAGCTTATCAGGAGTAACCAGGACAATTCCTACTCCCGAGACCACGTTTTCCCTGGGACCAGTTCTGGAGGCACCATCGAAGAACAGTTGCCATGCATCACTTTGCATTGCGGACTTACATTCTACAACTTTGTCGAGAATGTCCTCGTAAAGTTTAGAGGCCTCCAGGATCGGATGAGCAGCTAGAAAATCAGCCAATGCTTGGCCTTTGACGGACTTCTGGGGGACGTACACCATGTCATACGGTATCAATAATATCGCCCATGTCGCGAGTCGGGAATTAAGAACACTTGGCTTGTTCATCAGTACTCGCAGAGGATTGATCCTAGAGATGATGTGAATGGTTTAGCCTGTGAAATAGTGCCGCATTTTCTGAATAGCGAACATCAGAGCCAAGCATTCTTTCTCCACTGGATTGTACCGGTGTTCGGCTTCGACCATCATCCTGCTGAGGTAGTAGATAGCCTGCTCGTGACCCATCTCATTCTTTTGTGCGAGAAGAGCTCCCAGAGAATGATCCATCGCTCGAACATACAGCACGAATGGTCTTCCTATGACAGGAGGCACCAGAACTGGAGGACTAGTGAGGTAGCGCTTGATATCACCGAACGCTTGCTGACAGACTTCGTCCCATACGATGGATACACCTTTCTTCATGAGACGGAAGACTAAATTTTACGCGCAAAGCACGGAGTAGGCTTCTGGTTCAAAGTGATCACTAGAGGATCACCTATTTTTCCTGATTTGGTCTCTTTCAGGTGGATAGCCATAGGCTCTATGGCTTTTGGACGAGTAGTCCGTCCTTTCACCTTGATTGACAGAGGTTGCTTGGCAGAGGTTTCTTCTAGCTCCCGGTGGGATTCCTTCTCTACTTCGGCTGATACCTCTTTCGTGCAGTCTTGAGAGTATAACACGGCATCAGAGTAGTAAGATTTTACTCCTTTGAATGGGTTCAAGTCAGCAATCTCCGTTTGCACTATTCCTTGTGCGTCTACATATTTGAAGTATTGGTGTAGAGTTAAAGGAACGATGTTTTAGTCGTGGATCCAAGGTCTACCCAGCAGAATATTATAGGACACCTCTGAATCGATGACGTAACATGTAGCCACAGATCTGAGGTTGCCAATCTAGATTCTCAGGCAAACTTTTCCCAACGGCTTACTTCTTTCGGCGTTGAAATCCATGATCGTAGTGGTGGTGTAAGCCAATTCGCTGGTAGGAATCCTCAGCGGTCTGAGCAGACTATGAGGAATAATGCTGATTGATTATCCCGGATCTATGTGAATCCGATCGACCTCCATGGAACCGATGTACCCGGTGTGATAGAGGGGTCTGTCATGCCTGTTGTATTTTAACAGCATGTCATCTTGAGTGAAAGTGATGTTTGGGACCACCTCCATCACATTGTGGCATTGAGGACACGCCACTGGTTCTTCGTCAGGGGACTTGAGCTGGGTCAAGTATGCATCCGCCTGCACCAATACTTCACTCAAGGCTTGACGAGTGTCCTGAGAGAGCCTGAGTAGCTCGAAGATAGACAGCCTGGCTGGTGTATTAGCCAGTTGGGCTAGGATGTCAAAGTTGTATGGCTTCTCTAAACCTTTATTTTGAATATTTTTCACAGGTTTATCAAAGCGCACTTCTTTTTGCTTCCCATTTGTCCGCCGTAGTTGGTCTTGAAGGACCGGCCTCTGGTACGACGGATTCCGGTTCTGAAGGCTTGGAAGCTGAAGCGTCTGCCGCTGCATCTTCCTGGCTGGCTCCATAGTCCTGGAGGTAGGCTTTTCCTGAGCGGGTTCCAGTAGCCAAGACCTCGTCTTCTGATGCCGAGTGTACCGTAATCATGTGACACGGTTTGTGCTTTGAGTTATTTTTAGACTTAGCCTTAGCAGCTTGAGTCTCTTTCTCGATCTCTGGCACCAGATATGGATGAACCCACATGGTCTCGCCCCGCTGGGTAGTTAGTGGTAGCAGGTCGTGATTTTGACCTCTAGTAGGAGGGAGATTAATGATGTTCATCGTCGTCCGGGAAATAGGCGTAACACCGTCCGGGATTTCTTGGGGAGGCAGATTGCCAAATTACAAGGAGATCATGTTGGCAGTGACCGTCTTCTCGCTGTTGCGCAGAGTGATGGCCTTAGCATCGATCAGCTCCTGGATCTTCCTTTTTAGTATATAGCATACCTTTGTGGGGTGGTGTATGTACCTATGGAAGATACAGTACTTGGGGTTGTTGGTACTGCCGGCCTCATTGGGCCGTCTCACCTCAGGACGGATAATCTTGCCGCTTTTGACGAGACATTCGAATATGCTCGGAATATCATCGTCGTCGAAAAAGTACACTTCAATGGGCCTGGAAGTCCCAGGCTTTGTCTGCGTGGTAGCCACTGTCTTTTGCCTGGACGTGTTGATCGCCAGAGCTTCTTTACCCTTGGTACCACGAGGATAGTCGATATTGGAGGATGACCTTTTGCCTTTATCGGAGGCTTAGATCATGATGCCATTATCGTGCGCCTTCTGACTATTGTCCTCCGCGGCTACCGCTAAGATAATGAACGAGGGCCAATCACGGAATTGATATGGTCCCGTGATTATGGGGAGAAGGTTCTTCCTGCAGATGTCCACCAATGCCGACTCCGGAACTCCTGGAGGCATTTGCAAAGTGGCTTGACAAAAACGTTCGATGAAAGTGCAAACATTCTCTTTTTCCTTCTGTCTGACTTCGATGAGAGAGGACATAGACATGTCCATCCCTCCCTCGTAGAATCTCGTGAAGAATAAAGCCTTGAAGTCTTCGAAGGAAGTAATACAGTTGTCCGTCAGACTTCGGTACCACTGGTAAGCTACCCCCGAGAGACAGCCTTTGAACACCCGAGTGAGGAGGGCATCGTTCCCTTGTAAGAACACTGTCATCATGCTGAAGTAGTTCATGTATTGACTCGGTGATTTTTTTCTCGAACAAAGCCATTGTCTGTGGTTTGTATCTAGGAGGGATAGGGACCTCTTCCTAGATAGCTGGGTAAGGTTGGTTGATTCCCAATTTCTTGAGCTGATCTTTGTGCTTCAGGGCATCAAATTGGGCTTTCAACTCATCGAATCTTCAGCCGGTAGCGGGACCACAGAGTGATGAGGAGTCGATTGCATCGCGACTCCGGCGGGAGGTAATACGTTCTCCGAGTGAGGAAGCGGAGGAACTGCTGACTCCTGATCTAGAGCAGGCTCTTGGATTGCGTTGGATGGTGGTAAGTCCACCCCCACACGTATCTGAGTTGGAGGGACCGACGCTTGATCCATAGCTGCTGTGTGTCGAGTTAGCATCATCTGGTGTATGTTTTCCATCATGGATTGCATTTCTTTCAAAGATGTCTCCAGTGTAGTAATGCACTGCTCAGTGTTCCCGAATGGGGAAGCTTCCTCATGCTCATCTCCAATGGCATAAACTCCCATCTCCCTGGGTGTCATTGAAAGATTAGTATAGGTCTCTGTAGAAGTTGACTCTATACTTTCGGCATCTTATTCGGGAGACTGGCGACCCCCAGCATCGGAATCAGAAGAGTATGAAGCCGATTATTGTGACCTTGAACGAGTGTTTTGGAACACCCCAGCTTCGGTGTTCCTAAGGAGCATGTTGAATCTCCTTCGGCTCTAAGTTCTAGAGGGATGACGTCTTGAGCCTGACCCTCCTCTAGGTACGTGTGAAGCCATGTTCACAGATGCATGCGTGGGCTCTTCTTCCTGAAAAGATGGAGAGTAGCTCAGCCGGTCGAAAACCGGCCATTTTGCTTCAGAACAGCAATAATTAATTACAATCCTATGACTATGACAACAGTGCTCGCTAGGAGGCGTAATAGACATACTGGAAGATCCCCTCTCCTTGCGCTTCTGGATCAGATAATTACGCAGGTCAGTAGGAGTTACAGAAGAAGAAGATGATGGCTTGTTCCTTTGCTGGCGTAAAGGTCGAGAAGTTTAGTAGTCTGCCGCTTGCTTTCCCTTGCGTAGTTTGCAGGGATCATCTGCTTTTCTACGGAAGATAGATGCATTTTTATGCGCGGAGCATGTTTGTGATTCCTGATTTGGCGCTGAGGCATCATCAGAAATTTTGTCTATTCTGCCAGGGACGGGAGACTGAATTTTATGCGTAGAGCGCGGATTATACTTCTGGGTTAGCGCTGAGGCATTGCCAGAAGTTTTGTCGATCCTGGCAGAGACAGGCGACTGAATTTTATGCGCAAGGCACGAATTATACTTCTGGGTTAGCGTTGAGGCTTTGCCAGAAGTTTTTTCGGTCCTGCCAGATACAGGCGACTAAATTTTACGTACAAGGCGCGGAAGGAGCAATGCTACAACCTCATTGGTTGGAGAGATCGGAGAGATCGGAGAGTCTACAGGAATGGTAGAGGATGTCTTGGGCATCCAGACTTTGCGCAGCTTCCTGTTGTTTTGGTCGGAGAGGGAGTGAGAGCTACCCCATGTTCGAAGCATGTCTTCGAAGGCAAATTGGTCGAACTGGACGACCAGTGTCTTCTTCACAGATCGCACGGATACCGTATCGTGTTGAGCAATAGCTTCCTCATCAGAAGAGAAAGATGTCCCCAGCAGAGTCGCCATCTTGTTTAGGATGATAAACGAAAAAGATTGGTAAGTGGAAAATGAGGTCTTATACGAAAACCCGTCCTTCTTTTATATTTATAAACAAGATTATACAATTTGATCCTATACGAGGATGACCGAGTATAATTTATTTAATCTGGGTAAATATTGCTATAGGTGTTTGATCTGCAGTCGATCACTTTAGCCCTTGGACCACACGATGTTGAAGAAATACCGTGGAAGAAAGAAAGCAGCTTGGCAGGTTGCTAAAGAGGGTGGATGCTCGATGCCAAAGTCGTCGATCCCTTCTCTTTGCCTCGAGAAACTGTCACCGCTCTGTGCATTAAATGCATAGACGTGCCTCGAGCCCTGTACGAAGTACAACTTTTGACGTGGTAGGCTGTTTGTCTTCCACGGAGCGTAAACAGCTCATATCTGCCTGTGTAAAACATGGCGGCGTATTCCTTCGTATGTGTAAAAGTGGTTTACGCAAAGAAAATGGCAGTAAATGACAGCCTGGGTTGTAGTGCCGTACCATCATTATAGCGGTTGCTTGGGTTGTCGTGCAGTACTCTTTGTCAGGAGTCCAGACGTCAGGTTTATTGCAAGATCTGACAGGTTTATTTCGAAGAATACAAAGCGTTCCTCGTATACTTCAATGCTGCATTGAAAGCGGATAAGTTTTATGCCATAAAGGCGATAAAGCACCCTGTTTACGCGGAAGCAGCCTGGACATACTGTATTATGCGGATGGTCCTTGAGCCTATATTTTTAAGCTGTGCTCAGCGGAAAAGCTCTGTTACACGTTTGATGGCTCTGAGTTCCTCTGTTTACGCTGCCCTGCATGAACATGCTGCGTAGCTATCCAGCATATTTTTCATGCTTCTACAACTATAACACACTAGACATCATACTTCTAACCCTATTCAGTACCTTATTATTCTATTACCTAGATGCTATGACACTCACTAGCCAATGATAGTTGAGTATAAAGAATCCCTCCTCAAGAATTTCTAGATATTTATGATACTCAAGTATCATGATGTACCACCCTCTAATACCTAGACTTAGATACACTACCTACACTTACTTGGACATTAACACTAAATCTGAGCTCGCCCAGGTATACATACTGTACTAAACAACTTGCAACCCCCCTCCCCCGCGCAATGCACCTGTTGTGTTGAATACACTGGCAACCTGTCTAACCTGCTAGTGCTGTTATTTTTTCTTTCCAGTTTAGTCTTCTCCCTCTAATCTTGCCGTCACTCGACTTCCCCACACACCCACAACACATCTGTTGTGACACCCAACCTATGAACTCTAGATATACAATATACTTACACTCTTAACCTCTCATGTACCATCTTCTTCAAGTGTACCCACTATCGTACAATGTGTCACTCTCCACGAGCAAATTCCTGATGCTTAGTATAAATATACATATTATACTCTTACTAGCACACTCATAGACACTGGTCCTTCCCATTCTATCATACTATAACCCAAGCAATACTACTATAATTTATTTATTGATATCTCTCAAACCCGAGCCTCCTTAATTGGACTGAATACCCCTACCTTACCTTGCTGCTGTTGTTGTCCTTCACTTCAAAGAGTGCATTGTTGATACTTAACCCGACTTCTCAACCCACTGATACCACATTAATTCTCCTACTCTTTACAATTGTTATTGTTATTGCTACTACTCTGAATTCAGAGCAACGACACCCTTGCATCATATTGCACTCGATCACCTTCACTTCCAATCGAGCACTACACAGTCCTCAACTGCTGCTGGCATTGCTTATGGCTGCCTCCTATAGTCCAACTGAACCCACTTGACCTCACTATTGCTACTGCACATGCTGGTGCAAGCAGCAGCAGTTGCTAATTTTCTAGCATCTCCTAAACTGAGGTCCCTCTTCTTCTCCTTGACCAGCACACTGAGCCAACACAGTCTCATGTGACCGTGCACACAACACACACAAATATGCCAACCCCATTACAATGTATACATATGTATAACTATCTATATATATAACACAAGAATGCTAATAACTATATATAAGTACTCCTAAATGAACACCTAGCATGACATTCAATCAAACACTTCAAGTGCAATATCAAGATAGCTATGATACACCCTTCAAACACCTATTATATTGTGATAACACTACTCAAATGCATCATACACATCCTAATATATTAAATACAACACAAAATAACAAGGAATGGCCCATTAGGCATTCCATCAATCACTTGGTGTGCCACCTCAGAGTTTTCTCTAAATGGCCACAAATCTCCATGTAACTCTTTTCAGTGGCCTCCTATGGACCTAGTTCTTCTTTCTATGGGTAGCCTTAAGCCAAGGAAAGGTTCCTATGGGTTTATTACACCATCCTAGAAAGAAAATGACAAGGAGAATAAGGTTTTACCTATTGGGAGATGGATTTTCAATGTGGTTCCTTCCATTGAGCACAAGGATGAGAAATTGGCTCCAACTCCTAGCAATGCTCCTCTTCTTCTTGCCTCTTGTAATTCTCAAGCTTCTAGATTTCTATTGGAATAAAAATAAGAGGGATGGGACTTGGTTTGAAGGAATTTGGTGAAGGGAATGGATGCTTGGAGGGAAGAACTAAACTTAAGATTTTTTCATGAACAATAATGAAGAAGATGGAGGCTCCCCCCCCCCCTTTATAGGGCCGGGCACTTAGTCTTAGGGTTGGATAAGGCACAATGTCTAATATGCCCTCCAAGTTGTCATGAAGGGTTATTTAATAAATGGGGGTTTAACTAAGAGAATTTTTATTTTAATTACAAGGGGTTATTGATTATTCCCTCTAATTAAATTAGTCCACCATGACTAAACTAATTGGTGCACTAATGGTCATGACAAGTCTAGCTGAGTTCAAGTCTAATTGAGTCCATTAGCAACTAGTCTGACTAAGGGCTAACATACAATCATCTATATTGGATTTTAATATATATATATATATATATATATATATATATATATATATATATATATATATACAACCACATAATTTATTATGTAATAAAATATATCAATAATAATAATAACAAAATGACTATAATACCCTTATCTAGAAAAGTGATATTTACAATCCTACCCTCCGTAGAAAAAATTTGTCCTCAAAATTTAAGAAGAACTAGCACTACACATGCAATCATAATAAGAAAAGAAAATACCTCATGGCTTGAAAGGATATAGGTATCACTCGCGCATCTTGGCTTCCCTCTTCAGGTAGACTCTCCCGGAAAGTGATGCCTCCATGCGACGCGTACTAAAGGAATAATATGGTTCTGCAACACCTTCTCCCTGCGATCCAAAATAACTACTGGCTGCTCTGGATAACTGAGAGTCGGACCCACCTCGATCTCTGAGTGATCCAATACGTGACTAGAATCTGCCACGTATCGTCTCAACTGCGATACATAGAACCCGTCATATATTCCCTCTAGTGCAGGCGGCAAGTCTAGTCTATAGGCCACTGCAGTGACATTCGCAAGAACATCGAAAGGCCTGATGTACCGTGGACTAAGCTTTCCGTCTCTACCAAAGCGAATCATGCCCCGTGTCGGAGAAATTCACAAAAACACCAGATCGCCAACCTGGAACAAAATATCGTCTTAACACTCAACTACAAATAAAAGAATCACAAGCAATACAAAACAAAACCTACCTTAAACTCTAAAGGTCTTCGCTGGCTGTCGGCCCAATATCGTTGTCTATCTTGCGCCACCCGAAGTCTGTCTCTGATAAGCTTCACATTCTCAGCTGCATCTACCACCATCTTCAGTCCCAACAAGGCTCTCTCTCCAATATCATCCCAAGATAAAGGAGTGCGACATCTTCTTCCATACAACGCCTCGAATGGGGACATCTCAATACTGGCCTAGTAACTGTTATAAGAAAATTCAACCAGGTAGAAATGATCCTTCCAAAAACCTCCAAAGTCTAAAACACAGGTGCGTAGCATATCTTCGAGAGTCTGAATAATCCTCTCTGACTGTCCGTTCGTCTGGGGGTGATATAATGTACTGAACTTGATCTGGGAGCCCAAGCTAGCGTGCAAACTCCTCCAAAAGTGGGACATGAAGCGACTATCCCGAACTGAGACCAAGCTCACAGGACCGTATAATCTGACAATCTGTCGCACATACATTTCTGCTAGCTTCTCCGTATATGTACCCACTTTAAATGGTAAAAAGTGGGCCGATTTGTTCAACCTATCTACGATGACCCAAATTGTGTCTTTTTCTCCTAGAGATTGCGGATGTCCCGAAACAAAATCCATGGTAACATGCTCCCACTTCCAATTAGGGATGGGTAAGGACTGAAGTAAACCGCCTGACCTCTGCCTTTCTGCTTTTACTTGCTGATATAATAAGCATCTGGATATGAAGTGCGCCACCTCCTATTTTATACCATACCACCATACATGTTCCCTCATATCCCTATATATTTTGTTGGCACCTGGATGCATAGAGTACTGAGAGCGATGCGCCTCCTGCAGAACCTTCTCACACAACTCTCCAATCGGTACACACAACCTCGTACCGTGTTGCAAGGTACCGTTCTCAGCAATGGTGAAGTCATCCAATAACCCAGCCTGAACTTGTGCTCTGATGCTCCTTAGAGTCACGTTACCATAGTGTGTAGTGCTGATCCTGTCGATCAGCTTAAACTATATCTATAATTCTCACATCTGTATCTCAATACTAGGAACTACTACCTCAATACCCAGGCTCTCCAAATCGGCCAATAAATGCATATCTGATGTCAAGTACATAGACACCAGATACCTGCTTAAGGCATCGGCGAGCATGTTAGCATTCCCTGGGTGATACTGTAGCGATATATCGAAGTCCTTTATCAATTCCAACTACCACCGTTGTCTCATGTTTAGCTCCTTCTGCGTAAACATGTACTTCAAGCTTTTATGGTCTGTGACGATCTGCACACGCTCTCCGTACAGATAGTGCTTCCACAACTTTAGAGAAAAAATAACCGCTGCCAACTCCAAATCATGGGTCGGGTAGTTCTTCTCATAAGGATTTAACTATCTGGATGCATAGGCAATCACCTTCCCTTTCTGCTGCAGAACGCAACCCAAGCCCTTTCCTGAAGCATCACTATAAATAGTGAATCTACCTAACCCCGATGGCAACGTCAACACTGTATCTGTCGTCAATCTATTCTTCAGCTCATCAAAAGTGGCCTGACACTCCTCTGACCACATAAACTCCATGTCCTTCTTGGATAGCCTAGTCATCGGCTCTGCAATTCTGGAGAAGTCCTGTACAAACCTCCTGTAGTACCCTGCCAGCCCCAGAAAGCTTCTGATCTCTGCCACCAAACTTTGGGTAGCCCATGACTCCATTGTCGTGATCTTCCTAGGGTCAACTAAGATCCCATCTCTTGTCACCACATGACCAAGAAATTCAACCTTATCAAGGAAAAGCTCGCACTTTGAAAGCTTTCCATAAAGCTTCTCATTCCTGAGAGTCTCCCGAACTATCCTTAGGTTCTTCTCGTGCTCCTCTGGCGTCTTTGAATACACAAGGATATCATCGATGAATACTACCATGAACTAATCAAGGTACTGGTGGAACACCTTGTTCATCAGGTTCATGAATATCGCTGGAGCACTGGTCAACCCAAACAGCATCACCATAACCATACCGAGTCCGAAAAGCTGTCTTTGGAATATCCTTCCACTTTACCTTTACCTGGTGGTAGCCTGACCTTAAATCTATCCTTGAAAATACCTTTGCTCCGCTCAACTGATAGAAGAGATCATCTATCCTCGGCAGCGGGTATATGTTCTTCATAGTGAGGTTGTTCAGAGCCCTATAGTCGATACACATGCGCACCGACCCATCCTTCTTCGGTACAAACAATACCGGAGCACCCCCTGGTAAAGAACTGGACTTGATAAAGCCCTTGTCTTGTAACTCGTCCACCTAGTTCTTCAACTCTGTCAGCTCACTATTGTTAACTCTATATACATGATATGATATTGACTCCGTACCTGGTACCAAGTCTACAGAGAACTCAAAGTCTCTGTCTGGCAGCAAGCCCGGCAACTCCTCTGGAAAGAGATCCAGGAACTCCATAATCAAAGGATGTGGCAACTCTTCCTCTTCCACCAGGGCTCCATAAATGACTTTCTAGATCTACTCCGCTGCTCCTCTGTCAATCTCAAACTCTGGCTCTTCCGACGACCAAAATAAAACTCTGCCTCTACGACAATCTATACTAGCATGGTGCCTACTCAACCAATCCATCCCGAGTATAATGTCATAACTCGGAAGTGGCATTACGAGTAATCACACACTCAATTTCCGGCCTTTCAAAGTAACTCTTCGATCCTTGCAAACATCACTGACCAGGATAATGTCACCCCAGTCATGATCTAGCAAGTCCTACTCAAGGGTTCAGCCTCTAAATGATGCTTAAGAGCAAAAGACACTGATACAAAGCTATGGGAAGCACCGAAATCAAATAAAGCTAATGCTGGAATAGAATCTAAAAGAACTGAACCTGCGATGACGTCTCCAACTGGCTCTGTCTCCTCAATCGTCATGACAAAAGCTCGCCCCTGCGGTGCTCCCCTCTGCTGCTGATGCTGCACAAAATGTTGCTGCTGGGTTGGGAGTGGAGGTCCCCACTGCTGTGCTGTAGGTGCTATTAGTGCTCTAACTGGTGCTATCTGAGCAGGAGCTCCACCCTGACCTGGATGAGCTGGTACCAATTATCAGTCTCTCAGCTGGTGTCCCACTGCTCCACAAAAAAATACACTCCTAATCTCTTCCTGCAGACGTCCCATCCGTGTTCTGGCTTCTTGCAGAAGGGACATATAAGAGTCTGCTGCAGATGCCTCTGAGGCTGCTATTGTGACTGTTGGAACTGCTGATGTTGAGGATGAAATGTCTGTTGCTGTTGGAACTGGGGCCGCTTGGCTGGACCCGCACTGCTGGTGCCACTGAATATCTCTCGATCTCTCTTGGGCCTCAAACTCAAGTCCCTCTCGACCTTGCAGGCCTCCTTAAGTATCGCCTCGAAGGTCTTATGACTCAAAGAAATAAGGGCCTTTACGTCCCAGTTCATGCCCTCCCTGAACCAGCTAGCCCTGTGCTCTAGATCGTGTACCATGTTAGATGCATACCGGCTCAACCTGCCAAACTCTGCAGCATGGATCGTCTGAGATCTATGATATTTATTGCTTTAACACGTCCTCTTACTAAAGAAATACGACCGACGATACAGACATATGTGATATGATCGATAGAGGTTCCCTATATTGAAGAGTGGAAGGGGAAGTCTCTATTTACATGAAATAAAGGATCCTCCCTATCGGTCACCTCACTGTCGCTCGCCTCACCTTCTTGATACAAGCCAGACCAAGCTTTATCCTAAGCCTGATTGCCTGCTTCGCAACCAGTATTTCAAGTGCCAATCCCGGTCACACGTTCTCCAGGTCCGAAGGGATCCATTGCCCAACTACCGACTCCTCAACAGATAGTCTCCCTGCAGAAGGTTCTCGAACTGTCATCCCAAATCAAGTCTTTTGGTAGGCGGGAATAACTTATTTTTGAACAAGTCCTTGAAGCCATCCCACGTCAATCCTGGGGTAGCGATCTGTGGATCATTCCGAAACCAAGTACTGGCAATGTCTAACATCTGCAACCCGGCCGCCTCTACCTTCAGATCCTCTGCTAGGCGGGATAAACATATGATGCGATCCATGTTCTCTAACCAGTCTTCAGCATATACAATGCCCTCCGTCCCCTTAAAATTACGGGAATCCAACTGCTTAAAATCTTGTATGTTGCCCGACTTGGGCTGGGCCTCCCGTGGCTGTGGTGGTACCGTCCTCTATACTACTGTGATGGCCACCTGGTGGGCATTCTCAATGCTCTGGCATAGTACATCTACCTGCCTCTACTGTGCCACCATTATCTCCCAGAATATGGCGAACAAATATGTCGCATCCGCTATCATAGGTGGTGGGGGTGTTGGAAGTCCCTCAGAAGAAGCCCAAATCGGACCAACTCTATGAACAGGCGAGGGGGGAGGACCCCCAAAAGCAGCGAAAGCTCCCACCTGAACCGGGGAGGAAGCCATCTGAACCGACGGAGGTAGAATAGTTTTAGTTGCTGCAGTTGCTCGAACAGGGGGTGGAGAAGTCGCCAACCTCTAAAAAACTGCTCCAGCATGCTATGAACGGGTCTTCGGCGTCATCTTGAAGATAGTTTGAAACAAAAAAATAATAATAAGACACAAGATACGATATCATCAAGGAAGGACAATAATATTTCAAAAGAAGGCAATATTCGAAATGATAAAGATGGCAAGAATCAATAGGTGGAATTGTTTCCTAGTTGTGATTAAGTATTCTCTCTCATCCTAGTATCATATATCCTATATTCTATTTCAGGCTCGCAATAGTACTCTAGGTCCGAGTGCCACTACCATATCATACTAGTTGCGACCTCGACCTGCATGAGCCACCACTAAAATGTGTCAAGACCCGTACCCAAAAATTAGGCATGAGTCGTGGGTACATCCATCCTATACTGTAACATCGACGGTAGAATGCTGTAAAGGTCCCCAATACTATCTAACAAACTCACACAATAATATATGTATATCCTGTCAATGGTAACTCACTCCAAAAGGAGGACAAGATAAATATATTTATAACATTAATACTCAATCAAACAAACTAGCGATAGATAATAGCACGATGTCATAAAAGAAAGGAAATAATAAGTTATCACAATATCCGAGAACAGAGTTTAGCAAATAACACAAGGGTATTAATATAAATAACATGCCAAGGTCTAAGATGGAACATATCCAGTACAAATAAAAGGTACTAGCTACTGGTCTGTTATAGCTAGGTACTCGACAGCTGGAATCAGATCATCCTGGACTAAAGGATCTACCTCAGCTGCCTCGCCGTCCTGGGGGCCGTAGTAGTTAGGATACCAGTCCTCTAAACAGTCGTCTGGAAAAATATATCCAATCAGGAAAGGAGCAAAGTACAAAACTCTGAAAGCAGTTTCATATACATGATAAAGAATATATTAACAATAATAGAAATGAATACAAGATGCACAAGTAACGAGAAAGTGGAAATATGACTGTAAGTGTAAATATAAGCAACATGATATGAACTTGCAATAAGAGAACTGTAAATAAGAGAATTGCTGATACTAACTAGTGCCTTAGAGTACAAGTTCATTATATGATCGGTTTAGGTTGCACACGAATATTCTACAGTAACACAATTACACGTGTAGGGTATAATTGACATGCACACAAAAACACTAAGGGTTTGATCACATAATCAACTCCTACTCCCCCGTCCCGACTAATATTCATGGATCAAATCATGACATGTTACGCACACGAGTATAATATGAGCATACGGAGCACACGATATGTACAAGCACAAGGAATACCCGAAGCATATGATAAAGTATATGTGTAAGAAGTATCCAATGCACTCGTCAAATAAATAACATCTTCTGATACAATCCATATAATACTAGCCAGTGTAACATGGTGTCAGAATCAAATAAAACAGATCTAGAATATGCGATATATACACTATCAAGTACTGAAAACTAATAGAAAATATACTCACCCGAGATCCTGAGAAAATGAGATAGAACGGTGTCCGAACTGGTATCACAGAAACCTATATATGAATTTATAGGTTACTTAGTTTAATGAGAGAGACATAAGTTTAAATAAATGAAACTAGTGTTTTTTAGGTCAAACTACGTCAAGGTTGACTTTTGGAGTCAAACTAGGTCGATACCTTAATTTTAGGTTCAAACTAGCTTCTAAGTTGGTTACATGGTTAAACTAGGTAATTCTAGGCTATACCTAAGTTTCTAGTTCCATACCTTGGAGGTATTAACCATACTAGCTAATAACACTAAGGTATATATATATATATATATATATATATATATATATATATATATATATATATATATATATATATAACTTATAATATTCTACAATCGAGTTATGCGGCCGAGAGTGTTATGCGGCCTGAGAGGGCTAGACGGCTTGATCTTTCGTCGTATACTGACCAGCATGCGTCTATCTTATTGGACGCATGACTGCCATCACACAAGTGTTCTGGAGCTTATCCTTGAACTCCTTGTGTGTTCTCTCGCTGAACGAATGAGAAATTTGCTAAGTTCAAGAGACCTCCATGCGACACCGACCAATATGCGACAAACAGAGTATGCGACCACTTTTTCTTGGACGCATGACTATGAAACTTTGGCACATCTTTCTTTGGTTTTGTCTTTTCTACTTGACATACTTTATGGCTTGTCAAATCAATCACTTTATGTCACATTACTGATACTTTATTCATTTTGCATCACTTCAACACTTTTCCAAGGAGTAGACTTTAACCCTGAGCATTCGGCCTAACTTTATATGAGGCTGGGACTGGTCATGCGGCCCTGATTTTATATGTGGCCTAGAGTCATATGCGGCCTGGACTTCCCATGCGGTCTTGCTTGTTTTGATTGAATATTTTCTTATTCTTTCGTGACCCAATGTATAATTGGTAATTAGACTCAAATACTGTATCCGTGCTGATACCACTATTGCCTGATATTGTCCATGATAGTAATGTGCGCCGAGGTATGACATATTGTGTTACATATTAAGTGATTATATTTGGATTGTGCATCGAGAATGCCTCCAAATTACTGAACACGTGATAATATAAATATATATTATTTTTCCAGCACGGACTAGTAATGCCCCGCAACCGGACGGTACGTTACGCTGAGTCGGACTGAATGGGGGCAATAACTGGTTATATTTTAATTTGTTGGATTTGGGAACAAGTATTGATTGAGTTGGTTTCATGTGCAGATCGCTAGCGGAGTTCGATGGGAAACAGGTATTCGTTCAGAGCAGTACTGGGATAGCTGGATTGGAGCGATAATGCTGTCTTCTTTAGTCCAATCGGTCGGATTATTTGGAGAGCATGGCCTGCTCGCATGGTTATAGCAATTGAGTAGATCATGCTTTGCATCGGATCACAGGTTCAAGGGATCGGCCGTATCGGCAGGAAAGGATTCTTAATGAAATCAGACTTGGTGACTGGGCTCTGTCCCTTCTCCTCTACTCCTTCATGCCTAATAATATGGAAAACACGTAAAGGCTTGAACACTTGGACTGGGACTTAGAAATCACTACATTATGGCGTGCATAGAGTGTACGTCATTTTCTTGGATAGATTTGTGGCTTCAATTAGTTTTCGCGTTGGATAGTTGGAGCTAGAGTTGGATTATATATTTGGGGCAGTTGAACAAACAGTTGGAATAATATATCTTGGTTGGAACATCGAGAATTTGGGCGAGCGAGCGTGCATCCGTGCACGAGTATCACTTGGGCGCTTTGTCATGCAAAGCGTGCAATTGTGGTTCGAAAATCAGACAACTACATGGGCGAGGGCATTGTGCCACAGAATTATTCTTAGCGAGGGGTGTTGCACCAGTTGGAAATACTGTGTCGAGAAGCGGCATAGTGCCTATGGGGATAACTTAAGATTTGTGCCCTGGGCTATATGTTGGAAAATGGTTATGGATAATTGGTTGGATGAGTCTAGGATCGTTTAGTGGGGCAAGAATGCTCGATCCTCTCGTCATACCTACTTGGTGTCTGCATTGGTCACGGACAACCTGTGTTGCACGGGGTTTGGTTTCCTCGAACGGGATAGTCTCCGGAACACCGGGACCGTTCGGCCATGGAGGAAACAAATAGTAACGTGCCTTGGGTGCGGTGCCGGCAGTTCGATACGACCAGGCGGGCTAGCCACCAGTCTGGATCGGTTAGAACTGTAGTTGATCTGTCCGATCAGTCCTTTATGGCTTGGCCAGTGACTTCATATAGATAAGAGTTTCTTTGCTTTGCTTTGGTTTGGTTTGTGCTTTTCGCGTAAGTGATGGCCACCTTGCCTCGGCTAGAGTGTGCATATCGAAGATTAGATTATTAGATTTGGTTTAAGGATGGATATTGAGGCTTGGATGATGGTTTAATAGATTATCGAGTTGCTTGGGTTTGAGTAGGACGATTTGCATGCTAGTTTCCTTCGAGTTGGCTTTAATTGCTTTTCTATTGGCTTGAGTTGAATGCTTGCGTGCCTAATCTGCTTTACAGTTTTCCATAACATGTCATACATATGCCATGAAATGAATCTAGGATTCAACTAAAAAGATCACCATATAACTGTTTGCATTCACTATTTTACTTAGTGTCGGCTTAGACGAGTGGGTTACCCCGCTCACCAGTACGGCTGTGTACTGACCCATATTTATGGGCATTATTTCAGGTACACAGGTATAGTGGCGGTGCTTTGGTATACGGAACATAATGTATGAACGGTAAGTACCTTTGTGGGCTAGAGAAAGAGTAAGAGTATTACATTTGCCTTTGTGGCAATCTTCTTTGTGGCAATTTCATTTGGACCCTACCAAGAGCTTCGCTGCATAAAGTCCGATGTGTGCTTGGTACACAATACTTGACTTTCACTGCAACTTGGTCGTTTCAATAATAACTTTGGTATTTGACAACATCGTCTTGTGCGAGCGCAACTCCAGGCTCGTACGGCATCACGTCACGATGAGAACGATTATCCTGCGGGAGCGTTACAACATGGTGATTCACGTTCAGCGGGGACTATTGAGCTTGCGGGAGATTGGGGCATAACATAATGGTATCAGAGCTCCTGGTTCATTTTCTCAGACTTGGTCCTTCGCTTCATCACAAATAGCTTTCGTGTGTCATTTAGCTTTTGGCTCTACTCGATGCCGTATTAGATATTTTATGCAATAAGTTTATATATTGCTGGTTGTGGCTGCATGTTGTTTTTTGTTGTGTTGCTTTTGTTGGTTTTCGGTAGATCGCTTAACATCGTTAGGCGTTATTGCATTCATGCAGCAAGTTGAGAGGGTGTCGTTGCGTTGGTTTGGCTTGTCATTCGAGGAGTTTCTGATTGTATCAGTGGATCAGTTGGTTGGCAGACGAGATTGGTTATGCGGCATGTTATGAGTAGAAGCATCGGATAAGGATGGATCGTTGCACGAGTTGCTCGTGTAACGAATGTGTTGGATGGAGTTTGAATTTTGGCTGGGTAAATCACATAGAGCATTGGTTAAGCAGGTTTGAGTTGGCTTGGAGATATCAGGATAGTGTTGCACGAGTTGCTCGTATAACAAATGTGAGGAACAGTTGGGTATTAGGTTGGATTACTTGGAAAAGATCGTTGCACGGTTGTTCGTGTAGCAAAAATATCGGACGATTTGAGAAATATCTGAAAGTATTGAGAATGGAACATAGCACAAGTTATCTAGTGAGATTGACAGAAGAGTTAGATGTTTTATGCGTTGGCTGAATTTTGTGTCAGACTTAAGTTGGGAATGGAAGGATCACGCATAAGGGATGGTTCAAACGGATCTTAGATCAGTGCAAGGAATCGTGATGCGAGTAGTAACTTGATTCGGAGTGGTATATGGTATACTACATAGTGAGTAAAAGCATTAGAATATGTTGGATAAACATGAATGGAATTGCCTCAACAGACACGGGTAACAGGAATACAAGTTGGTTGGTGCACATCGGCTGAGTTAGGAAGAATGAAAAATGGAGCAAGCGAACGTGAGTTGAGCAATCAAGAACGGACTTGTGCAAATGGAAGTATCGCTGGACTTGAGAGATGGACGAGATTGGAATAAGCAATAGAAATAGTATTTGGAAATTTGAAGGATTGAGGCAGACCAAGTATTGAAAACAAATTAAGATCGATCAGATGGAAAGCTGAATATCGGAGTTCGCTTGCAATATTAGGAAGTTCGGTGGAGCATTCATGAATACAAGGAGAGAGTTGAGCATGAGGAACGAACAATCGGGATACGCTTGGGCGAGAGATAGGTGAATCAAAGGATAGCGAGCATGGACTACGAATTTTGGAAACACATTAGAGCTGTTGGTTGAGCAATGAAACACGATCTGGTTTGGAGGGGCAATATGATGAATTCACACGAACTTAAAGAATTTTGGATATTGGTGCTCGTAAAGTTTGACTCAGGTTTAACGAAAGTGAAATTTGGCAAAATGGTGCAATAATGGTAGACAGATTCTTCAGAAGACATAAACGGGCACGAGTCAAGTCTAGTTGATGTTAAGTCAGATCAGAAGTTAACACTTGTAGTAATGAGGTGGATTGAGGCAACGATTAAAGGCAATATGGATTTAAGATTTATGTTGGAACTGATGCACGAGGCATTGAAAAAGTATGGACTAATAGGAACATAGAGAAAATCAAGAGAGGCTAAGAAATGAAACGAGAGCAAGGATTGTGGCAGATGGACTTTTGAAGATAGCTAAACGAGAAAGCAACGTTGAAGCAAATTATTGTACTGCTCGAAGCAAGTTGGACGTGAACTATGAAACATAGCATACGGATAAGATTTGGAGCAAGTCTTTGGTTTCAAAAAATGTTGCAAGTGGTAGTGCGATAAGTCGAATATGACAGTTCAAAATTTTTGATGGATTCAGGGCAGAACGGCGGGTTGATGGAAGACGGTTTCAATGAGCACAATTCTCGAATTTTAGCTTGGATGGATAGTAAGACTCTATGTGGTTAAGCAGCATTTGGTTGACAGATCGTAAGAGGTAGTGCATGAAGTTCTCATATTCGAAAGTTCGTTCGGATGGAATGGTTGGATTATAGCTCAGAGTTGCAGAGAAGATATAGCATGGTTCATAGTAACTGTCCATCGTGATGACTTACAATTATCGAGCGTAGATTCGGGACAGCTGACCCTAGCGACTTGACTACCAAATCAGAGATAAATAATGCAGACCCATAGAACGTCCCTTGCGGTGGCGTATTTGGGATTGCGTCGAGGGTGGATGTTAGTAGTGTGTGTTGGAGATTGGCCTTAGTGACTGAGTGTTGGATTTGAGAGACCCTTGGGATAGTCTTCAGCTGAAGATACAGCCAAAAGATCGAAGCGATGGTGGAAATAGTCTAAGTCAACTAATGAGATTCGGAGCCACAGATTTTTGAAGATAGCATCGCCTCTGACTCGTCGTGCCCCGAAAGGGAATAACATTTATATGAATTGATGACTGTAAAACTAGCTTGTGAAGTTAAAGCAGCGGCTCGTTTAGATCAAATCATTGTAATACTGGAAGAGACAGATGTATCTCAGATCTACAAGATGTATCAAAACTTAGTCTGGGATGCGTGCTCGTATAAAAGGCGAAGGTGATATCCTGTGCTTCGAGGCAGTAGAAGCAGCACGAAGAACTATTCCATGTGCAACCTAGGAATTGTGGCGAGTGTGTCCACATTGAAATTGTGGCGACACTACCTTTGGTGTGGCGGCAAGATCTTCGTAGATCATATGAACCTCAATATAGATGTTTACCCAGTGAGGTATTGAGATGGAGGAAAAGGTGTTGGACTGAGCTGATCTAAAAGCTAAGTTTAATATTTGGGTAAGTCGCCTAGCTGGGGTAGTATCAGTTGTGATGATCGTTCGGAGCATGAGATTATGTCTGGAGATGGTGCTAGTGTGGATTCAGAAATAGTTGAATGGATTGAGTTAGAACACGACCTGATTTGAGTCAGGTGGGAAGATCATCGGTGGAAAATCATCATACTTGAGGATCGCGCTTGTGCGAATATGTTGGAATGAACGTCAGGATTGGTTCAATTGAGAATAAAGTGAATGAATACCTCGGACATAAAGATACCCTTGTAACTTATCCAAATTCTCTATCGCTAAGCTCGGCTAAAATGCATGTATTTCAGGGACGCCTTAAATATGTGTACAATCCAAAACTACGCGATATGAGGAATTCATATTGAGCTGCAAGAAGGATGTGGGAATATAGAATTTGTGTGATGCATTCAGCGCAAGCGAGATGATGAATCGGGATCAAGAGAATAGGAGTTGCTTGGAGCAAAGTAATAAATTGGACAGGTGGCATGCGATAATAATATGGAAACTGGTTTGGTTCGGGGACAAACCTTATTCTAAGTGGTATATTATGTAACGCCCCACAACCGCACGGTGCATTACGCTGAGTCGGACTGAATGAGGCAATAACTGGTTATATTTTAATTTGTTCAATTTGGGAACAAGTATTGATTGAGTTAGTTTCATGTGCAGATCGCTAGCGGAGTTCAATGAGAAACAAGTGTTCGTTCAGAGCAGTACTAGGATAGCGAGATTGGAGTGATAATACCGTCTTCTAGTATCCGATCGGTCGGATAATTTGGAGAGCACGGCCTAATCGTACGGTCATACCAATTGAGTAGATCGTGCTTTGTATCGGACCATGAGTTTAAGGGATCGGTCGTATCGACAGGACAGGATGCTTAACGGAATCAGACTTGGTGAGTGGGCTTTATCCCTTCTCCTCTACTCCTTCATGCCTAATAATATAGAAAACACGTAAAGGCTTGAACACTTGGACTGGGACTTGAAAATTACTACACTGTGGCATGCATAGAGTGTACGTCATTTTCTTGGATAGATTTGTGGCTTGAATTGGTTTTCGTATTGGATAGTTGGAGCTAGAGTTGGATTATATATTTGGGGCAGTTGAACAAACAGTTGGAATTATACATCTTGGTTGGAACATCAGAAATTCGAGCAAGCGAGCGTGCATCCGTGCACGAGTATCACTTGGACGCTTTTTTTATGCAAAGCATGCAGTTGTGGTTCGAAAACCGAACAACTGCATCGGCAAGGGCATTATGCCACAGGATTGTTCTGAGCGAGGAGTGTTGCACCAATTGGAAACACTGTATCAAGAAGCGGCATAGTGCCTATGGGGATAACTTAAGATTTGTTCCTTGGGCTATATGTTGGAAAATGGTTATGGATAATTGGTTGGATAGTTGATTGGATGAGTCTAGGATCGTTTGGTGGGGCGAGAATGCTCGATCCTCTCGTCATACCTACTTGGTGTCTGCATTGGTCACGGACAACATGTGTTACACGGGGTTTGGTTTCCTCGAACGGGATAGGCTTCGGAGCACCAGGACCGTTCGGCCATGGAGGAAATAAATAGTAATGTGCCTTGGGCGCGGTATCGGCAGTTCGATACGACCAGGCAGGCTAGCTACCAGTCTGGATCGGATAGAACTGCAGTTGATCAGTCTGATCAGTCCTTTATGGCTTGGCCAGTGACTTCATATAGATAAGAGTTAGTTTGCTTTGCTTTGCTTTGCTTTGCTTTGGTTTGTGCTTTTCGCGCAAGCGGCGGCCACCTTGCCTCGGCAATTGTGTGCATATCGAAGATTGGATTATTAGGTTTGGTTTGAGGATGGATATTGAGGCTTGGATGATGGTTCGATAGATTCTCGAGTTGCTTGAGTTTTAGTAGGACGGTTTGCATGCTAGTTTCCTTCGAGTTGGCTTTAATTGCTTGTCTATTGGCTTGAGTTGAATGCTTGTATGCCTAATTTGCTTTACAGTTTTCCTTAACATGTTATACCTATGCCATGAAATAAATCTAGGATTCAACTAGAAAGATCACCATATAACTATTTGTATTCACTATTTTACTTAGTGTCGGCTTAGACGAGTGGGTTACCCCGCTCACCAGTACGGCTGTATACTGACCCACGTTTGTGGATATTATTTTAGGTACGCAGGTGTAGTGGCGCTATTTGGATATACGAAATATAATATATTAACGATAAGTACCTTTGTGGGCTGGAGAAAGAGCAAGAGTATTACATTTGCCTTTGTGGCAATCTTCTTTGTGGCAATTTTATTTGGACCCTATCGAGGGCTTCACTGCGTATACTCTGATGTGTGCTTGGTACACAATACTTGACTTTAGCTGCAACTTGGTTATTTTAATAATAACTTTGATGTTTGACAACATCGCCTTGTGCGAGCGCAACTCTAGGCTCGTACGACATCACGTCCCGATGAGAACGATTATCCTACGAGAGCGCTGCAACATAGTGATTCACGTTCAGCGGGGACTATTGAGCTTGCCGGAGATTGGGGCGTGACAGGCATAATAAGTGAGTCAACTACCAAAGCGTGGCTAGGATATTGATTGACTGAATGTTGCATACACGCTCGGGTGAATCCAAAATTGACTTCCATGGATTCATATCTAGCGTGCCCATACTTTGTACGATATCATAAGAGAAATTATCATGTGGCCACGCCTTGAAATTTTGAACACAACATAGGGCTAATTAGGTAACTAAAAGTGGTAGTAACATTGGAGAGAATAGTATCCCGAGATCATGCCAACGAACCTTCCCATAGAGATTTATTCTAAGTGTGTTGTGGGCTTGCCATTACTGATACTGTGTATCATCTGCCTTAGTGGAGCGCAGTATCTAACCTATTATTATGTCAAGCAACTATTGAACACTAGAACCACTAATACCATATTTTTAGCGCAGTGGCCCTACTGGGAACTGGTGTATATCGTAAAAACCTATTTTATTTATCTATTGGTTCGGTTAGCTCATGTTCGGCACTGGCATGATCTGAGGATACTTACTATGCATTATTTTTTAGATAACCTCAGACTCCACAATTAGCAAGCTGTACAAGTGATTAGTCAATATAAGAAAGTGAACTTGGTTGTGATTGTATTAATCGGTAGTAGCCTAGGGAGATGGACTATCATAGTACGATGGTTCAACCCTTATCCTTGTTTGGTTGTAGAGATGGCCCATTGTGCTAGAATATGCCATGGACCTAAGTTATGACACTGAACCTATGTATTGTTATATTTTTTCTTGAATTTTTGTTTCTCCATTTCGTGCTTCCTTTGTGGTATTTGCTATTTGGGGTCTAACCCTACTAGTTTTTTATGGCCAGATTTTGAGCCAGAACCCGAGGATCCAGCATACCTTCCCCCTACTCATGGCACGTACCAGGAACATGGTCGCAGGGGATAATGAATGGGTTTTCTTCTTCCCTGATCATCATTGAATATTTACTTCTTTTGGGCATTTAGCCACCGGTACCTATTTTCCGGCTCGTCTGGACATTAGTCTCCTTACATGATTGTATTAAATCATACTACAGTTGATCATAGTCATATACTTTTGTTACTCTTCTAGCTTCTTATTTTGCACAGCTGGTCTCCAGAATATTTTGAGAAAGCGATTGGGACGCCTTATTGCTTTATCATATATGCTCTATGCTTAATGCTTCTTATTTGAATGATTGAGACATAGAAGTTCTTGACCCTAGGAGACTTGATTGTAGCATGCATCCCCTTGTCTTATACAGCTGTGACCGCCATACGACGTATAGTACCATGTACGGGATAGCTGGCCATGTTTGTCTTCGTATTTTGGTACTGGCATGACAAGGTTTTAGTGGTGGCCCATGCAGGTCTGTTCTTCAGACTTGTTGGCTATCATGGTCATAGGAGTCTCAATCAAACATGATCTTTCTTAAAATCCTAAATTTGTCCTCTTCAATACTCTGCTTGAATTCTTCCAAATTGGTTGCTTTCTTGTTCCTTCTCATCCTGTACTTGATATTTCTTGTGCTCTTCTTTAGGGCTTCTCCTTTAGCCGATGCTGTAGCAACAAGAGAGAAAGAGTTGCCAGTGGAACGAGATCCTGTGGAACCCCAGCCAAGGATCTGAGTTGAGACCACGATAAATGGGATAGAGCAGCAGGCTCCAGGTGTTCCCGTACCTCTGGCAATGTCGATAATACTGGATACCACGGCCTTGCTAGATATTATCCATAGATTATTGGCTTCCCAACAACACCAGTTGGTGGTACTAAAACAATAATAGCAACATCAGTAACAACAGCTTCAGCTGCAAGAACTGAATGTCCTGTTTAAACAAGGGTGGCAAATGGTCGTAGAACGAGGCAGGAGAACAGATTATGGGACATCTGTTAGATTTTACAGACTAAACCCCAAATATTTTAATGGCATGGAGGATGCAATCATGTCAGATGATTGGCTCCAGGATATTAAGACCATTCTGGCAGCAGCAAAAGTTTCGACGAAGGAACATGTTGACCTAGTTTGCCTACAACTCCAAGATCTGGCAAAGAAATAGTGGGCCATGATGGAGGTAGGATTGAGGTATCCTATTTCATGGGATGATTCAGGACCCAGTTCAGGGTGAAAAACTTTAGGATTGTGGCTTAATGTGAGTTACAGCAAAGGTTCATTAACCTCAAGCAAGCTGGAAGGACAGTAGACGGCTACGTGATAGAGTTTTGTCGACTAAGCAGATTTGCTCCAACAAGGAGAGAGAAATGAGTTTCCAGTAGGGACTTCACTTAGAGATCTTATACATGGTAAAGGTACACAATTACCAGACCTTCGAGGTGGTATTGATAGCAACCAAAAGGGTTGAGCTTATTTCTCAAAGGATAACATCAAAAAGAGTTAATCGGAAGAGTCCTCATGGACAGAGCAATAAAGAAGGACCAATATCGTGAATGTCAGTACTATACCCTAGCATTCACATCTATGGCATGAGACAAAGGAGGCCAATAAACTCGACAGTGATGGCACCAACTCAGCAACAACATCCGAGGTAGCAACAGCAGCAACAACGACAGAGAGCACCGATAGATTATACCAACTGTGGCAAGGGAGGTCATACCGAGGATGTTTGCATCTAACAGACTATGTTTGAGATGTGGGAGCCCTGATCACAAGGTTGCCATATGTCCATTGATATAGAGGCCAGGAGGGCGATACAGCAGTTTTCTGCATTGCTAGCTCCAAGAGAAGTGCAGCAAGGTGTACCAGTAACAACAGTACGACGTTTAGCTCAGCGTCCATTGCCTACGCACGTCCAACTTTATAGATAACAAAAACATCAAAATCAACAGAGGCAGCAACCGCGGCTGCAAGTAAGACAATAGTAGGGAGCTCGACAAGGCCAAGGGCAGGCACTCACCTTATCTTTGGAGGAAGCTATGGCGTCGGGCGACGTAGTAGCAGGTAACATTTTTGTTACAACCTTTCCTGCCAAAGCATTAATTGATTCTAGATCTTTGTACTTATTTATATCTGTACAATATGCGACACGTATTGGATTGAAGTTTGAGGCATTGTCAGAGAGGCAGAATATACTCACTAGCAATAGGATCGTAGAAGTTAGTAGGGTGTGCCTAGCATATCCAGTTATAGTATGTAGGAATTTATTACCTACAAAGTTTATCGAGCTCCCTATGGATAACTATGACGTTATCTTAGGCATGACTGGTTGAAAGACAGACATGCAATGATAGACTGTCGTGAGGGTAAAATGTTGTTTAGAATTCTCGGTCTAGAAGAGTTTGTCCTTAGCAGAATAGGAAGAGACCAACATAAGGGAGGAGTCATAGTAGTAGCAAGGGAAGAAGATTCGATGCCCAAGATAGTTGAAGTGTTCATAGATATCTTTCCCAACGATCTTCCCGGTTTACCCCCAGTCAAAGAAGTAGAGTTCTGTATAGAGTTGATGCCAGGAGTAGAATCGGTATCCCAGAAGGTGTACCTAATGTCACCATCAGAACTTGATCAGTTATATCGACACGTGAAAGAACTGAAGGTAAAAAAGTTTATTCGGACCAGTGGATCACCGTGGGGAGCTCCAACGATACTAGTAAAGAAGAATAATGGATCAACGCGGTTGTGTATGGATTACAGGCGGTTGAATGCAGTGACCATGAAGAATAAGTACCCATTACCAAGGATTGATGATTTGTTTGATCAATTAAGTAAAACAAGAGTCTTCTCCAAGATAGATTTATGATCAGAATAACATCAGTTGCGAGTCCGGGAGCAGAATATACCGAAGACAACATTTAGGTCACGATATAGGCATTACAAATTCTTAGTTATGCCATTCAGACTGATTAATGCTCTATTAGTATTCATGGATTTGTTGAACTGTATCTTCATGTTATACTTAGACCAATTTGTGGTAGTATTCATTGATGGCATCCTAGTGTATTCTCATAATGAGGAGGAGCATGAAGAATATCTTAGGATAATGCTGCAAACTTTGAGGGAGCACCCGTTATATGCGAAGCTTAGTAAGTGTGAGTTTTGGCTGAAATACATATCCTTTATTGGGCACATTATTTCTAGAGCAGGAGTATCATTTGATCCCAAGAAGGTATATGCTGTATAGAACTGGCCAGTTTCGAAGACAATAGCAGAAGTGCGTAGTTTTCAGGGCTTGGCAGGATACTGCAGGAGATTTGTGTCAAAATTTGCTAAGATCTTGGCACCTTTGACTCGGTTAACGCACAAGGAAGTTAATTTTATATGGTCAGCAGAATGTCAGATAGTCTTTGAAGAGTTGAAGAAGAAGTTAATCTCTGCACCAATCCTTACTCTTCCAGCAGGCTCCGGAGGATTCATAATATATTGTGATGCATCTGCCAAGGTACTTGGATGTGTTTCGATGCAACAAGGGAGAGTGATAGCATATGCTTCTCGAAAGCTCAAAGATCACGAAAAGAACTATCCAACTCATGATTTAGAGTTAGCAGCAATAGTGTTCGCACTTTAGTTGTGGAGCCACTACTTATATGGCGATCGAGTAAAAATATTCATGTATTATAAGAGTTTGAAGTATGTATTCATGCAAAAGGATCCGAACATGAGATAGAGAAGGTGTCTAGAGTTGTTGAAAGACTATGACATAGAACTTTACTACCATCCAAGCAAGGCTAATATAGTAGATGATGCACTTAGCAGAAGAGGTGGCAAATTTATGTTGACTACTCAGAAGCACATTCAAGAGGACTTACGAGAGATGGGTATCATGATAGTACTTCCACAGAGTACAGGAGTTCAGGCTAGCCTACAGATTCAGTCAACTTTGGTAGATAGAATCAAACTAGCTCAGGCAGAGGACACGAAGATTCAAAAGCTACGAGAAGAATGTGAGTCAGGTCTTTGGAAGGAGTTGATAATACATGTTGATGGAACGCTAAGGTTTGGAAATTGTTAATGCGTACCAAGCATAGATATTCGAGAAGAAGTTATGACTGAAGCACACAGTTTTCAGTATTCCATTCATCCGAGAGGCATGAAGATGTACCAAGATATCAAGCAATACTTTTGGTGGAACAAAATAAAGAGAGAAATAGCACACTTCGTATCGCGATATCTGATATGTCAGCAAGTAAAGGCAGAAGAATAGAGACCGACATGATTATTGCAGCCGCTTCCTATTCCAGATTGGAAGTGGGAACACATAACGAAGGGCTTTATTATTGGTTTACCTAGATCACTGATTGGTCGAGATACAGATTAGGTGATAGTGGATCGTCTCACAAACATAGGTCACTTTCTTTCTTTTCGAGTAGGTCAGTCTATAGAATATTTGGCTGAAATATATATACGACAGATAGTGAGACAACATGGTATCCCAGTAAGTATCATGTCAGATCGAGACACACTGTTCACTTCTCATTTTTGGAAAAGTTTGTATCAGAGTTTGGGCACCAAGTTAAGATTCAACAAAGCTTATCACCCCCAGACAGAAGGACAATCGGAGAGAATCATCCAGACCTTGGAGGATATGCTACGAGCTTGCAACTTAGACCTTGGTGGATCTTGGGAGAATCACCTTCACTTGGTAAAATTTTCGTATAACAATAGTTATCAGGCTAGTATTCAGATGGCACCTTTCGACACACTATATGGCAGGAAATATAGATCATTTTTGGCTTAGGATGACATTGGTGAGCAAAAGATGGTAGGCCCTGAAATGATCACACAGATAGTATAAGTTGTCAAGTAGTTTAGAGAGCGACTTCGGGTTGCATAAGATAGGCATCGACATTGGGCAGATCAGCATCGTAGGCATTTAGAATTTGTGTCGGCGACTACGTGTTCTTGCGAATTTTGTCTACCCATGGAGTCATTAGATTCGGGTTTCGTGGGAAGCTTAGTCCGCGATACGTAGGTTCGTTCGATATTCTCGAGCGGGTAGGCGATGTTTCTTATCGTCTTGCCCTTCCACCTTTTCTACGCGAGGTGCATGACTTATTTATTATGTCTCAGTTGCGCAGGTATATTTCGGATCTAATTAATATCCTCGATCACTCTGAACTAGTCGTTGGTACCGACTTATCTTACGAGGAGCAACCTGTATCCATATTGGATCGAAGGAAGAAGGTGCTCAAGAATCAGACTATTTATCTTATCCGGGTTGCTTGGGGCTATCACTCTCTAGAAAAATTGACGTGGAAGCGCAAGGATGATATTCGATCCTGGTACCCGTACATATTTAATTAAGAAGGTATATTCTTTCTTATGCCTTCATATCTCAAATTTTGTGATCAGGTGATCACCTATATGTTGCGATGATATTGCTTGTATGTATAGTTGCTAGTAGGATTTTATCATGCTTGTCCTGAATTCTCTAGCTTACTTGGATTCGAATTTCGAGGATAAAATTTTTCTAAGGTGGATAGAGATGTCACTCCCCATTCCCGATATACGTATTTGGAACATATTTTATTTTAGCATGGTTGCAGGTGCATGAAGACTAGACCCATTCTTTAGTTTAACCTGGTTCATGGTTCATTTTGTGGTTGGTTCAAGTCATGAGATCCCTTGGTTCAACCCTTAACCATACCATATATAACCTAACATTTTTTTTCTCTCTCTTCATTACTTCATTCTCTTTCTCTCTTTTGTATTTTTCTCCCCTTTTCATAGGCAAGTACACCCTATATGTGTTTCTTAGCTCTGTTAGAACTTGGAGTTTTCTGTTTTGATGGATAATTTTTTGTAGATCTATATTTCTAACTTAGGGTTTTATGGATTTTATGAGTTTTTCTTGGTTTTGATCTATTAAACAGGTATGTTTTAAAACCAATTTTTGCTACATGATAAAGCTTTCAATTTTAAACGTTTTGGCTTTTGGTTTACTTAATTTGTACTTAAAATAAGGATTTTATGGACAAAACAAGATTTTAGTATTTGGCTTTCTCCATGGTCGAACCTGCAATTTGGAGAAGACGAAGTCTTCATGCGGCCAACGAGTTATGCGACCGAGAGTGCTATACGGACTGAGAGGGCTATGCAGCCTGAGGTATTGTCGCATACTGACCAGCTTGTGTCCATCTTGTTGGACGTATGATTGCCATCAAACAAGTGTTCTGGAGCTTATCCTTGAACTCTTTGTGTGTTCACTCGCTGAACGAATAAGAAATTTGCTAAGTCCGAGAGACCTCCATGCGGCATCGAACACCATGTGGCACCGACCAATATGCCGCAAGCATGCATATACGGCAAGCAGAGCATGCGGCCACTTTTTCTTGGATGCATGACTCTGAAACTTTGGCACATCTTTCTATGGTTTTCTCTTTTCTTTCTGACACACTTTATGGCTTGTCACATCAATCACTTTATGTCCCATCACTGTCACTTCATTTATTATCCGTCATATGAATACTTTTCCCAAGGAGTAGACTTTAACCCTGAGCATGCGACCTGACTTCATAAGTGTCCAGAACTGGTCATGCGGTCATAACTTCATATGTGGCCAAGAGATATATATGGCCTAGACTTCACATGCGGCCTAGACGCCCATGCGGCCTTGCTTGTTTTGATTGAATATTTTTCTTATTCTTTCATGACCTAATATATAATTGATATTTGGACTCGAATACTGTATCCGTGCTGATACCTGATATTGTCCATAATATTAATGTGCGCCGAGGTATGACACATCGTGTCATGTGTTAAGTGATTATATTTGGATTGTGTATCGAAAATGTCTCCAAATTGTTGAATACGTGATATTATAAATATATATTATTTCTCCAGCACGGGCATAATAAGCGAGTCAACTACCAAAGCGTGGCTCGGACATTGATTGACTGAATGTTGCATACACGCTCGGGTGAATCCAAATTTGACTTCCATGGGTTCGTATCTAGTATGCCCGTACTTTGTACGACATAATAAAGGAAATTCTCAAGTGACCACGCTTTGAGATTTTGAACACAACATAGGACTAATTAGGTAACTAAAAGTGGTAGTAACATTGGAGGGAACGGTATCCCAAGATTATGCCAACGAATCTTCCCACAAAGATTTATTCTAAATACGCTGTGGGCTGGCCACCACAGATATTGTATATCATCTGCCTTAGTGGAGTACAATATATGATCTATTATTATATCGAGCCACTATTTCACTATAGGAATACTAGAACCGCTAATACTATATTTTTAGCGCAGTGGTCATACAGGAAACTGATACATCTCGTGAATACCTATTTTATTAATCTATTGGTTTGGTTAGCTCATGTTCGACACTGGCATAATCTGAGGATACTTATTATGCATTATTTCTCAGATAACCTCAAACTCCATAATTAGCAAGCCATATAAGTGACTGGTAGATATAAGAAAATAAACTTAGTTGTGATTGTATTATTCAGTTAGTAGCCTAGGGAGATGGACTATCATAGTGCGATGGTTCAACCCTTGTCCTTGTTTGGTTGTAGGGTTAGGCCTTTGTGCTAGGATATGCCATAGACCTAAGTTACGATACTGAACCTATGTATTATTATATTTTTCTTGGATTTTTGTTTCTCCCTTTCGTGCTTCCTTTGTGGTACTTGCTATTTGGGGTCTAACCCTACTGGTTTTGCATGGTCAGGTTTTCAGCCAGCACCCGAGGATCCATCGTACCTTCCCCCTAATCATGGCACGTACCAGAAATATGGTCGCAGGGGATAATGAGTTAGTTTTCTTCCTTCCTGCTAATTATTGAATATTTGCTTCTTTTGGGTGTTTAGCCACCGGCACCTGTTAGCTGGCTCTTCTGGACATTAGTCTTCTTACATGTTTGTATTAAATTAGACTGTAGCTGATCACTGTCATGTACTTTTGTTACTCTTCCAGCTTCTTATTTTGCACAGCAGGTCTCCAGAATATTTTGAGAAAACGTTTAGGACGCCTTATTGCTTTATCATATATGCTCTATACTTACTGTTTCTTGTTTGAATGATTGAGACATAGAAGTTCTTGACCCTAGGAGACTTAATTGTATCATACACCCCCTTGTCTTATACAACTGTGACTATTGTACGACGTATAACATCTTGTACGGGATCGTTTGTCATATCCGTCTGCGTATTTCGGTACTGGTGTGTGACAATGTTCTAGTTTATTTGTTTATATGTTGCTAGTTCATCCTACTACATGCTTCATTTTGCCAGTTTTCCATGTTGATTATTCCATGCTTCTATTTATCTAAATTTGTTTTTATTACATGATGTTATTACTTGCACAATTTTTATCGTAATAGATTTATACATGCATTATGTACTTTCTTGTAATAGTACTTGCTCCGTTCCTGACTGGATATGTTGACAGTAGTAGGAATGCTTTGACACACTCTTGGACCTTCAGACGATGATATAGTTGATACTGCTTTTGCATCTTGGACATCTCTGAGAGGGCTAGATTTAGTATTTTCTAGTTTAGTACTTTTTTCTAGTTTAATTCGACTAGATTGTTGACCGAATTTGTCTCCAGAACTTATTTGGCTTGTATGTATATTTGGATCTTAGATTCTGACTTGGATAACTTTTGAGATATTATATTCGAATTTATCTTGATCATTCGTATCTTCCTGTTGTTTGTTGTGATTGAGTATTTATTGCTTATTAATTGGACTTGTATTAATCTTGAGGTCTAGAAAGCGTTTTACTGCGGTTGCTGCGGTATAGGCTTGACATACCCACGTAATTGTGTCCGATCATCTTGGTGTGGGTTGTGACATATTTTTATGGTGGCCCATATAGGTCTCGTCTTCACAAATAGCGTATTGTCATGGAAGAACTTAGGCTTAGTCGAATTGCTACGAGCCTACAATAGATTAGGATTGATGGATTATAGAAATTATTGTACTTAATTATAGATTATAATTTCTTGAAAGATTTTTGGGGTGACCCTTGAGAATCTTACTATAAATCCTACTTTAAATCCATTTCCACTTGCTTTCGTTCATCTTTACCTTTATTTCAGCTGAATACATGTCGTTTGTTGAATTTAATCCTTGTGTCGAGATAAATTTAATGGACTATATTGAGGTATATTCTGATGACGTATTTAGATGAGACCGTGGGAACTATAACCATCTGTCTTAATTATGGAGTGTAGAGTTTATCGCAGTCATACTAGCGTGGAGAAAAAGTAGAGACCTAATTTTGGATATATATATCTTAGTTCTAGAATTTTGAGTTTCTCGCAGCCATACTAGTTGGCGTAGCAAAAATTCTAGATAACATGATTATATATGTACATACCTTAGTCATGTAATCTATAGTTTATCGCAACTATGCTTTCTGGCGTGGCAAAAATTCTGGATATAATGATTTCAGAATAGGCGTACATGATTGCCATAATTTATCTTAAAATTGATTCTTAACATATCGTCCCTATCATTCTAAATTATTCAAATCTTGAATTATGTTCTATCTTACCTCTTTGATTATCTTATATATCTTTAATCTCTAGATCTTTAAATTCTTTCAGAATGGCGAGGTCCAGGTATAGAAGTCACCGTCGTCGCATCGTTCTCTCAAGGTCGTTAGATAAAGGATTACAGATCCGAAGATTACATATACCATCCCTTCTCCATCACCCCTACCAGCTCAGGATAGAGATATATCTAGTTCCTCTAGTTCAGTTCTCTATAGAGCTTTACCTTCATTAGCTCCTGAGGCAGCTCCTTGGATAGTCGAGTAGCTTGGTAACTTACACACAGGTTAGTGTCAAGTTTGGGTATCAGTGTAAAAGACTGGAAACAACACATAGTTTAGTACCATTTGTAATAATAGTTCTATGGTAGGTGTCAGCGTATAGTTAGTAATTGTACCAATGGTATCAGAAAATAAGAGTTAGGTCATCACGCATGTTTAAGGTATATATAGATGTAACTCCATCTTTTCTAATTTTCCAAATAAATAGAATTTTCCAACTTATTTCAATAGAACTAATCGTATTATTGAATCAAGTTAAACGAATAAAAGCCAAACCAATTGATTCATCCCACGACCAAGTCAGGCCCAACAAACCAATTAAATGCCATATATTCACTTGGGACATCCGCCAACCGGCTTTGTTAGCCGACCGGATGGGCAGGCCCACTAATCGAGCGGATCCATGCCCGAATAACCAATCATTTATACATGTTCGTTCATATCTGAACTACTCCTTTTCCCTGCTACACTTTCACCTGACGACCACATAGGTGACGGACCGCCTCGTCGACCGAAAGCTTCACGAAGCCGCGGGAAGGATCTCGTCGATGCCGGAGACTTTTTCCCACCGACATACTCGCCTCCACGTCTACGTAATCCTTTAAAAGATATTATGTGTGAGTTATTTCAGCTGTACAGTTTCTTTTCCTTCAATAAAAATATCCCATCCCTACCAAAGAAAGGGCTTCTAAGCTTTCAGACCCGGCTCTTGATAACCTATGTCCGGTGCAAGGTCTCCTACCGAACGAACAGATAGAGTCGACCTTAGCGGCCAGAGTCAAGAAAAACTTCTCTATCTCTGGATACAGCAGTCGCCACCGCCTTTCACCGCTTCATATTGGCAGTCCAACCCTACCGCCTTAACTCCGGTGAATTGCGGCTATCCTCTTCTAACCGCTTACCGATATTCCTCTCCAATAAATAGAGGCCTTGTTCCCCATACTCCATCACCTCCACTACCGAGTGAAGCTCTGTCAAAATCATTTCCCTTTTTCTCTGTCCCTCCTCTATTTCACCTTGCCCTTCCAGAGGTCTCACCATGGCGATTCCATGTATGCAACGGATCATGGTGGCTCTGTACGAATATGGGTGCTTCACTACGTAAACCTCATTGGGGACACTACTCGACGGAGGTTCGACACGCTCCGCCGACACCTATCTGCTTTCCTACGACTGCGAGGACGATAATCACACCAAACCAGAATACAACCAAATCAAGATCACCAGCAGAAGTTGATCGATGACGATGAACGAGATTGAGACCTCAACAACGGAGATTGTTTGGTGAGTTTTGATCATTCCTTCCACTCTGATAGAATTTTGACTAGTTTGAGACTCATGTGAAACTAGGAGTTTGTAGCCTTTGATTGTTTGGTATATCCGCGGGTTGTTCGAAGATCGGCCAAACTTAAGTGGCAGCCTTCGAACACTTTCAAACTGGGAGCTCGAGAGATTGTTCGGGGTTATTTCTAAAAGTACACACTCGATAGGTATATTTCTTGATTTTGGAGTTCAATGACTGACATGAACTAGGTATAGTAGGACACAAGGATGTCTAGCTAATAGAGTCTGATACGGAGCCAATTTATATGTTAGGAACCATGTTTTGATTGGACACAGTCCCCTACACCCTTAATTTCAGTTCTAAGTATGACAGGTTCAAGTTATGAGCCAGGCCTTGTGTTGTTGAGTTCTTATATTCACATTCGAATACTGAGCTATGTTCCAAGATTACTCTATCTTAGTATAGGATGGGGGCAGGAACAAAAGTAGCCAATTTAAGTTTTTCCATGTCACTATAAAGCGAGAAAATAGTATTAAATTGGAACTTAAAATTGATATCCATTGTATGACTTATTTTATGATGTACTGTTGAAAACCAACAAATACTTGGAATTCAAATTTAAGGGCGGACTAGAAGTTGGGATTAGTAAAGTTTGGACTGGATTCGGGCATTAAATGAAAATCTAGAGTCTAAGCCTTGAATAGGATTAAGACAAAAGTCAAATGGCCAGTAGTCACTAGGTAGAATTATATGGGCCAGAGGCCAGTACACAGATTTGAGTTGGCTAACCCAATGAATTTGCTAAACTAAGATTTCTGTAGATTGAAGTATTAATTAATTGTCAAGGTTGTTAATAGTAACAAGATTAAGAAGTAGTTAGGAGGTTAGACATTAGACTAATAGGTTGACTAGGATTAGAATCTAGATTAGTGTGATCTAATATATTGTACCTTGTTCTTTCTAGGAATATTTTTTCACCTCACCATTCCAAGCGCCAAGGCAAGCATATTCTATCTTACTTTTCTATGCAATATTCCATGCAAATTTTTATTATTTTATACTGTATCACGTGTCGTGTCTTATCGTGTCGGAAGGGAAAACACTAGAAGGACAAGTGTATTTTCTAGCCTTTGACAAATATGTGAATGATAGCACCGTCACTAGACGTGCCTGATGTCCATTTACATGTGTGCGTGACTGATAGTATATCATTCATGATATATCTGATCCCCGATATAGCCCCTACATTCTTGATAGTGTTCCATATACATGTTCAATACGTAGCTAGAGCATGTAGACATTCATTCTTGTTGTTCCTGTTTACTTGTGATTTTTCTCTATTATGTACTATATTATTTTTCTTGCATCATATTTTACAGCACTGTGAGGTATGTATGTTAGTTTGCTTCTTCTTGACTTGATAACCGTGGCAGGAGATGATGACATAGAGTATCCCACTTTCTATGGTCCCTAGGATGAGACCATAGGTGATGCTAGCCTAGAGACTACCCCGGACATGGAGGACCCTCCTCTGGAGACATAGATTGTTGTCTAGTTTCATTTTTATTAAATTGCTTTGTATTATGATTGTATCTTGTTGTGATGATTATCATCTTTATATTCACCGGGTTTGTTCCCGCACATTCTTGTAGAAGACTTGTAATAAAAGCAATAGTGATTGTGGTGATTGTGGAAAATGTCTAGAAAGCTGCGATGAATAATTAAATATTATGCTTGGATGAAAATTGAGGTATAGACAGCTGACTACGCTGTCAACGAAATCGTAGGCTGGACATGCCCGGTCTGTATCCTATTATTCGGGAGCGGGGTGTGACATATTTTTAGTGGTAGCCCATGCATGTATAGGAACTCATCACAACCTAGGACTAATTGGGGGGGGATTAACATTTTTTTACTTCCTTGCCCCTTAATGATGCTCAGCTTTTTGAGCTGATCCGAGGCTTAGTGGATTCCCAGAGAGATCAGATCCGAGGGTTGGTAGACTCTCAACGCGACCTAATTCTCGGTTTAGTGTAGACTCAGCGAGATCAGACTGCTGTCAAGAGGGAGAGCATGGAAAATACTCATCTATTCACTTTGGCCTCCAAGGATAAGATGACATCCCAAGCAACCCAGCAGCCATCCACCCAGCCCAAGTTCGTGACTATTCTGAACTTTAGGAGACTTAACCCCAGAGACTTTGAAGGCATGGAGGGCATCATCAACGCAGATGAATGGATAGAGGATATTGAGCGACTCCTAGGTATTGCTAGGCTTCTAGAGAACTTGAAAATTGAAGCCATAGGACTGTAGTTCCGAGATATAGCCAGGACTTGGTTCGAGAATGAGCCTAAACTTGTCATTCCGAGACTAACTTAGGAAATATTTCGGAAGCTGTTCAAGAAAAAGTTCTTCCCCGCCATGGCTGAAAAGACCCTAGTGAGACAGTTCTAGAATCTATAGCAGGGATCTCGCATGGTGGATGAGTATGCGATAGAGTTTGGTTGTCTGAGTTATTTTTTTGAGTATATGGTTGACGACACAAAGGACCGAGCCAGGAGATTTCGTCAGGGACAAGCCACAGAGATCGACGTTTATATCGTAGTTGTGGCACGGAAACCTATACACATATGTTATCCATTTCCCAGGGACTAGAAGCCAAGCTGGGCCCTCGCCCGAAGAGGGATAGAGATGCTTTCGGAGGCACTAGTAGATATTCTGGCATTGCTAAATACCCCAACAATCAGGCCAAGCCTTTTCTACGTCAGCCTTCTTCCGCCAGAGCACCACCATTTCAATAGCAGAGGCAGATGCAACCGGTTCTTCCCTATGGATATTGCTAGAAGAATGGACACACTTGGCATATTTGTAGGAAATGTCTTGGATATTGCTAATTTGTGGATCAGCTGAGCGTCAGGCTTGGGAGTATCCTGTAGCACTTATTCGTCCTGCCAGAGGCCCTACTATTGTACTGAGGAGAAAGTCAGGATTTCAGTCATGAGGACCACCTCTTCCCACACAGTAGCAAAAGTTTGCACAAAACCAGCAACAAAGGGTGAAGTAAAGTACAAGTATGGGTGTTGTGCATTGGTGTATGTAGATGTGTTTTCATAGGTATGTGTCTAGTATGGGGTGTATCACCTAGTACTTGAGGGTATTAATGTGTGAGCGAGTCCCTTAGTGGTGAAGTAAAGTATAAGTATGGGTGTTTCATGAGTATCATGAAGATAGTATCAGAACTACCAATAGTGTATCAAGGGTAGGTTAGTGTCAAGTTGATAACATAATTATTAACTACATGTGCCAAGTATAGTTATGAAGTTAGTGTCTGTTGCCAAGTGCGCCTAGTGTGTCAACTATTCTTGGTTTATCAAGGATAGGGTGAGTATTACATGATATGTGTAGTGTATCAGATTAGTATCAGTGAGTATTATTGTGTGTGATAGTATCAATTAGGTGCATCAGTGTAATATTGATGTAGGGTATGTATTGGAGTATCATGGGGAGTATGAGTGCAGGTATTCAAGGCAGAAAAAAAGAGGAGCAACCAGTGAGGGAGTAAGTTTCAGTAGGTGTGGGTATATTTGTTATTATATTGGAGTATTGGAGTAGTCATGTATCTGTGAACAGTATAATAGGTAGAATGGTACCAGTGTAATATTATAGTGCCATAGTGGGTAGAAAGTATTTATATATGTTTATATTAATACCAAGATACAATAAATATTCTAGAGTGATTGTTAGGTGTTAGTGTATGGGTTTGTAAACTCCCTAGACAAATTTTTTTTATTTTAATTAACTTAGATAGCATGATTAGGGTTTTGGTCCTAATTAGAATTTATTACATAGTATTAAATAATTGTGCAGTGTTTTATTACTTAGGACGCCTTACCGTTGTCCCGATATTTAGGACCCTACACTAGCTGTTACCCTGAAACAAATTTCACATACTTGGCCTAAACATACTAACCTATCATAATGAATCTTGAGCAACCCCCGGATACTGATTTTTGTGCCTAATTTTAGTCACACAAAAGTCGTTACAAACATCCGTACGCAATTTAAATAAATTGCATATTTACGTTCGTTGTCCGTTCCAATCGAAATTGAGACCCAATCTCAACCCGTTTTGACCAACCCAGATCATGACATTATTGTACCCTGAGCCTACCACGCCAATGACGCTTGAACCACCCAATTTTGACCCCCCGGTTATTTATAATTAATTAAATAACACCTAGCGCATTAATTTTAATTTAATTAATGTGGTGATCCAAACTCATTCAATTTAGACCCAACTCCAACCCAAACCCACACACACACCCACAAGCCTCATACAAAATACTATACACCATCCTAGCCCAATGTAGAACACCAAACATGGTGTTTTGTTACATCAAATCCCCAATTTTAGCTTTTGTGCAATTTCTAAATTGTTCAGGGGTTTTTATGCAAATTTGCAGTGAGGTGCCCCCCTCTCATTGGTCCAACCACATGGAGAATGAGACCCCCTTCCCTTGACCAGTCCATCACAATTTTTTCCTCCATTTTCATGTACTTACATAATTTTTTGGAGGACCCATCAGGACCCTACATTTGAATTACATTTAATCCTAGCCCTCCCCTCATCATGATGGAGACTCCTCACACAACCCTAGGCATGCTACCAGCCGGCCCTAATCCCAAGGCAGCCCCCCCCCACTCTCTCACCTACATAAAGGGTATATCACATCACATTTATTACACAAAAACCCAAACCACAAACAAAAAAAAACTCTATTTCTCTAAACCTCACACACACAGCCCTACCCCTGCCCGACCTTCCCGCCGCCCTCCTCCGGCCGGCCACCGTCTCCGACCACCCCCACAACGACCCTACCCCCTCCGGCGACCCTTCCCCCACCTACAACCGCCGCCCCTGGCCACTTCTCCGCCCACAGCCACCCTCATCACCACTGTCCTCAACCAAGGCTCCACCTCCCCCGAGCTCGAGCCGACCCACCAGAGCTCCAACCTCTCCGCCATCGCAGCACGCCCGACCGCCATCCTCAGCCAACCTCTTCCCCGACCGACCTCCTCCATCTCCGCCAACTCCCAGCCCCGGACAACGCCGCAGCCGGCCGCAACGATCCCCGCAGCGCCGTCGACCACAGGCTGCTGCTGCTGCTGTTGTCGACTCTCCCCGAGCGCTGCCGGAGCTCCGCCCGGCCACCCACGCCGCCGACGACCGGTCCGGCGGATCCCCCTCGACCACTCCTACGCCCCTGTACGTATACATATACGAGTATAGTATAAATACGTAGTGTATTTTAGGTTGCATTGTGTATATACATTATAGATATATGTTTTCAGTATTCTAATTAGTGTATATATCTATATTTTTGTATAAATACAGTATTCTAAATATATATACTGTATTTTGTATACTTTTTATATACTGAAAATATATGTATATGTATATTATGTACAGTATATTGTATTTAAATACTTTATACATATTAAATAACTATTATGTATATGTATACATATATATATATATATATATATATATATATATATATATATATATATATATATATATATATATATAGTATTCTAGGGGTGAGCAACGGTTCGGTTCGGTCCAAACCGGACCGAAATATTAAAAACCGAACATAAACCGAACCGACATAGTGAAGAACCGAACCGAACCGCAATATTTCAAAACCGAAATTAACCGAACCAAAAAATTACGGTTCGGTTATTCCGGTTATTCGGTTCATGGGCCTTTGTGTAATGGGCCGGGAAGGTTTATTTTACAACGAACAAAATGGCTGAATTGAACGGCCCAACAAATAAAATTATCCTTGGCCCATCCAATATATTGTTGAAAGGCCCATTTTATAACAAATAACTTCAAACCCAACCTGGGCAATCAAATATACAAACCAAATTTCAATTAAAAAAAAATTTGAAGCAAAGAAATTATAACAAAACAAAGTGTAGACAGTAGACTACACAGTCACACACAGTGCCAGACTGCCAGTTATGATATTGTACAAAAAAAATTAAAAATGTACACACAAAACAAATAAAATCTTGTTTTCAGATATCAAACTGTATCAGTTCTCCTATTCTCAAGCCATCAAACTGTATCAGTTTCCAGATATCAAACTGTATCAGTTCTCCTAGATAAAAAAATTACAACAATGAAATGCAGCTGAGATTTAATTCCTAAGTCCTCCAATTTCAAACTGGTGCTCATCTCAGTGAATCTCATATCTTCCCCTGAAGAACAACAACACAATGAAATAAAGATACAAAACATATATGCAGCCTACAGATATCAAACTGTATTTAGAAAGTGTATTTATAAGTTTATAACTACCTTGCCAGTTGCTAGTAACAAGAGTTCCCAGGTTAAACCGTTCAAATGCATAGTTCTCTTCATAAACAAGTTATCATATCCTGGAGGACCTGGACAACACAATCAAAAGAAGAAGAAGAAAACTAAATTGTGGCTCAGATAAGGCTCATTTTTGCATCATTGTTTGATGCCATGTAGTATCAGTTCTCCTATTCTCAAGCCATCATCATCATTGCCACTTTATCATGTAATATGTTAGTAAATTTCTCAAGAAAAGACTAAATAAACTAGCATCATAGATTTACCAAATGGCTGCATTTTATGCCACGCCATTGTAAATAAACTAGCATCATAGATTTACCAAATGACTGTATTTTATGCCACGCCATTGTAAATAAACTAGCATCATATATTTACCAAATGGCTGCATTTTATGCCACGCCATTGTTTGTCGCCAATGGCTGGATTTTATGCCTCGCCAGTGGCTTCATTTTATGACTGCTGTTATGGCTGCATTTATACCTACAACAAGAAGAAATAACAACAGAAATAACAACAGAAGCTCCCAGCAATAAAGCTATAAAGCTCCCAGAAATAACTAGAGAGGCAGAAATAACAGCAGAGTGCAGTAACTAACAGCAAGTCAGCAGAGTGCAGTAACTAACAGCAAGTCAGCAAGTAACAGGTAGTAGATATTATATAACAAGCAATAACAGCAGTCAGCAGCAGCAGACAGCAGTAACTAACAGCAAGTCAGCAAGTAACAGGTAGTATATATTATATAACAAGCAATAACAGCAGTCAGCAGAAGCCGCAACTAACAGCAAGTCAGCAAAGTAACAGCCAACAGGTAGTATATATTATATAACATGCAATAACAGCAGTGAGCAGTGAGCAGAAGCAACAACTAACAGCAAGTCAGCAAAGATGAGAACAGCAAGAAAATAGCAGCAATAACCAATAAGCCAGTAACAGCCTAACAGGTATCGAAAAATATTACACATTGTCTTCCAAGTTTCCAACTAAAAGTTTGTATTCCCAAATATCCCTCCAAAAGTCCAAATTTAAAGAAACAAAAATAAAATATGTATAATTATGCTAAATATATTACACATTGATCTAAACATGCATAATAAGAAACAAAAATAAAATATGTATAATTATGCTAAATACAATAAGAAACAGAAATAAAATATGTATAATTATGCTAAACATTTGATCTAAACATGCTGCATGCATAAGAAACAGAAACAGAAATACATTAACTAACATTTGTTATTTTTTACACATTTGATCTAAATATGCTGCATGCTAAAAATTTGTTATTTTTTACACATTTGATCTACACAATGTAAAAAATAACATATACTGCTAGAGAAATACATATTTTTATATACTGCTGTAAAAAATAATATATACTGCTAGAAAAATAACATATACTGCTGTAAAAATTATCATATACTGCTAGAAAAATAACATATACTGCTGTAAAAAATAACATATAACAAGCACACATTTGATCTGCCACAGAAGTTCAGATCCCAACTATATTGCTAGATAAATACATATTTTTAAATGAAAGGTAGAGTTCAGATCCGTAGATCCCGACTCCAGAAAGGTAGAGAAGTTTAGATCCAATGTAAGAAATAAATAAAATATGATATATACTGCTAGAGAAAAATATTACCTAGCAATATTGCTAGATCCCGACTCCAGAAGTTCAGATCCGTAGATCTGAAAAACAAATTTGAACAAGTTAGGAGAAACAAATAATAAACAAAAAATATATGACAAATATTTTTAAAAATGGTAGAGAAGTTCAGATCCAGACCTTAGAAGTTCAGATCCAGACCTTAGAAGTTCAGATCCAGCCTTCAGAAGTCAGAACTTGTAACCTCCGATTTCCAAATTTCCAAAATGATTAGATTTTTAATTTATTTTAAATACCAATTTATGAAATATATTCCTTGAAATTCTAGTATTAGATTTTGAATAATGTTTGGTTTCAGAAGGTAATTTATAATCTTGTATAAAAATCATTTTTCCTAAATGTCGATGTATTACAAAATAAATAAATAAATAAATAATGATGATATATATTTCTCTAGTTCGAATATTTTTGGCTTGAAATCATAAAATCATTGTTTGATAAAATTATTTAAAGGACTAGTTGTTTCCATAATAATTTTTAATATCCATTGGATTAGTAAAATAAGTAAATTACATATTTTCTAAGATTTTGCAATATGGGTTTAATTAGTAGCTAAATCGGAAATCAGTTAGCCTTGGAAGCCTCTTAAAACATTTTTCTTAAATTATTTTCTATTAAATTTTCCAGTTTACCGTCTCCCATTCACATCCCATTTTTCCACATGAAAAACCCATTTAAATATTTATTCTGGGCCATTCATTATTTTGGGCCAACCCGCACCCGTTAGCCCACAACTCTTTCCCTATTTAAGTCCCTCATCACAACTCCCTAGAAACCCTAGCTAGCCCTCACAAATCCCCACAAAGCCGAAGCCACCACCATTTTGTGTGCTCGTGTCCGTGTGTCCAGCATCACCGTGTCAGCCGTGATGGCCTCGGGTCCGACCCCGGGTGTCCCACCGTATCCATTCATTTTCTGTGTCCAGATTTACAGTATTACAACCATATTTCCGTGTCCGACACACCCGGACACAACCCCACACCACAGTACATTCAAACCCCCGTGTCCAACACCCGGACACGTCCACAGTACAGCAAATCCTTGTGTCCAGCCTCGGACACAGCCACCACACATCAACCAACGTGTCCAGCCGACACGATCCACCCCGACACATCCAGAACCCTAAATCCTAACCCTAGATCTAACGTCGTCGAGATCCGCCGGCGGCCGGGACCTCCTCCTCGGCGTCGAGCTCGCCGTGGCCGACCAGACGCAGCCGCCTCGAAGCCGCCGTCTCCTCGAACCGAGCGCCGCCTTCCCGAGCCGAACACCCGCCGCCACCGCAGACCCGCGTCGAGCCGAGCGACGCTGCCGCTCTCGAAGATCCGCCGCCGTCGAGTTCGCTGCCGCCCTGAGCTTCCAGATCAGCCTCGAAGTCGTGGATCGCCGCCACCGCGTGACCTCGGCGAGACCTCCGCGCCGACGCCGGAGAAAGCCTTCCGCCGTGAGTCTTCTCTCCCTCTCCCCCTTTCTTCTGTTCTGTAAGTTAGGGATTGTTAGTTATAGTGTATTAGTTTAATTATATGTGATTAATTAAATAATTAGATTAGTTAGTTTAATTAGTTTAATTAAATAATTAGATTAGTTAATTTATATTAGTTAGTTTAGTCAATTATTTTAATCAGTAAATTATTAATAATCAGTAATTAAATTGTTAATCAGTAGTTATTTATTAATGTAATTAGTTTAGTAAATTTATATATTTAGTTTGGTAATATATACATTTAGTTTAATAAGATTTAATTAGTTTAGTTTTATTTAGTCTAGTAATAAATATCAGGATTTTTGATTATGTGAACAAATATAATAATTTTTGGGTTACATTATTATTTAAAAATATAATTTCAATAATAAAATGAGTTCAAAATTTTTATTGGGCTGGTGACCAATCTTACTATAGATATAAAAATATATATATTGGATTCTACGTAAATTCTAATTTTTATAAATAAACCTTTAAATTGTAATTTTGTTCAAAAGGGAAGTTTTAACAATTATTGTTCAAATAATTTCGAAATGATTTATATACGTAAATACGTATTCTAGTATATGTAATTGATTTGGTATCTATGTATATATATTTTTAGTAAATGTATATAATTTTTGGTGTATATACTTATATATATATATATACATGTATATATGTATGTATATTTTTGGTATAATTATACATATATTTAATTGGTATAATTTCATGTAGTATATGTATAATAAAACGTATTTTAATATATAAATTAAATGGCATCTGTATATACATATATATATCTTGCGTATTTATCTATTTTCCTATATATGTATATTAAAATGTATTTTAGTATAAATACGTATTAAATATATATGGGTATTAATTTAACTGTATTCATATAATTTATGTCAATGTATGTTTTCGTAATTAATGTTATATATATATTCAATTGGTGTAACTACCTGTATATAGTATAACTATTATTTTGGTACAAATATATATATATGTGTGTATATATTTTGTATGGGTATATGTTTAATAAAAACGTATTTTGGTATAAAAACGTATATTTGGTATATATATATATATATATACTTGTGTACATATAGGGTATGAGTATATTTTTAGTGTATATAAATGTATAAATGTATATATTCTTGAATAATGGGTGATGTGTATTTTTCATAAATAAAACATATTTCCACTTGTATATACTTTGGAATAACAATATATGTATTATATTTGATCATTAATAATACTACGTTTAATTGGTGAATATACTAGATGACCCTAGTTGACTAGTGCCCTGCCTGACATGGCCCTGAGACCAGTACTTTTGACTGTGTTAGTGTAGCATCTGATGCAAATGTGGTTTTGCTTGTGTTATGTTTATAGGACTGTTGGTTTACCCAGGGGATACTCTGGAACAGGACATCAATAATTACCAGCTAAGGACCCAAGGCGAGTACATTCTCTGATTAGTTTCTAATTTATGATATCTCCTATGTTCACTGTATCTAGTGTAAATATCCATGTTCTGGACACATTGGTTACACGGATTGGTATACACGGATCTCGTCATGAGATGTTATTCCTTATTCATGGTGTAGCTTGTACAAGACTTGTTTCCTTGATATCTTGTGCATGTACAGACACTGATTCCCGGGGAGATTTGCTACCTTCCTAGGAAATCCCGTGTCATAGCGTACCATGATTGGATCTACTATACCAGTCGGGGGTTTGGGGAGTACTTTAGTGTAGATATGTGATCATACCCAACTTTATATGCACCATAGCTCACCCCACATCTCACGTCGGGTGCGGCCTGACCATTTATATGAACCATAGCTGTTACGTGTGATTAGCCTGACCTCTACATGCATCATAGCTAACCAACGGTTAGCCTGACTTTATATGAACCATAGCTAATCACATGTAACCAGCCTGATCATGTTCCCAAGCCGATCACATGTTAAAGCTAGTACTCACACACTTAGTCATAGATTTGTTGCTCACGGACATATTGTTTCTTTTCCTGCAGTTACTTACAGTATTTCCAGTATTTCTCTCATTGTATATTTCTCGTACCTATACATGCATCTGGTATATTTTCATCTAGAACTGCTACATAGTTTATGTCATTTATATAGAACTGCTATTTAGAGATGTACTTTGCTCCTTCCTGACTGGAAAATATTTTTCCAGACTGTGACCTTACTAGACTGGCTTCTGACACACTTGGGAATTGGAAGTAATGATTGCAGGTATGATTATGTTGTCTCTAGACTTGTGTTGTATTCTTTTATTCTTCAAATTCCTATCGTGCTGTAGTTGTGATTGAGTATGTTGTGAATATTTTATAGTATTATCCGAATCTCCTTATGGAGTTGGATACTAGCGTGAGATTGTTAGTTAGTACACGACCTAGACAGCGTTCTACCGCCGATGCTGCGGCGTAGGCTGGACGTACCCACGCACTCGTGCCCCTAAACCGGGTGCGGGTCGTGACACGTTTTTAGTGGTGGCCCATGCAGGTCAGACTTCGCGAGTTGTGCGATGTCGTAGTAGTGCGACGTCTTCGTTGTACTACTGCGTACCTGCTATAGGATATAGGACATTGGATGCTAGGATGAGAGAGGATACTCAATCACAAATTATTTGAGAGATTCCTGGGACGACCCTTGAGAATCTTGTTATAATTTCCAATTTAAATCTTTTCCTTGGTTCCGTCCGCTCTCGCTTGTTGTTACTGAACTTGATTCTGGTTGAGCAGTTATTAAATTAAATTCTTGGCATCATTGTTGAGTTTGATTCTTGTTGACCAGTTGTTAACTTAAATTCTTGGTATCGTTGTTGAGTTGATTTCAAATTGAGATGAATTTTTACGGACTAGAATTTATAGTATCATCTGATGACATATATTGATGAGGACAGTGAGGAAGGTAAAACGTCTACTTTGGTTATGGAACCTAGAGTTTATCGCAGCCATATTAGCTGTCGTGACGAGAACGTAGGAACCTGACTTGGATGTACATACTGTAGTTATGAAACTTAGGGTCTCTCGCAGCCATACCGGTTGGCGTGGCGAAGATTCTAGATGACATGATTATAGGGTTGCATACCTTAGTTACGGAACCTGTCGTTTATCGCATCTATGCTTACTAGCGTGGCGAGGATTCTGTGTGTCATGATTTCTGACAGACGTGTATGATTATCAGGTTGTATCTTAAATTGGTTCTTAAAGTATCATCTCAAGACTTATCTATTTTTGTTATTCCAGGACTTTGTTCCATCGCTTCTTTTCTTTACTAGCAGTAAAGATACCTTCCGTCCTTGATCCAGTTCCTTTTTGAGCTTATTTTCTTTGAGGATTCCTTGTTAGTATGATAATTAGTGACTTGTAATTTTGTTTGTGTCTTGTATTAGTATTGACTGTGTTGCTAGTGAGTTATAAGTATTTCCTAGTTGGACATGTGAGCAGTAGGTTTTAATCTAGAGTTAACCATAGCATAATATCTTGTAACAATGGTTTTAGGATAAGGTCATTAGAGACTGAGAGTTAAAGAGAGTATAGAGTATCAGTGATAGTTCTCAGAGTTAGTATTAGAGCCAATTACCCGTCCTGGATAATCATGATTATGTAATTGAGTGATCTATGTAAACGATTAAGTATCCAGGAATTGTGTTAAGGATTTATGGAGCATGATGTTCAATTGATGAATGATATCGGAAATGTTAAAGGTAAGGAATTGTATATGCATAAAAGAGTTAACGAGCTGTCATGAGTGGAGAAATATCGGAATTGGTAATGAAATTGGTGAGGCGTATCACAGATTAATTTAACAGGCTGTAAAAGATTACAAGGAAATACATATACAACAATCGAGATGAGGAACCATACACATACCCATGAGAGTAAAGAAACATGAGTGTTATAGAGGATACAGGTGATCATGAGTCTAATGAGCTTGATGAGATAATCCATTAATGCAGCTAGTGATATAATACCAAGAGTGCCGATGATTCTATATCAAGGATTATTGAAAATGGTGCTAGTAACAGTAAGCACTCGGTGTGATGATAATTAGATGATATACCAGTTGACATAAATTGAAATTATGAAAGAAAACACAGTTGATGGTAACTTTGATCATTGGAGGTAATAGTGCAAGTGATTCGGGCAGTACAAATTTAGTACACAGTTCTAGACAATATAGGTATTGAGTGCATCTTGAGTATCAGAGACCGTGAGCACTGATATGTACATTGAGGAGTTATAAATTAAAAGGTGGAAATGAATTTTAAATTTTCAGAATTTTTAAGGAGTTGAGATTTTATGTTGTTAAAATATTGAGGATTTAAATTTGATTCAATAAACATAGTTAAGGCTACAAAGATTTTAGAAGTGATTAAATTTTATTTCGATGTGGAGTATTTGATTTTGAGGAGGTATATGCATTTTATTTTAAAGTTGTTCGAGAAGTTAAACCTTGACGATTATTTTTGAGGATTAATTTTATGGTAGATGAGAGATATGAATATTAATATATGAGTAGATAATATACATGTGTAAGGATCTGGTGATTGAGCATGATTGAGATGGCACCGCAGACTGACTTGGGTGTCCATCTAAAGTTGTATTGGAAATAGCAGTATTTAGTATGGTGTTGCACTTGACGTATATTTGAGTGATAAGAACGACTAGTATGAACAATTGTAGTAGGAACGAGAACTAGCAGTGGGTGTACTGAAGTAGAACAGGGGTACCTCAAGAGATAGAGGTATCAACTTTACATGCACCAATTGACCTATAATCGTGTTAGAGGTTCTTGGTATCAGATTTTGATATTAATAGACAGGTGTGTGCAATATTGATATATTCATGGATCTTGTGGATTAATGATTAGTGGATATGGGTACCAGTGTACAGGGATAGGAATTTGTTAGTGATGTGCCAGAGCTAAGTGTATGTTAGAGATAGGAGATACCGCAAGAAATATGTTAGCAGGTTCCTTCCTTTCTCATGTTGTTTCGTCTTCTGATTGATTGATTTCCTAGTACCGTGGTTTGTATTCGTGATTTACTTGTTAGAATGTAGCTAGTAGTACACCCTGACAGAGACTGCAATACCACGACAGGACACATGACCTATATATTTTTTTGATTACATGACTGTAGGTAGAACCTTCTTAAACCATGATCATTGGGGTTTGGACCATAGCAAAGATCTATGACAAGGTTATGACGGACAAAAATAGACAAGATGATTAAATTATGGATGAGCATTAATTTAAATAAAGAATTTAGGGGATTGTTATAACGGAGTTGATGGATCATTGATTTTATGAAAATCGAGGTATGATTGAAATTCGAGGACAAACATTAACTTAAATAGAGAATTAAGAAATTTACAGGACAAAATTGAGGATTTATTAATTTTAGGAAAATCTTGATATTATTAAAGTGATTAATAAAATTTGAGAAAATTTGAGAGATTATCATTTTTCTATTTGATTGCAAGATAGAAATTTTATAGTTTATATTATGGATGTTGCATTGAAGATTCTGAAAGTATCGCATCGTTGAGTATTTGAGGAAAAAAAAAGGGGGAAAAAGAAAAGAAAATCAGGAAATAAATCGTTAATGGAATAGTGTCAAATTCTATTCTCGGGAGGGGGATTATATTTGAATAAGCATCAATTGAATTTGGGTTAGAGGAGTAAGATGAATGATGGATTAGTGTTTAAAATTTAATTTGGGATACAGATTTTTAAAATGTTATAAATAGACATTGATTGGAATTCAATTGGAGGATTGGATATTAAAATCCTTGAGTAATTAGATACGAACTTAAATTTTGGAGGAGATTATGATAAAAATTTGGATTTGATTTTTAAACTTGAAGATTTTTCGGAATATGATTTTGAAAGGTTGTGAAATAGCAATATGGAATTACTTCATGATTAATTGGTTTGAAATTTAATTTTTGATAGAAATAATATGATGAGTAAAGGCAATTATTGAGAATCCTAAATTTCGAGGACGAAATTTTTCTAAGGTGGGTAGACTTGTAACCTCCGATTTCCAAATTTCCAAAATGATTAGATTTTTAATTTATTTTAAATACCAATTTATGAAATATATTCCTTGAAATTCTAGTATTAGATTTTGAATAATGTTTGGTTTCAGAAGGTAATTTATAATCTTGTATAAAAATCATTTTTTCCTAAATGTCGATGTATTACAAATTAAATAAATAAATAAATAATGATGATATATATTTCTCTAGTTCGAATATTTTTGGCTTGAAATCATAAAATCATTGTTTGATAAAATTATTTAAAGGACTAGTTGTTTCCATAATAATTTTTAATATCCATTAGATTAGTAAAATAAGTAAATTACATATTTTCTAAGATTTTGCAATATGGGTTTAATTAGTAGCTAAATCGGAAATCAGTTAGCCTTGGAAGCCTCTTAAAACATTTTTCTTAAATTATTTTCTATTAAATTTACCAGTTTACCGTCTCCCATTCACATCCCATTTTTCGACATGAAAAACCCATTTAAATATTTATTCTGGGCCATTCATTATTTTGGGCCAACCCGCACCCGTTAGCCCACAACTCTTTCCCTATTTAAGTCCCTCATCACAACTCCCTAGAAACCCTAGCTAGCCCTCACAAATCCCCACAAAGCCGAAGCCACCACCATTTTGTGTGCTCGTGTCCGTGTGTCCAGCATCACCGTGTCAGCCGTGATGGCCTCGGGTCCGACCCCGGGTGTCCCACCGTATCCATTCATTTTCTGTGTCCAGATTTACAGTATTACAACCATATTTCCGTGTCCGACACACCCGGACACAACCCCACACCACAGTACATTCAAACCCCCGTGTCCAACACCCGGACACGTCCACAGTACAGCAAATCCTTGTGTCCAGCCTCGGACACAGCCACCACACATCAACCATCGTATCCAGCCGACACGATCCACCCCGACACATCCAGAACCCTAAATCCTAACCCTAGATCTAACGTCGTCGAGATCCGCCGGCGGCCGGGACCTCCTCCTCGGCGTTGAGCTCGCCGTGGCCGACCAGACGCAGCCGCCTCGAAGCCGCCGTCTCCTCGAACCGAGCGCTGCCTTCCCGAGCCGAACACCCGCCGCCACCGCAGACCCGCGTCGAGCCGAGCGACGCTGCCGCTCTCGAAGATCCGCCGCCGTCGAGTTCGCTGCCGCCCTGAGCTTCCAGATCAGCCTCGAAGTCGTGGATCGCCGCCACCGCGTGACCCCGGCGAGACCTCCGCGCCGACGCCGGAGAAAGCCTTCCGCCGTGAGTCTTCTCTCCCTCTCCCCCTTTCTTCTGTTCTGTAAGTTAGGGATTGTTAGTTATAGTGTATTAGTTTAATTATATGTGATTAATTAAATAATTAGATTAGTTAGTTTAATTAGTTTAATTAAATAATTAGATTAGTTAATTTATATTAGTTAGTTTAGTCAATTATTTTAATCAGTAAATTATTAATAATCAGTAATTAAATTGTTAATCAGTAGTTATTTATTAATGTAATTAGTTTAGTAAATTTATATATTTAGTTTGGTAATATATACATTTAGTTTAATAAGATTTAATTAGTTTAGTTTTATTTAGTCTAGTAATAAATATCAGGATTTTTGATTATGTGAACAAATATAATAATTTTTGGGTTACATTATTATTTAAAAATATAATTTCAATAATAAAATGAGTTCAAATTTTTTATTGGGCTGGTGACCAATCTTACTATAGATATAAAAATATATATATTGGATTCTACGTAAATTCTAATTTTTATAAATAAACCTTTAAATTGTAATTTTGTTCAAAAGGGAAGTTTTAACAATTATTGTTCAAATAATTTCGAAATGATTTATATATGTAAATACGTATTCTAGTATATGTAATTGATTTGGTATCTATGTATATATATTTTTAGTAAATGTATATAATTTTTGGTGTATATACTTATATATATATATACATGTATATATGTATGTATATTTTTGGTATAATTATACATATATTTAATTGGTATAATTTCATGTAGTATATGTATAATAAAACGTATTTTAATATATGAATTAAATGGCATCTGTATATACATATATATATCTTGTGTATTTATCTATTTTCCTATATATGTATATTAAAATGTATTTTAGTATAAATACGTATTAAATATATATGGGTATTAATTTAACTGTATTCATATAATTTATGTCAATGTATGTTTTCGTAATTAATGTTATATATATATTCAATTGGTGTAACTACCTGTATATAGTATAACTATTATTTTGGTACAAATATATATATATGTGTGTATATATTTTGTATGGGTATATGTTTAATAAAAACGTATTTTGGTATAAAAACGTATATTTGGTATATATATATATATATACTTGTGTACATATAGGGTATGAGTATATTTTTAGTGTATATAAATGTATAAATGTATATATTCTTGAATAATGGGTGATGTGTATTTTTCATAAATAAAACATATTTCCACTTGTATATACTTTGGAATAACAATATATGTATTATATTTGATCATTAATAATACTACGTTTAATTGGTGAATATACTAGATGACCCTAGTTGACTAGTGCCCTGCCTGACATGGCCCTGAGACCAGTACTTTTGACTGTGTTAGTGTAGCATCTGATGCAAATGTGGTTTTGCTTGTGTTATGTTTATAGGACTGTTGGTTTACCCAGGGGATACTCTGGAACAGGACATCAATAATTACCAGCTAAGGACCCAAGGCGAGTACATTCTCTGATTAGTTTCTAATTTATGATATCTCCTATGTTCACTGTATCTAGTGTAAATATCCATGTTCTGGATACATTGGTTACACGGATTGGTATACACGGATCTCGTCATGAGATGTTATTCCTTATTCATGGTGTAGCTTGTACAAGACTTATTTCCTTGATATCTTGTGCATGTACAGACACTGATTTCCGGGGAGATTTGCTACCTTCCTAGGGAATCCCGTGCCATAGCGTACCATGATTGGATCTACTATACCAGTCGGGGGTTTGGGGAGTACTTTAGTGTAGATATGTGATCATACCCAACTTTATATGCACCATAGCTCACCCCACATCTCACGTCGGGTGCGGCCTGACCATTTATATGAACCATAGCTGTTACGTGTGATTAGCCTGACCTCTACATGCATCATAGCTAACCAACGGTTAGCCTGACTTTATATGAACCATAGCTAATCACATGTAACCAGCCTGATCATGTTCCCAAGCCGATCACATGTTAAAGCTAGTACTCACACACTTAGTCATAGGTTTCTTGCTCATGGACATATTATTTCTTTTCCTGCAGTTACTTACAGTATTTCCAGTATTTCTCTCATTGTACATTTCTCGTACCTATACATGCATCTGGTATATTTTTATCTAGAACTGCTACATAGTTTATGTCATTTATATAGAACTGCTATTTAGAGATGTACTTTGCTCCTTCCTGACTGGAAAATATTTTTCCAGACTGTGACCTTAGTAGACTGGCTTCTGACACACTTGGGAATTGGAAGTAATGATTGCAGGTATGATTATGTTGTCTCTAGACTTGTGTTGTATTCTTTTATTCTTCAAATTCCTATCGTGCTGTAGTTGTGATTGAGTATGTTGTGAATATTTTATAGTATTATCCGAATCTCCTTATGGAGTTGGATACTAGCGTGAGATTGTTAGTTAGTACACGACCTAGACAGCGTTCTACCGCCGATGCTGCGTCGTAGGCTGGACGTACCCACGCACTCGTGCCCCTAAACTGGGTGCGGGTCGTGACAGAACTTCAGATCCAGAGAAGAGAGGCGGTGAGAAGAGGCAGGACTATCAGATCCAGCCAGCCGACGGCGGTGAGAAGTCAGAACTTCAGATCCAGTTCAGATCCAGCCAGCCGACGGCGGTGAGAAGTCAGAACTTCAGATCCAGTTCAGATCCAGCCAGCCGACGACGACCAGCGGGGTCCGGAGATGAGAGGTGAACTGGTGAAGTTAGGCTGTTAGGGTTTTGGGGGAGGGGGGAGGGAAGACCGGTCACCGAAAGAGAAAAGAGAGCGGCAGCAGGGATCTGAGTGAGGACTGAGGGAAAGGGAAGGGAAGGAAAGGAGCGGGAGAGAAAGGAAATGAGCGGAGAGAGAGAGAAACGATATTATATACCTAGGGTTAGGACTGAGGGTATTTTGGTACTTACACTGTGTAATTCGGTTTTCGGTTTTAACCCGAAACCGAATTCAAAATCCGAACCCGAAACCGATAACCGATATTATTATTTTCTAAACCCGAATTCGACCCGAAACTGTTTTGAACCGAACCGAATAGCCTTTTCGGTTCGGTCCGGTTCGGTTTAATGTTTAAAACCGATTAATGCTCAGTCCTATAGTATTTTGTTTAGTATTTATATATGTTTTTTTTCTGTATAAAAATAGTATTATATATATATACACTATATTTTGTGTATTTTATTATATACTAGAGCTATGTGTATATGTATAATATGTACAGTATATTGTATTTAAATACTTTATATGTGTTAATAACTATTATGTATATGAATATATGTATATATAAATATACTCTATGTATTTAGTATTATGTGTATATTAATTGTGTGTGTATATATATATATATATATATATATATATATATATATATATATATATATATATATATATATATATATATATATATATATATATATATATATATATATATATATATATATATATATATATATATAATTGTGTATTTAAGTATATAGAGTAATAAATAAATATAGGAATGTATATATAAATATATATGTATATATATTGTGTATAGGTACTTATGTACAAATGATTTATTTAAATGTATGTAATTATATATGTAAATGTATATTGGTATAGGTAGTATGTATATATATATTGTATATAAATGTATGTAAGTGTATATATATAAAGATACTCTATGTATTTAATATATTATGTGTATTATAAATATATTAAATGTGTGTATGTATATATATAAATATATATGTATATATATGGTGTATTTTAGTATATTAGAGTATTATAATAATATATGAATATATATGTATATATATATACTTGTGTATTAATATAATATATGCTAGTATATATTATATATGACTACACTTTCTATTTTTGTACATATAAATATATATGTATACTATATATATATACCTGTTGTATATATGGTACTATTATATATATAAATGCTTATATAAATATATGTAAATATATTTTATGGAAATATGTATATGTACATATTTATTGGTTTATTATTAGAGTATATCTATAAAAGCTATTTTAATGTGTAATATTAAACATACGTATTTTTATTATTACTTTAAATATGTATTAGAGTACATAAGTATATATGTTATTAAACTATTTAATATAGATACATGTATAGGTGTGGTGTATGTATACCTGCTCTATGTTAACATAGATAATTAAGCATAGTATAAATTAGTAATTTATATTTATTGTTATCTGTTCGTAGGCATCCGAGACGGTGCTACCTTGACTGCTGGTTCCGGAACATTGCTTGTGCACGCCAGAGTACCAGGCAAGTATACCTTGCCTTGTTGATGATGTCTAAATTCGGATGTTAACTAGTTGCATATTTTAGTGTTTCAATATTAAACTGTGCGCGTCCGAGAAGACTCGGGTGCAGTCAACGAAGGCGTTGACGTTAGGACTTGTGTCTGACTTAGTGTCTAGTGGACCCACCTAAAGTTGAGGAGTTATCAATATGACTTTCCAGGCCTTGACACGTATCTTAACACGTCACAGAGTGAGTTCATGTAGGGACGCGTGCTTCATGATCAACTGGCCATCAGCATGAGCAGCACGTGTGACGGCATTTAGCTTAGTTGTTTATTTCTGTAGCGACTTGCATCATAGTATGAGGTGTCCACGTCGCATTTGCGACTTGTACATTGACAATGGGCGGAGAAGACAATTAGTAGGCGTATGGGACAGACATTTGGTCGCCGTAGTTTCAGAGTAAACTGCGGGGCCGTGAGCCTCAGTGTTACCCGGTTATGGGCCATGTGTTACCCGGTTATGGGCTCAGGTTCCCTGTTATGGGCATATATGCTTGTCGATACATCCAGCAGAGGTTACTAGCTCCGCGCTATCATGATCGGTGATGTAGTCAGCATATATTCTTGGCGTTCAGTTTACAGCTAATGCTAGGTACTTAGCCTCTGGCTCGACGCTATGCTTTATACCTTTCACCTACCCATACGTACCAGGGTTGTCTTCAAAGTGCATTATACTTAGCTGGTTAGATTATCCTTGAGTTTATACAGTATTTACTTTATGGCATGTATTTCTGTATATTCGTTACGTCCCTCTGAGGACCTGGTTCTCTTCCAGATCCGGACGAGCACTTGTACCCTACCATCTACGGAGCAGGAGTAGAGACAGGATTCCCGATTGAGGACTACGAAGCATTTTCAGGGGAGTTCCCGTGATCTGAGTACGCTGCAGCATTGGACTAGAGTTTTCATATCTAGCTAGTTGATACTCTAGTCTAGTTATTTTACCTCTTTCTGCACTTTATTTCCATTTCTGTATTTCAGTGGGTTTGTCCCCATTCAGATTATTTCAGATGTATTATGGATATTCAGACTCTTGTATTTTATTTACCAGCATTTATTTCAGTCTTTATGTTATTGTTTTCTGTGGATGAGATTAGACATTGCCTGCTATATATTAGCGTATTAGACTTGTTAGTACTTTAGGACAGCGTAGCACGCTTCGATAGGATCCATTAAATTGGGATATCCTTCGGAGTCGTGTCAGCTGGCCAATGCCACGTGGCCTGGTTCCATATATTTTGGGACTGGGGCGTGACATGGTTTTAGTGGTGGCCCATGCAGGTCATGTTTATCGCTTGTGGTATGGTAACATGCCCAGCGAGCCTGCAATAGGATAGAAATTAATAGATCTCATCCACTTTCCGCCTTTGAACCTCCTCCGCATTTGATTAAATTAAATATCTGCATCTTTCTTGTTATTCCGTACTCTTTTAATGAAGTTCTATCTCTTACAGCGAGATGAACCTACGCAGCAGACGCGAGATACATGGTGCCATAGTACCATCAGCCCCCGCACCGAGGGAGGAGACATCCCAGGGACCACCTGGAGAGCAGCCTCAGCCACAGGCACAGGTGATCCCCCGAGCCCCGATGATACACTGGCATCAGACCTCTCCCGACGACGGAACGCAGCAGCCAGAGGGCCAGACATCGTAGACGATCCTGATGCAGCACTTCGAGGGACAGACCTCGAGGGCCACTCCGATGCCGCATTTCGAGAGGCCAACATCCGAGGAGACACCGATGAGGCAGCCGAAGGTACCACCACCACCTCCTCCACCATTTTTACCCCAGATGCCACCAGCGGAGGAACAGCCACAGATGTTCCAGTTCTTTCAGACGATGATGCAGGCACAGTGGCATCAGACTGAGACTCTGAGACAGGGCCTGATGGCGGTAATGGAGAGGGCACCTGCCCAAGCAGCAGCACCAGTACCTGCACCTGTCCAGCCAGTGGGCACTGTACGAGGCTTCCGCCAGATGGAACCGAGAACCTTCTCAGGCAAGGGGACTGCAGAAGAGATCTCAGACTGGGTCTCCAACACTGAGATGCTATTGGAGGGTTCGCAACTACACCCCAACCTCTGGATGACCGCAGTGAGGGCCCAACTCACAAGCAACGCCCATCACTGGTGGGATTCTATGGAGCGCAGCGTCGGCAGGACGCAGACTTGGAAGGAATTTCTGGAGTACTTCAATGCGAAGTATTTCCCCGCTACGGTAAGGAACACCCTGTACTCCCAGTTCCTACACCTGGAGCAAGGAAACTTGACCGTGGACGCCTACGACGGGGAGTTCAGCAGACTCAGCCGATTCGGTGCAGCCCTGATCCCCAACGACCTGGAGAAGGCCAGGAGATTCCACCATGGCCTCTCTTTCGAGCTGCAGAGGTACACTACTACTCAGGTGAGGGTCTCATACGAGGAAGTCCTATCAGAGGCGAGGATCCAGGAAGCTATTAGCAGAGGATCGAGACATTCCAGCATGACTGCCCCAGCCAGAGCTCAGCCCAGAACAGGAGGACCGATTCGCCATCTAGGAGTGCAAACACAACAGGAGATTGTGCCATATCAGCAGAGGGAGCTACCGACGTGTCACTTTTGCAGAAAGATGGGACATGTCCAGAAAGATTGCAGAAGAAGACTAGGATTGTGCCTGAGGTGCGGATCAACCCAACATCAAGCTCAAGAGTGTTCCCAATATAGCGAGAGAGCTCGGCAGATAGTACAAACACCAGCCCCACCAGCCCTAGGTATGTCCGTAGCCTTACTTGATGAATTATAGCTTATTATGTGTTATTTTAATTTTGAGGACGAAATTCTTATAAGTTGGGTAGATTGTAAACCCCCTAGACAATTTTTTTTATTTTAATTAACTTAGATAGCATGATTAGTATTTTGGTCCTAATTAGAATTTATTACATAGTATTAAATAATTGTGCAGTGTTTTATTACTTAGGACGCCTTATCGTTGTCCCGATATTTAGGACCCTACACTAGCTGTTATCCTGAAACAAATTTCACATACTTGGCCTAGACATACTAACCTATTATAATGAACCTTGAGCAATCCCCGGATACTGATTTTTGTGCCTAATTTTAGTCGCACAAAAGTCGTTACAAACGTCCGTACGCAAATTAAATAAATTGCGTATTTACGTTCGTCGTCCGTTCCAATCGAAATTGAGACCCAATCTCAACCCGTTTTGACCAACCCAGATCATGACATTATTGTACCCTGAGCCTACCATGCCAATGACGCTTGAGCCACCCAATTTTGACCCCCCGATTATTTTTAATTAATTAAATAATACCTAGCGCATTAATTTTAATTTAATTAATGTGGTGACCCAACCTCATTCAATTTAGATCCAACTCCAACCCAAACCCACACACACACCCACAAGCCTCATACAAAATACCATACACCATCCTAGCCCAATGCAGAATACCAAACATGGTATTTTGGTACATCAAATCCCCAATTTTAGCTTTTGTGCAATTTCTAAATTGTTCAGGGGTTTTTATGCAAATTTGCAGTGAGGTGCCCCCCTCTTATTGGTCCAACCACATGGAGAATGAGACCCCCTTCCCTTGACCAGTCCATCATAATTTTTTCCTCCATTTTCATGTACTTACATAATTTTTTGGAGGACCCATCAGGACCTTACATTTGAATTACATTTAATCCTAGCCCTCCCCTCATCATGATGGAGCCTCCTCATACAACCCTAGGCATGCTACCAGCCGGACCTAATCCCAAGGCAGCCCCCCCACTCTCTCACCTACATAAATGGTACATCACATCATATTTATTACACAAAAACCCAAACCACAAACAAAAAAAACCATATTTCTCTAAACCTCACACACACAGCCCTACCCTTGCCCGACCCCTACCTACCACCGCCGCCCCCGGCCACTGCTCCGTCCACAGCCACCCTCATCACCACTGTCCTCAACCCAGGCTCCACCTCCCCCGAGCTCGAGCCGACCCACCCGAGTTCCAACCTCTCTGCCACCGCAGCACGCCTGGCCGCCATCCTCACCCGACCTCTTCCCCGACCGACCTCCTCCATCTCCGCCAACTCCCAGCCCCGGACAAAGCCACAGCCGGCCGCAACGATCCCCGCAGCGCCGTCGACCGCAAGCTGCTGCTGCTGTTGCCGACTCTCCCTGAGCACTATCGAAGCTCCGCCCGGCCACCCACACCGCCGACGACCGGTCCGGTGGATCCCCCTCGACCCCTCCTACACCCCTGTACGTATACATATACGAGTATAGTATAAATACGTAGTGTATTTTAGGTTGCATTGTGTATATACATTATATATATATATATGTTTTCAGTATTCTAATTAGTGTATATATCTATATTTTTGTATAAATACAATATTCTAAATATATATACTGTATTTTGTATACTTTGTATATACTAGAAATATATGTATATGTATATTATGTATATTGTATTTAAATACTTTATACATTTTAAATAACTATTATATATATATATATATATATATATATATATATAGTATTCTGTTTAGTATTTATATATGTATTTTTTCTGTATAAATATAGTATTCTATATATATACACTGTATTTTGTGTATTTTATTATATACTAGAGCTATGTGTATATATATAATATGTACAGTATATTGTATTTAAATACTTTATATGTGTTAATAACTATTATGTATATGAATATATGTATATATAAATATACTCTATGTATTTAGTATTATGTGTATATTAACTGTGTGTATATATATATATATATATATATATATATATATATATATATAATTGTGTATTTAAGTATATAGAGTAATAAATAAATATAGGAATGTATATATATATATATACTCTATGTATTTAGTATTATGTCCCCATTCAGATTATTTCAGATGTATTATGGATATTCAGACTCTTGTATTTTATTTACCAGCATTTATTTCAGTCTTTATGTTATTGTTTTCTGTGGATGAGATTAGACATTGCCTGCTATATATTAGCATATTAGACTTGTTAGTACTTTAGGACAGCGTAGCACGCTTCGATAGGATCCATTAAATTGGGATATCCTTCGGAGTCGTGTCAGCTGGCCAATACCACGTGGCCTGGTTCCATATATTTTGGGACTGGGACGTGACAGGGTTGTATCAAGATACTAAGATATTTAGCATACGAGTATCCCAATGGTTGTGTATTAGATATAGATGAGATAATTGAGTACCTTGGTATGAGGGTATCACTTAAGTGTCATTTATAGGAGTTAGTGTCGTGTGTACTCAAGAATTTGTATAAGTATCCTATAGATAGTATCCTAGGATGATGAGTGTATATCAATAGGGTACATGAGTGTGGATGTTTGGGTGTCATGAGTATATGACTAGTGTCAGTGCCAAGTATAGTATCCATGTCGAGTGCCATAGGGTATTAGAGTATGAGATACATAGATATCTATTTATATATGTATATATATGACTATATGAGATATAAATTAAGATAAAGATAAGTTATTCATATAGGTTTATAAGTAGGTTTGGGGTATCTTTAAACATAGGTAATACATGAGTATAGGTATGAGATCATTAAGTATATAACACAAATAGGTATTTTTATACCCCCTAGCAGGCTCTATTTATTTAAGTACTTCTTGTTCCTTCTCCTAAAACCTAAGATAGGATGGTTATAGGCTTCTTATTCATATTTTGGAGGAAGTATATAAAAATATTTTCTGAACTATTGTAGTAGATTGTATTCTCTAGTTATCTCCAGTCTTTCTTATCTTCATTATATCTTCATGATATGAAGAATTTTTTGGACTTCGTTTACCTAGAGATGTAACGTATAATCTCTCCCTTATTTGCTTCCTTCCTATTGTTTTCCATTGATCAAAGTTGAAAAAACTTTATTGTACAACAAACAAAAAAAGTATACAAAAATCCTAATTAGATAATCTAGTATAATATTTTTTATTCTGGGGAGTGCGATGATGGAGATCGAGTACTACAGCTGACTCCTTTACTCCATTGACGGTCCGACGAGAGAATAAGAATATTTTCTTTATGTTTCTCTCTCTTGTGTGTACGTGTCTATTGTGGATATACCAACCTACTCTTTATAACCATCATATTGACGGGCTATGCGCGCGCATATGTTATGCGTGTATAGCTTATGGGACTGCCACATGTCCGTTCTTAAAAGAACGGTTGTAAACGTGAGTACATGTCACATTCGAGCTGCCATGTGGCATTGGTTACGATTAGCTGTTTGGTGAGATCTTGACCCATTTTGTATAAGACCGCGTCAGCTTGACACGTGGCATGCAATTGTTTGTCTAAGATCTCTCACTAGTTGTAACAGAATAATTTGGTCACATAGAGCCGCATAAAGGTTGAACCGTATAGAAGTTGGGCCTTCTAAAAACTTGGTCGCATAAGAACTACGTCACATGGAGAACTTGGACGCATAAAAATCTTTGACACATGGAGGATTTTGACGCATGGAAACGCTACCGCATGAACATTGCCGTGTGTACGCATGGCACTATACAGCTGTATACAGACAAAGGTAATTATGATGGGGTCATCAGCACTGACATCAACTGTCAGCGTCAAAATCGAGGCAATTAAAATCATTAATTGATGTCTGAGTGATAAATGCTATGGCTAACAGAAGTGACATCATGCGTCAGATTTATTTTACGCCTGGGACCTCTACCGCATGCTGTAAATGTAGAATATGCCCTTTAATGCATAGATACTTTATAATTTGAGTGCATGGTTCATTTTTATGCTTCTATAAGACCCCTTCAAATTTTTTAAACTTGGACAAGTTTGGAACACTTTGAACAAGAAGCATGGAAAAATGATCATTTAGCTGCATAGTTTGTTTGCCGCATGACGATCCTTTAATTGCTTGTATGGCTTGTCTCATATGTTTCTTTTGCATGATGAATCTGTCAGCCTCTCAAACCTTCCTTAATCAAAGGACAAACCTTCCTCTGTCACATGGATGAACAGTCGTCCAGGACATGCTCCATCTTTTGCTGATAATGTGCATTTTTACTGTGCAAGTTTTGTCCTCGCTTATGCTACCTATGATGGAGCATTGAAGGATAATATAGCATCCGTTATTCGAAGAGAATGCCACCCTTATGCTGCAGTTCGTCAAGAACTGATCCAAGATACGAGGATGATTATCCAGTGTTATGTGCGGAGCTGTCCCTATTTATGCAGCATACTACCTGCGTCTTTTTTCCTTATGAGGGATGCTAATGGCTGGGCACCTGGGGTGTCGATGAAAGGATTTGGATTGATTATCTTTCGCTGTCTTCAGTCTCCCACACGAACGAAGAGTGCCCAATTCCCCCTGCCTGTTGCTATCCATTGGTATGGATTTTTTCCATATACTGAGGTTTGTGTTAGAGAGGGACGATCTAGAATGCATTAAGTTAAGCTACCGGCTTTACTTGCTTCGGTAACAAAAATAACATAGAGGGATGCCTTAATGGAGAAGGTTCTTATCATAGGAACTTCCATTATAGGTACTCATGATTTTGAATATTAATAAAAATCTTGGATGTAATAGATTTTTATCATATGTACTCATGATCTTGAATATTAATAAAAAGTTTTTTCCATATGTTCTTCTTGCATTTGTCATATTTGTATATTGTGGACCTTGGATATTGTATTAGAGGTAGTATGGACGTAATACAATACCATAGATGTTAAGGATATCCTACTGGAGGATTTTGGTGGACCTATCATTTACTACATACTTGAGCGCAAATAATTGGTTCGAGACGAAGCCCTATCAGAGGTGATATGGACATGATAGGTTTTGGGGCCTTATCACCACTGGCATACTTGACATTAAGTACAGACGATAAATTTGGATGACGACCGATTCAAAGTTATTATGGACGTGACGATTGATAGTCAAAACAGAAAGGTTTGCTCAGAGGTAATGTAGACATGGAAAACCTTAGTAGAGAGCATATTAGAATGATAGTTCAGAGGTGGTATGGACGTGAACTAATGTCCCTGAGAATTAACTGGGGAGTAGTTTACTAAGGGCCTCTCCACTGGAGAGCTTTTGAGTATCCATTATATGTTGCGTATTCAGGACTCCTGATAAAAATAGTAGCTTACAGTAACTTATAGGAAACATTACATGCTATACTTACACACTTGCTGGGGATAAACAAAGGAAATATAAATATTCTATCTCTTAGTTGTCCTGCTGGGATAGGGAAGTACAAGTCTAGCTTAGACATAGTTCTTTTTGAGGAACTTGTCATTGATCGACATTATGAGCAAGTTTCTATTAGGTTTTGTGAGTCGGTAGGCACCATTGGAATATACCGATTCTACGATAAAAGGGCCTTCCCATTTGGGTTAAAATTTCATGGCCATCTTGTGTTTTATAACCATCGGTCTTCTTACTGTCAAGACGAGATCATCTGTTTGGAATGTTCTTTCCTTGACTCGTTTATTGAAAGCTTCTGAGATGCATGCTTGGTACAACTCAATGCGCTATTGAGATAAAAGACGCTTATCGTCGAGTACTTCCAACTCTTCTAGCCATAAACGGTGGTTAATCATCTGTCAGCTAGTTGGAGAGGGCTACCTAGAGTGAAGGAAGTTGGACCTCTAGAGGGAGCACTGCCTCGCTTCCATGGACTAGAGAGAATGACGTATTGCCAGCCGGTGTTCGGACCGTTGTGCAATAGGCCCAGATATACTCTCCCAGCTTCTCATTCTAGCCACGCTTGTTGGAAGACACAAACTTATTGTGTAGCTTTATGATTGTCTTATTGAATGATTGTTACCCTCATATTTTCACTCAAAGATAGTTTAGTAATTAACAATGGGTAATTTTATTTTGATGTATTATATTTAAATATTGTGCATTAATAAATAATTAATTATTGTATTATTTATTGATTGCTAGTTATAGATTTATTTTAGACTTGTGTAGTGGACCTAACCTATTTTATTAGATGCATGAACCAATAATTTAGATGAGTTTAGATTGAGCCCATAAAATAGGCCCATGGATTAGGAGGTTGGATTAATTAGTGAAACCATTAGACTAGAACCTTCCCTCCCTAATTAATTTCTTTATGAGAGGCCACAAGGGGTAATTGGGACATTTCACATTGCTTGGAGAGGGGTTATATGGCCGGCCATGCTTGGAGGAGAGAGAAACTAATTCACTTCACAATTCCTAATTCATTTAGATCTAGTTCTTCCCTTTTTTTAATTTCCTTCATTCCCTCACCATTTCTTCACTAATTCTTTACAAATTTTCTTTTCTAATTCTTTATTGAGGCTTCTACATCAAGTATCTATAAGAAGGAAGCAAGAAGCAAGGAGGAGGAGGCTAAGATCTACAAGGAGATGAGCTACTGTGCATTTGGAGACTTTTTATTAGGAATCCATCTCCCAATAGGTATATTTCAGTTTTTTCCCTTCTATTTGACTCTAGATCTGATATTTAACCATGAAAAACCAACCCACTTTCATAGGCTATCCATAGAAATTAGTTTTAGGTTCATCGGAGACCTACGGTGGAAGTTATGTGCATTTTGGTACCAATTTTGGGGGAATTCCGAGATTGGCACATATAGTAGTTGTCCTTTGGTCTAATAGATCAAAATGACATATGATTGCTTGTTTGTGACTAGTGTCGTATATACAATTGGATACATATAGGCCGTATCTCGTCAATTTGATGAAATTGGTTGATTTTGGGGGTATTCCTCCGACACGGGGCCTTGTGTATATCACATTGTGATACAGACATGTAGTTAATCTAATTACTATACGTATTGCTCATATTTAGTGTATTAGACTTGCTCGTGTCCTCTGGGATGCGTTTGATTGTGTGTTGGGGCCGTATCGCAAGCGTATCATAGAGTTAGTGTGATACGGGTGCACTCCACGTGTTTGATGTTTAGTCCTCTTTCCTATACGTGCCTGTGTATTTTTATATATGTGATATTCTATATAATATATATATGTATGATTAGTGTATTTAAGTGTATATGTGTGTAAGTGTATATAGTGATATATATATATCTATATGTATATCTATATATGTACTTGTATATATGTATATGTGTATTTGTGTTTATGTGTAATAGTGTATATGGTTATATATAGATCTATAGGTATAGATATATAATATGTGATTGTATATATATATATATAGATAGATAGATTGGTGAGTATATATATATATACTTAGATGTGTATAAGTGTATGTGCATTTGTGTTTGAGTGTTTGTATGGTTGTGTGTGTACACTATTTGTGCATTAGTGGTTGTGTTTATGTGGTGTGTGAGTGAGCATCAGTGCTCAGAAGAGAGTTCACTCAGTGACAGCAACATAGGAAGTTCAGTATGCAAGAGGCGGGGGGGGGGGGGGGACAAATACTGCTTAATGCAGTACTCGTGCAAGAGTATTAGAGAAACTGTGCAGAGGAGCAATGAGCACAGCAAAGGGGTGCCAGCATTGCTGTGCACTCAGTGGCAGCGTCACAGTGTATCAGTTTCAGTAGCTCCTATAGGGTGCAGTCGAGCAGACACTGTACAGAGGAGAACCCGAGCTGCACTGAAGGTGAGCAGCACCTTGTGCACAGCAACATGCACAAGAGGGAGCAGCACTCGGACAATGCACAATATCACAGTGGTTTCAGCTCACTGTGCAGGTTTTAATGCACAGTATCAGTCAACAGCAGGTATCGGGTTCAGTTCACTGTGATGTTCTCACTGCACAGTATCAGTTCAGATATTCACTGTGCTGTGCCCGAACACAGTATCAGTTTTCAGACATTCACTGTGCAGGTATTAATTCTCAGTTTCAATTTTGAGTTGGGTATATTGGTTTCAGTTAGTTTTCAGTGGGTTAGTAATAGTTTCAGTGATTAGTTAGTTAAGGTATTGTATAGTAGTTAGTTGATGTGTCGGTTGTTTATGTTAGTAGTAGATATATTAATATAGTTAGTATATATTTATTGCTAATAGGTAATGTATATTAGATAGTTAGAGTGATACTTGGTATATATATATAGTTTAGCTATATGCATTATGTATTGTCACTACCACATTCTGAAAACAGGGGTATTTTCGACTTTTTACAATATTTAATATTATTGTAGTTATAATTAATTAATAATATGTGTATTTATATATGTATCCCTACTAGATAACCCTAGTTGACTAGTGCCCTGCCTGACATGGCCCTGAGGCCAGTATTTTAGACTGTGTTAGTGTAGCATCTGATGCAAATGTGGTTTTTGCTTGTGATATGTTTATAGGACTGTTGGTTTACCCAGGGGACACTCTGGAACAGGACATCAATAATTACCAGCTAAGGACCCAAGGCGAGTACATTCTCTGATTAGTTTCTAATTTATGATATCTCCTATGTTCCCTGTATCTAGTATAAATATCCATGTTCTTGACACACTGGTTACACGGATTGGTATACACGGATCTCGTCATGAGATGTTATTCTTTATTCATGGTGTAGCTTGTACAAGACTTGTTTTCCTTGATATCTTGTGCATGTACAGACACTGATTTCCGGGGAGATTTGCTACCTCCCTAGGGAATCCCGTGCCATAGCGTACCATGATTAGATCTACTATACCAGTCGGGGGTGGGGAGTATTTTAGTGTAGATATGTGATCATACCCAACTTTCCATGCATCATAGCTCACCCCACATCTCACGTCGGGTGCGGCCTGACCATCTCCATGCTTCATAGCTGTTACGTGTGATTAGCCTGACCTATACATGCATCATAGCTAACCAACGGTTAGCCTGACCTTCATGAATTATAGCTAATCACATGTAACCAGCCTGATCAAGTTCCCAAGCCGATTACATATTAAAGCTAGTACTCACACACTTAGTCATAGGTTCCTTGCTCATGGACATATTGTTTCTTTTCCTGCAGTTACTTACAGTATTTCCAGTATTTCTTTTATTGTACATTTCTCGTACCTATACATGCGTCTGGTATATTTCCATCTAGAACTGCTACATAGTTTATGTCATTTATATAGAACTGCTATTTAGAGATGTACTTTGCTCCTTCCTGACTGGAAATATTTTTCCAGACTGTGACCTTAGTAGACTGGTTTCTGACACACTTGGAGATTGGAAGTTAATGATTGCAGGTATGATTATTTTGTCATTAGTCTTGTGTTGTATACTTTTGTTTCTTCAAATTCCTATCGTGCTGTAGTTGTGATTGAGTATGTTGTTAATATTTTATAGTGTTATCCGAGTCTCCTTATGGAGTTGGATACTAGCGTGAGATTTTATAGATAGTACTTGACCTAGACAGCGTTCTACCGCCGATGCTGTGGCGTAGGCTGGACGTACCCACGCACTCGTGCCCCTAAACCGGGTGCGGGTCGTGACACATTTTTAGTGGTGGCCCATGCAGGTCAGACTTCGCGAGTTGTGCGATGTCGTGGTAGTACGACGTATTAGTTGTACTACTGCGTACCTGCTATTAAATATAGAACATAGGATACTAGGATGAGAGAGGATACTCAATCACAAATTCTTTAGAGATTTCCTGGGATGACCCCATGAGAATCTTATTATAATCTCCAATTTAATTCCTTCGCCCTTGTTTCCGTCCGTCCTCACTCATTGATATTGAGTTTGATTCTTGTTGACCAGTTGTTAACTTTAATTCCTGGTATCATTGTTGAGTTGATTCATATTGAGATGAATTTTACGGACTAGAATTTATGGTATCATCTGATGGCATATATTGATGAGGACAGTGAGAAAGGTAAAACGTCTACTTTGATTATAGAACCTAGAGTTTATTGCAGCCATATTAGCTGTCGTGACGAGAACGTAGGAACCTGACTTGGATGTACATACTGTAGTTATGAAACTTAGGGTCTCTTGCAGCCATACCGGTTGGCGTTGCGAGGATTCTAGATGACATGATTATAGGGTTGCATACCTTAGTTACGGAACCTGTCGTTTATCGCATCTATGCTTACTGGCGTGGCGAGAATTCTGAGTGTCATGATTTCGGATAGACGTGTATGATTATCAGGTTGTATCTTAAATTGGTTCTTAAAGTATCATCTCAAGACTTATCTATTTATGCTATTCCAGGACTTTGTTCCATCGCTTCTTTTCTTTACTAGCAGTAGAAATACCTTCAGTCCTCAGTCCAGTTCTTTTGAGCTCCTATTCTCTGAGGATTCCTTGTTAAGTATGATGATTAGTGACTTGTAATTATGTCTGTGTCTTGAGTATTAGTATTGACTAAGTGTTGCCTGTGAGTTGTAAGTGTTTCCTAGTTGGACATGTGAGCATTAGGCATTAATCTAGAGTTAGCCATTAGCATAGTACCTTGTACCAATGGTCCTGGGACAAGTGTCATTAAAGTAGAAGGAGAGCATAAAGTATCAGTAATAGTTCAAGAGTTAGTATCAGAGCCAACATACCCGTCCTGGATAATCATGATTATGTAATTGGATGATCTACGTGAACAATTAAGCATCAAGAAATTGTGTTAAGGATTAATGGAGCATGACGTTCAATTTGATGATCGATATCGGGTGTGTTAAAGGTAAATAAATATATATATGCATGAGGAGTAATAATGAGGTGTCATGAGTAGAGAAATATCGGAATTGGAAAGGAAAATGGTGAAGCGTATCATAGATTACTTTAACAAGCTATAAAAGGTTAAAGGAAAATACATATACATCAATTGAGATGAGAACCATATACTTGCCCATGAAAGTAAAGAAACATGAGTGTTATAGAAGATACCTGTAATCATGAGTTATAATGAGCTTGATGAGATGATCCATTAATGAAGCTAGTAATATAATACCAAGAGTGCCAATGATATCGAGGATTAGTCGAGAATAACGTTAATAACAGTAAGCACTCTGTGTGAAGATAATTAAATGATATACCAGTTGACATAAATTGAAATTATGAAGGAAAATATAGGTGATGATAACTTTGATCATTGGAGGTAATAGTACAAGTGATTCAGGCAGTACAATTTTAGTACCCAGTTGGCAGTTGTAGGCAATAGAGGTATTGAGTGCACCTCGAGTATCAGAGACCGTGAACATTTATAAATGTGTACTTATGGATTTAATTTTATCGTTTCAAGAATGGAAATGAAATAAGATTTTGAGAATTTGACTATTGAGGAAAATATAAGCATTTATTCTGTTCGAGGAGTTAAACCTTGACGATTATTTTGAGGATTAATTTTATGTTAGATGAGAGTTATGAATATTAATATATGAGTAGATGATATACATGTGTAAGGATCTGGTGATTTGAGCATGATTGAGATGGCACCGCAGACTGACTTGGGTGTCCATCTAAAGTTGTATTGGAAGGAGCACTATTTAGTATGGTGTTGCATTTGACGTATAATTGAGTGATAAGAACGACTAGTATGAACAATTGTAGTAGGAACGAGAACTGACAGAGAGTATGGTACTAAAGAGATAGAGGTATCAAACTTAGATGCATTATTGAACCATGGTTATATTAGAGAATCTTGGTATCAGATTTAGGTATTAATAAGCAGATGTATGCAATGAGGATGTAATCATGGATGTTGTGGACTAATGGTTAATTGATATGAGTACCGGTGTACAGGAATATGAATTAGTTAGTGAATTTGCTAAAGCTAAGTGTATGTTAGAGATAGGAAATACTGCAGGTAATGTGTTAGCAGGTTCTTTCTTTTCCTCATGTTGTTTTTGTCTTCTGATTGATTGATTCCCTAGTACCGTGGGTTGTGTTCGTGATTTTCTTGTTAGGATATAGTTAGTAGTACACCCTGACAGAGAATGCAATACCATGATAAGACAGACCATAACCATGCATGTTTCCTCTAAGTTGTTGTTGTATGACTATGGGCAAAAAAAAAAAAAAAAAATTTCTTAGACTATGATCGTTGGGGTTTTGACCATAGCAAGGATCTATGACAAGGTTATAACTTGACAAAATAGGACAAGATGATTAGAAATTCAAGGATAAGCATTCATGAGTTGATATAACAGAATTGCTGGATCATTGGTTTTACAAGGAGCGAGATATGATTGAAATTAGAGGAGTGGATATTAAATTCCGAGTATTGAATTATTAACTAAAACTTTCAAGGAAATTTTGATAAAAATGGACTTTGATTTATTTCGAGGATTTTTCAGGTTATGCAATAATTTTAGAATTTTGGAAATTGCGAAACGACAAGGTGGATTATTTCAGGATTTTGTGGGTTGTTAAATTTTACTATTTACGAAAATAATAATGTGTATGCATAAACACTACTATGAGGATTTTAAATTTTGAGGACGAAATTCTTTTAAGGTGGGTAGACTTGTCACTACCACATTCTGAAAACAGGGGTATTTTTGACTTTTTACAATATTTAATATTATTATAGTTATAATTAATTAATAATATGTGTATTTATATATGTATCCCTACTAGATAACCCTAGTTGACTAGTGCCCTGCCTGACATGGCCCTGAGGCCAGTATTTTAGACTGTGTTAGTGTAGCATCTGATGCAAATATGGTTTTTGCTTGTGATATGTTTATAGGACTGTTGGTTTACCCAGGGGACACTCTGGAACAGGACATCAATAATTACCAGCTAAGGACCCAAGGCGAGTACATTCTCTGATTAGTTTCTAATTTATGATATCTCCTATGTTCCCTGTATCTAGTGTAAATATCCATGTTCTTGACACGCTGGTTACACGGATTGGTATACACGGATCTCGTCATGAGATGTTATTCCTTATTCATGGTATAGCTTGTACAAGACTTGTTTTCCTTGATATCTTGTGCATGTACAGACACTGATTTCCGGGGAGATTTGCTACCTCCCTAGGGAATCCCGTGCCATAGCGTACCATGATTAGATCTACTATACCAGTCGGGGGTGGGGAGTATTTTAGTGTAGATATGTGATCATACCCAACTTTCCATGTATCATAGCTTACCCCACATCTCACGTCGGGTGCGGCCTGACCATCTCCATGCTTCATAGCTGTTACGTGTGATTAGCCTGACCTATACATGCATCATAGCTAACCAATGGTTAGCCTTACCTTCATGAATCATAGCTAATCACATGTAACCAGCCTGATCAAGTTCCCAAGCCGATCACATATTAAAGCTAGTACTCACACACTTAGTCATAGGTTCCTTGCTCATGGACATATTGTTTCTTTTCCTGCAGTTACTTACAGTATTTCCAGTATTTCTTTCATTATATATTTCTCGTACCTATACATGCGTTTGGTATATTTCCATCTAGAACTGCTACATAGTTTATGTCATTTATATAGAACTGCTATTTAGAGATGTACTTTGCTCCTTCCTGACTGGAAAATATTTTTCCAGACTGTGACCTTAGTAGACTGGTTTCTGACACACTTGAAGATTGGAAGTTAATGATTGCAGGTATGATTATTTTGTCATTAGTCTTGTGTTGTATACTTTTGTTTCTTCAAATTCCTATCGTGCTGTAGTTGTGATTGAGTATGTTGTTAATATTTTATAGTGTTATCCGAGTCTCCTTATGGAGTTGGATACTAGCGTGAGATTTTATAGATAGTACTTGACCTAGACAGCGTTCTACCGCCGATGCTGCGGCGTAGGCTGGACGTACCCACGCACTCGTGCCCCTAAATTGGGTGCGGGTCGTGACTTGTATATATTTAGTATGGTATATATTTATGTTAGTAGTTTAGACATTATATAGTTAGGATTAGTTTAGGGTTTAATATTGTGTATTAGCTATATGTTAGAGTTTTGGATTACCTCGAGATACCAAGGTAATACCAAGGTATTGGGCTGATACCCAAGGTATTGAGTTTGGGTATCGTGATAGGTGTGATACGCATTTGTGCAAGGCCAAGGTATCCTATTCCTTTTGTTTTATTATAGTATTAGGTATATTGACTTGTATATATATATCTAAAACATAATTTTCATATGCAAAATCTTGCGTATCTTAGGATACGGCTTTTTGAGTGTTTTATAGTATCTTAGATTACTTGTATAGCTTAGTTTCATAGTGCATCGACTTAGTGACCTAGTGTTAGACTCTTGCAATCTAGATTTCATCGGTTTGACCTATAAATGACTTATTGACCAAGAATTGCATCAACTTAACTGAGTTTCATTCTTGAACCTTGTATTGATGTAACGTACCATATATAGGTTTGTGTGACACCAGCTTGGGCATCGAGAGACACACCTTGCTCAGGACTTCAGGCGAGTATATTTATCTGATAGATTTTAATTCATAATATTGTATATATGCATGTTCTATAATTATATACTTGATCCCAACACAGTGATTTCATGGACTGGTACTATATGGATCCCATCAGGAGATGTTATCCCCTACCGTGTTTAGCGGGTACTCGTGTACATGTATCTCATCGTATATTTGGGTATTGATTATATTTTGTGTTCACATACTACTCGTGTTCAGTTTGCTTATTCGTGTACACCCACGGCTCGTGTTCGGTGGTTATGATATTCGTGTATACCCACTGCTCATGTTCAGTGGTTATATTTTGTGTTCGTAGCATGTCATGATTGGATCCATCGGTATTAGTTGGTGGTAGGAGAGTAGGAGTTGATTATGTGATCAAAGCTCCATTATTACATCATATACATTCTGGTTACATACCTCACTTGTAATCGTCTTACCTAATCATGTTCACCCAACCCGATCACATAATAAACTTGAGGCACATTAGTTAGATTGCAGTTATTTTATCATATTACAGATATTCGTATTGTTGATCTATATTCTCGTACATTACTTGTGTATCTATTGTTCATCATTCATATATTTAGTGATCTTGTATTTCATTTCTATTATCTATTTATATGCTCGATTATGCTATTAAAACTGCTTTCAGAGGTATGTACTTCGGTCCAATCCTGACTGGATATATTTTTCCAGATGACTAGCTTATAGAGAAGTGTCCCACATTCTATGGGCTGCAGGACGGCGTATCTATAGAGGATACTCCTATAGACCAGGAGGACTTAGTTGTAGAGCCCGAGGAGATCTAGTTTATTGTGTTGGATTGTATTAGACTATTCTTTTATTGAGATTCACAACTTGTATATTATTTCAGGTTGTGGATTGTATCTTGTTCTTCCCTTCGCTATTCCACTCGTCGATTATTCTTTCTTAGTTTGTTTTGTGATTGAAAATAGTTATGCTTGTGAGATACCATATTGCTCCTCTGTTTGGAGTTGAGATATTTGACAGGTACCATATTATATTGTTGAGATGTTAGATAGTTAGAAATGACCCAAACATCATTCTATAGCCGATTCTGTGGCGTAGGCTGGGCGTAACCACGTACTCGTGCCCGAATATCCAAGTGTGGGTCGTGATAATGCTTCTGCCTGCCCATTAGCGGCTGGGTTGTAGGCAGTCGAGGTTATATTTTGAATTAAATTTTTATCGCAAAATTGGTAGAAAGCGTGACTTGTAAACTGTGGACCATTGTCATGGATAATCCTTCGTGGCAAGCCGAAGCAGTATATGATATAATGTTTGACGAAGCTGATCATGTTTGACATTTTTACTTCATCTAGTGTAACGGCCTCTGCCCACTTGGAGAAGTAATCAGTTGTGGTGAGAATGAACCAGAGCCATTTCGATGACAGAGGGCTAATCGATAAAATGATGTCCATTCTCCATGCTTTGAACGGCCAGAATGCTACCTTTGGGTATAGAAATTTTTAGGGTTAGTGGATGAAGTATGCATGGATTTGGCACATCCGATACTTCCTTGCATAATCGAAGGCATCTGCTACCATTGTCGGCCAATAATAGACTACACTCCAAAGACGATACTGTAGCTTCGGACCATGTTGATGGGCACCGCAAACACCGTTATAAGCTTCATGAAGTACTTGCTTTGCTTCTATATTTCATAAACACTGCAGTATAATCTTGTCATAAGAATGGCGATACAATATTTTGGTAGTTGTATAGTAATAGAACTGGAGAGAACGTCTCCTGATGGAAGTGGCTTCCTTCGGGTCCTCGGGTAGAATTCCATAGACTGCGTAGTCTATGAATAGGATTCTCCATCCTTGGGCGCTGATGTCTATCTTCGCTGAATAACTCAAACACATGCAAAGATTATTTTTTGGGCAAATCAGTTCTTGATCGACTACTATTAGTTTTGATGGGGACTTCCAAGGAGGCTGCAAGGCCGACAATAGCATCAGCCTCGATATTTTATAGTCACGGTATGTGTTTTATGAAGAACTCATGGAAGGTGGAGATTATACTGAGTGCATCTTGGTGATAAGGAATTAGATCCTCGTACCGGACTTCGTACTCGCCCCGGACCAGACTACTATCAGCTTGGAGTCTCCGTAGGCCTCTATGTAGTCCACTCCCACTTGTTTAGCGAGTTGGAGTCCAAAAATGAGATCATTGTACTCTGCTATGTTATTAGAACATGGCTCGATAAGAGAGTAAGCGCGGTGGATAACCATATCGTCGGGGGAAATCAACACTATCCCGACTCCAGCGACGATATCTCCTTTGGGCCTTGTCCTTGAAGCACCGTCGAAGAACATTCTCCAAATAGCCTCTCCCATCGTCATGTTGGAGTCTAGTACTTCGTCTGGGACTTTCTCATAAAGCTTTGAGGTTTCTAGCACCGGTTGAGAAGCCAGGAAAGTCAGCTAATGCTTGGCTTTTAACTGCCTTATGCGGGACAAAAACCATGTCGTAATGGGATAATAGTATTGCCCACGTAGCTAAGAGGAAATTAAATGCCCCAGGATTGGTCATGAGGACCCTGAGAGGATTAACTCACAAAATTATATTAATTGTTTGCACCGTCACATAATATCAGGTCTTCTGGAAACCAAAGACCAAAGCAAGTCACTCTTTTTCAACGAGGTTATACCTATGCTCCGTACCAACCATCATCCTGCTAAGATAATAGATAGCCTGCTTATGACCTGGATCACTCTTTTGTGCTAGTAGACCATCAAGAGTGTGATTTATTGCACGTACGTAGAGCAAGAAGGGTTTTTCCATAACTGGGGCCACCAACATTAGGGTTTGAGGGACACTTCTTGATGTCATTGAATGCTCGCTGGCATTCTTTCGTCCAAATAAAGGATAATCCCTTCTTCATTAGTTGAGTGTATGGCTGGCATTATCCTGAGAGGTTTGATATGAACCTCCTGATGTATGACAATCCTTCTTGAAGGCTGTGAAGTTCCCTGAGGTTCTTTGGCGGATGCATTTCAAGGATTGCTTTGGTCTTGTCAGGGTCTATATGGATACCCTTTGAAGTTATGACAAAATCTAAGAACTTGCCGTTGGAGACACCCATGAAGGATTTGGTTGGGTTCATCTTGAGCTAGTGTGCAACATCAGATCAAATCTAATTTTTAGATCATGAAGATGGTCATCTTGGAAGCAACTTTTGATGGTAATGTCATCAACATAACACTCGATTGTCTTGCGCAGATGTTTGCGGTAGATGGTACTCATAGCTCGCTGGTATGTCGTACCTTCATTCTTCTGACCAAAGAAAATATACCCCTATCTGTGTTCGGAATGACATATGTTTCTCTTCGTCCAAAAACTTCTTTATTTGGTTGTAGCTCGAGTATCCATCCATGAAGCACATACGCTCAAAACTACAAGTGTTATCGAACATTATGTCCGTGATTGGGAGAGGAAAATTATCTTATGGGCATGCCACATTTAGATCATGAAAGTCTATGCAGATTTGGATCTTTTTGTTCTTCTTGACGACCGGCACGATGTTGGCCACACAATCCGGATGTTGCTCCTCGCGGATAAAGCCATTTGCTATCGGTTTGTTCACTTCAACTTCGATAACATTCATGATGTCCGAACGGAGCCGACATTGCTGTTGTTTTACTAGCTTAGCATATGGCATGATATTGAGTTTATAGACCGCGATCTAGGGGTCCAATCCTGGCATGTCTTCATATCTCCAGGCAAAGACATCGATATACTCCCTTACGAGCTGTAGCAGGGATTCACGATCTTCACCGGACAGACTTTTTCTTATGAAGATAGGTTTAGGGGAGGATTCGTTGCCCAGATCGACTTGTAGGACTTTCTCCTCAGTGGAAGGTTCTCATTGTTCAAAATATAACTTCCATTGTTAGTCTAAGCATTGTGCCCATGGTTCTACTTTAAAGTTTTTGGGCGGTTGGTCATTATCTTCTTCTGACTGAGCGGACACCATGTTGATAGACAGTGTTCGCCTGAGCATATCTCCAATACTCGTATCGGGGTACCAAAAGGAGGATCCCGAAGAGTGAGAATGCAATCCATATTCCTCTTCTGAATCATCAGGAGTTGATGGTGGTGTGACGTACCCCAGGACTTGACGAGTTCACTGGTAGTAGGCCTCAGATTTGACTGCTGGGGCGAGAAGACGCAGTGGCAGACGCCGTCCCTTGCCGTAATTTAGGCCTTTGTCACTATTCAAGTCATAGGCCATATTTTGGATGAAGTGCTTGGTTTGTGATCTGTAGTGGTACAGCTGTATTTTACCGTTGTCACATTTTGGTTCTTTTGTAGGGAGTCTTGACGATACTTTATCTTTCTGAAGATGATGGGTTTGTCACCCCTTCTTGTGGCCGGTACTATAAAGTAGGTGCCTTGACTTGGGAGGATTCGGTTCACCGCATAGGTGGTACTTATTTGTGTATACAGTTAAGAAATATATTATACTCAAATATGCAACATTATAGTAGTTCAATGACAACCCTTTATTGATAAAGTAAGGTATCTTGTCTATGGGGATTACATCTTCCAGAGAAGGGACGTCAGCATGAGCCACCATGTATTCTCCCAATTTATCTCTCCCGAGATCTGCCTTTAGTATGAGTGATGGCTTCGGAGGCTTCTTGAGAAGCTTGACGACTAGCGGTTCAGAAGAAGTCACGGGTGCTGGGTCCTCTTTTGGCGGTTGACTCGATCTTCGCAGACGAACGATAAGAGGTTTAGGTACTTTTTGTAAAGTTTTACCATTAGAGGAGGGGCCGTGTTAGGGGAACATCCTTTTAGGCAGACCCTCAAGGGTTCATCCGGTGTGGTTCCAACCTTCACTTCATTGTTAGCGTCATTACCACCTTCGTCTTGGTGGACTTGCTTATGCAGGATTGAGTCAGAGTAATATGCCTCAACCCCCTTGAACGGATCAACATCTGCAAATTTTGTCATGACGATGCCGTGATCGGTAACATACTTCAGGCATTGATGAATAGTCGATGGCACAATCATGTATTCATATATCCATAGACTCCCCAATAAGACGTTGTATGATACGTCCACGTCTATGACGTAGCAAGTGACCTATGTTTGTAAGTCGCCAATCTGACATTTTAGGAGAATCATTCCCAGAGGGTAGCTTCTTCCAGCATTAAAGCCGTTGATGGTAGTATTGGTTGCTGCCAGCCAATGCATTGGGATTCCCAAGGTCTGAAGCAGACTGCGTGAGATGATGTTGAGAGACGAACTAGGGTCGATGTACATCTAATTCACCTTGATGGCTCCGATATATCCTATATAGTACAGAGGGCGATCGTGCCAGTTAGTTTTCAGCAACATGTCCGATTGCAAGAATATGATGTTGGATATTGCCTCCATCATATTGTTGCAGTGGGGGCACGATGCTGGGTCCTCGGCCGGCAGCTTGACATGGGCCAGGTAAGTGTCAATATTCTGTAATACCTCACTTAGAGCATCACGAGTGTCTTTGAAGTGACGAAGGAGCTCAAATAAAGATAATTTGGCTGGAGTATTGGCAAGTTGTACCAATATGTCGAAGTTGTAGTGCTTCTCCATCCCCTAATTTGTATCCTTCTATAAAGGTTTGTCAAAGCGAGTCTCTTTCTTCTTTTATTTGTCTGCTCCAGGTGGATGGAATGGACATGGATCAGATACAGCAGGTACATTGGTTGGAGGAATAACATCTTCAGGAGCATTATAGTCGTACTGTTAGGTGAGGCCCGACCTAGTTTTTGGACTTCGTGACAGAAGGCGTCGCCTACTACATCATGTCCTGAGCAAGATTCGGGTGAACCTACATGACCTTGCCTCATGGTGTGGTAAGAGGTACCAGCTTGATTGCCTGGTTGCGAGCTGGAGGGAGACTAACAACCTCCATCGTTGCCCTCGAGATCGGGACAATGCCATCTCGGGCCTCCGTTACTGGGAAGCTACCAAACTGGAGAGATACCATGTTGGCAACGATTGTTTTATCCTCAAAGTCTAAGGTGAGAGCTTTGGAATCAAGCAGATATTGTATTTATAGGATAGAATAAGCAACTCTGGAGGGGGGCTGAATAGAGTGCGTGTATATGCAGCAGAATAAAAATCACCCAATAAAAATTAACACAATTAGCTAACAATATAAATATAAAATAACAGTATGTGAATAAAAAGAAAGAGATCAGCAGTCGCAAACACAACGATTTATACTAGTTTTTCTCTGAGAGGACTAGTCCATTCCCAAGAACTTAAGCCCAGAGTTTGAAATCAACTATCCAGTGAAACAAAAGTTTTGATCCAAAGGCTTGCAACTTCGTACAGACACGAGCTTTGATCCTAAGGGCTGGAATACTTCTCTAAGTGTTTGAACTTCTTAACAAGATCCTTTTATATCTCTTGTAAACTTCTAACCGAGAATGCATTGGCACTTAAGGATTAGGAGTTGTAAAAAGCTTGGGATAGGTAAGTGTAAAGGCTCTTGCACTGAAGTAATAAAGAAGAGAAGAAAGAGTAAATGAGTGAATAAGAATTTTAAAATCCTTCCCTATTTATAGTACTTTTGTAAACCGAGTTTAGGGCAAATTCAGATGCCAAATATTTAAATTTTTGAACGTTGGGGCCGAGTCTACAGGTGGAACTGGTTACAAGGGTATACTAAGTCAGGAAATCGAGTTCGGGCCAAACTCGCATCAAACTCGCACCGATTTTGTCCTGAGTTTGTACTAAGTTTGTTTCTCTAAAATTCAGTCATAATCAGAATGGAAAATGGGTTAGTTTAGGCTAACTTGGATTTTGAAACAAGGCGATGGGCTATTTTCGAAACATGGGCTATTTTCAAAACCTTAAGTATTTTGGCTAAAAATAATCTAGGTTTAGAAATCATTTTGGTTAGCCTCTAAATGCCAAATGTGACTCAATTTACATATTTTTCTATACTCAATAAATAAAAAATTATATTAACTTGATACCGAAAGTAAGTCGTATCCCATTCTCTAAAACTATAGTTGTAGCATAATTACGTCTCGTATCGTCGATTCTCGTATATTAAGTCCAAGCTTAGATGATTATCGAAATAAGGTTTGACCATGACCAATGGGCTAACAATCTTCTCTATTTTGATAATTGACAAACTATGACTGATATAGCAGATAATAAAATTCAAAATATGAAAGAATGATACTTCTCCTTTGATTGCTTAAAAACTTGATTGATATCAGTACTACTCCCCAGTTGTCATTTGATAAAAAATGGGACAGCTCCCCCACAATTGTAGCGTAAATGTCAAGACAAAAAGACACCATGAGTAAAGTAACATAGTTATAAGCATTAAAATTTAAGTAAGTATTTGAGATAAGCAATTAATTAAGATTCAATTCACAATCGCATAAATGTATGAAGTAGAATCATACTAAATAATCAAAAAGCAGTTTTAACCATAAACTGAGGTCACAAAAGTCTAAAAGTGCCACATAATAAACTGAAAGTGCAAAAGATACTAAAATAAATCAAGCCAAGGAGCTAATATCACTAAAAAGATAGCATAATGATCTGCATCACTCGTCATCTCCAGTCGTTGGGTCTTAAGTATCAGCTGAACGGTTTGGATCATAGAAAGCAGCAGCAGGATCCAAGTAAGACAATGTATGGGTCAACAACCAGGTATCAATCTCGTAAAGGATCACGTACCATAGGATAGGGTCCACTATAGAAACCAGCAGTAGCTCTTGATGTCGTCGAACGCGCATTGGCATTCTTCATTCAAGACAAAGGAGACACCTTTCTTTATGAGCAGGGTGAATGGCCGACAGTGCCCAAAAAGGTTTGATATGAACCTCCTGATGTACTCTAGCCTCCTTTGAAGGATGTTGAGTTCCCAGAAGTTCCTCAGCGGGTTCATCTCAATGATTGCTTTAGTTTTGTCGGGGTTTATGTAAATGCCTTTAGAAGTGATGATAAAGCCCATGAATTTGCCACTGGAGACTCTCAAGAAGGATTTGGTAGGGTTCATCTTGAGCTAGTGCGTATGCATGAGGTCGAACACAGTCTTCAAGTCCCTGAGGTGATCACCTTTGGTGTGAGTTTTGACAGAGATGTTATCGATGTAACACTCGACCGTATTACGTAGATGCTCAGGAAAGATGGTGCTAATAGGTTACTAGTATGTAGCACCTGCATTCTTCAGAACAAAGGGCATGACTGTGTAGCAGTATACTCCTATCGACGTTCCAAATGATGTATGCTTCTGATCATCAGGGTACATCTTGATCTGATTTTAGCCTGAGAATTCATCCATGAAGGACGTACGCTCGAAGCCATGAGTTTTGTTGATCATTATGTCTTTGATCAGAAGAGGGAATTCATGTTTTGGGTAGGCCGCGTTTAGATCATGGGAGTTAATGCAGATCCGGATCTTTCCGTTCTTTTTGACGACGGACACGATGTTGGCTACCAAGTCTGGATATTGTTCTTTGTGGACTAAGCCACTAGCTATCAGTTTGTTGACTTTGGCTTCGATGGCGTTCATTATGTCTGGCCGGAACATCGTTGCTGCTGCTTGACAGGCTTAGCATTCAGCAAGATGTTGAGATTATGGACCTCGATTTGGTGGTCCAGTCCTGGCATGTCTTCGTAGCTCCAGGCAAAGATATCAGTATTCCCTGACAAACTATAACAGGTATTCCCGATCCTCATCAGTCAGATTTTTGCTGATGAAGATAGGTTTAGGGGAGAAATCATCTCCTAGATTGATTTGGACAACTTCGTCCTCGGTAGGAGGTTTTCTTTGTTCGAACCATATCTTTCATTGTGCGTCTAGGTATTGGGCCCACGGTTCTACTTCAAAGAGTACTGGTAGATTCTCGTCGTCTTCCTCAGGGTCAGTTGATACCATGTTGGCTGATAATGATTGCTTGAGCATCTTCCCGATACTGATGTCGGAGTCCCAAGCGAAAGATTGCTAAGAGTGAGAGTCTTCCTCTTCTCCTTCATCTGACCCCTCGAGGGTTGTGGGAGGCGTTACATACCCTAAGCCATGCTTGAACTTATGGTAGGCGTTACATAGCCTTTATCCTTTGTTATAGTTTAAGCCCTTAGTGGCCTTCAGATCATGCCCCATCTTCTGGATAAGGTGCTTGGCTTAAGAGCTATACCGGCGGAGTGACATTTTGCCAGTATCGGGGTCTAGATCTAGTTCTTCGAGGATGAAGGATCGAGGGCCTTCTACTTTGTCGAAGATGATGAGTCTGTCTTCCCTCTTCCTGGCTGGGACTAGGAAGTGAGAGTTTTGGCTGGGGAGAATCCGGTTTACAGCATGGGGGTAGTCACCTGTGTCTGCAGGTGTAAACCTAGACCGTGCTCCATTGAGTACAGTTTGCTTATGTGTGCAACTTCAGAGTAGTTCAAAGATAACCCTTTATTCATTAAGTAAGCTATCTTTTCTCCAGGAATTATATCGTCGAGGGAAGGAATGTTTGTGTGAGCAGCTACGTACTCCTCTAGCTCGTCCTTTCCGTAATGTACTCCTAGTACGAATGGTAACTTTAGAGGTTTTTTGTACTGCTTTACTACAAGAGGCTCAAACGCGATAAGAGGTAACGGAGCATCCTTCGACGGTCGACTCGGCCTATGAAGGTGAATGACCAGCGGTTCAGGTATAGTGAATGGTGCCAAATTTTTCTTTGGTGATCGGCTTAGCCTATGAAGGCAAACGACCAGAGGTTTGGGCATGGTAGATGACGCCGGATCTTCCTTTGGTGATCGGCTTGGCCTATGAAGATGAACGACCAGGGGGTCGGGTGTCTTCCTACGTAGTTTTACAGTGAGGGGAGAGGTTGTGTCAGGAGCGCGCGCCTTTAGATGTACTCCCAAAGGTTCATATAATAATATCCCAGACTCTGCCTCATCGTCAGCATCATTGCCACCTTCATCTTGGTAGACTTACTTGTATAAGAGTGCGTCGGAGTAGTAGGCCTCGATACCCTTGAAAGGATGGACATATATGAACTCGTCCACGTACTTTAGACATTAGTGTAGGGTTGATGGCACGATAATGTATTCGTGTATCCATGGCTGTCCTAGCAGGACATTGTAGGATACGTCCACGTTTATGACGTAGCAAGTGACCTCAGTTTTTAAGTTGCCAATTTGACATTTTAGGCGGATCTTGCCCAGAGGGTAGCTTCTTCCTGCATTAAAGCCAGTGATGGCAGTATTGGTGGCTGCCAGGCAATGCATCGGAATACCCAATGTCTGAAGAAGACTCCGTAGGATGATGCTGTTTGATGAACTGGGATCAATGTGCATCCGGTCCACCTTGATGGCACCAATGTACCCTGTGTAGTATAGGGGACGATTATGTCGGTTGTTTTTTAGCAACATGTGTTGTTACAAAAATGTGATATTGGGCACCGCCTCCGTCATATTGTTACAGTGGGAGCATGCGGCAGGATCCTCTCCTGACGGCTTGACTTGCGCCAGGTAGGCGTCGGCATTTCGTAATGCCTCACTCAGAGCGTTTCGGATGTCTCTGTAGAGTCGGAGAAGCTGAAATAATGACAACTTTGCCAGGGTATTGGCGAGTTAAGCCAAGACGTCAAAGTTGTAGGGCTTTTTCTGTCCCTGAGTCGTTTCTTTACGTAATGGCTTGTCGAAGCGTTGCTCTTTTTGTTTGGACTTGTCCGCTGGTGGAGGTTTAGATGGACCCGGATCAGACACGACATGTGCAGTAGTTGGAGGTGCATTGACATCGGGAGTTTCATAATCTCGCGGGTAGGCAAAGCCCGACTTGGTTGCCCCAACCCAGGCCTCCTCTGTCATTACGACATTTTCTAGAAAAGGGTATTTTAATCATTTTATAATTAATTAAATATTATGCATATTATAAATTTAATTATTGTATTAATTTTTTATTGTTAGATGTTAGTTTATTATTTTGGACTTGTGTTTGTGGACCTAACTATTTTAGATTAGATCCATGGACCAATATTTATTTCTAGTTAGAATTGAGCCTAATAATAAGCCCAATCATTAGAAGGAGGATTAATTAAGTTAAACCAATTAGACTATAACCTTCCCTCCTTAATTATTTTCTTCATGAGAGACCCCAAGGGTATTTTAGACTTTACATAGTAGCTTGAGGTAGGGGAAAGGGGCCGACAATATTTAAAATAGGGGGAAATTTTTCTCTCTTCATTTTTATTTCAAATATAGATCTAGAATTTTCTCTTCCAAATTTCTTCATTCCCACATTAAATTCTACCCAAATTTCTTCCCAAAACCCTTTATCATCATTGGAGACCATTAGAATAAGGAGGAAGCAATGATCTACAAGGAAGAAGCAAGGATATATAAGGAGGAGCAAGGATCTACAAGTTGGAAGCTCTTTTCACTCAATTTGGAGGTTTCATTAGGAACCCATCTCCAAATCGGTATAATTCAGTTTTTTTCCTCTAATTAGACTCTAAATTTGTGATTAAAAATCTGTATTTTAATTATTAGGAACCATCCCATATGCTAAGCCTACCCATAAGAATTAGGATTAGGTTCATAGGAAGTCTATGGAGAAAGTTATGTGGGAGAATTCCGAGATTGACATAACTTGTGTTTGTCAATAGGTCAATTAGACCAAATTGACATGTATTTAATTGTGTGTGTCTAGTATCGTATCCACAATTGGATACATGTAGGCCGTATCCCGATAATTTGGAGATACGAGTTGATTTGGGGGTTTTCTTCCGATACGAGGGTTTGAACATGTCATATTTTGACACGGACATGTAGATGAGTAATTAGCACTTCGTATTATTCATAATTATTATTTTAGACTTGCACGTGTCCATTAGGATATAATTGGTTGTGTGGTGGAGCCGTATCGCAAGTGTATCATAGATCTAGTGTGATACGGATGTAATGCACTTCACGTGTGTGTTCTTTGCACTTTAATTAAATTATAGATATTATAAATATTATAATTATAATTATTATGTGAGATATACATATATGTATATTTATATGTTTGATCTATAATTCATATTGATGTGTTGGTGATCATGTGAGAGCAGAAGTTCATGTGCTTCTCTAATATGATATATATTTATATATATATATTATAGTGATATAATTATATATATATATATATATATATATATATATATATATATATATATATATATATATGTGTGTGTGTGTGTGTGTGTGTGAGATGTGTATTTATATGTGTGGGCTTGAGGGGAGAAGAAATAATGGAAAAACAGTGAAGAAAAGCAATGATAAGCAGTGGAAGAAAAGCTGAGAGAAGCAGGGATAAGCTATTAAAAAGCAGCAGAAAGCAGAAGCCAAGAAGCAGCAGCAGAAGTAGCCGCAGAAAGAAGAAGCAGCAACGGTAAGTAGCACAAGAAGAAAGCAGCAGCAGCGGCGGCAGTAAGCAGCGACAGCAGCAGGCAATAAGCAGTGGCTTATTGAAAAGTCGATACGCTGTAAACTATTTTATATATATATATATATATATATATATATATGTGTGTGTGTGTGTGTGTGTGTGTGTGTGTTAGTTAGCTTATTTAATAAGCTAGTAAGTTAATAAGCTAGTATATATATATATATATAAGATGCATATAGATAAGCTAGTTAATTTATTTTATAAGCTAGTAAGCTAGTACATTAGTATATATATATATATATATATATATATATATATATATATATATATATATATATATATATATATATATATATATATATATACATGATATATACATATAAATTAATTAGTTATTATAATTAATAAGCTATTAGTATATATATATATTGTAAATAAGTTTATTATATAATTATATATGAGATTATATATACTTAAGTACTAGTTAATATTAGTTAGCATTATTTCTAGATTACCTTGGAGTGCACCAAGTAAATGAGAGTGAGATATCTCGGGTACGAGTATTAAATATCAAGGATATGTTAGTATATAGTTAGAATATTTTTGTTATAAGTTTTTTTAAATACATATTATTGTATAGTGAGGAGTATGGGTAGTAGTTATATATTAGATATTGAATTACCTTGTGATACCAAGGTAATGTCAAGGTATTGGTTTTACTCAAGGTATTGAGTGTGCACATCAAGATGGAGTGTAGGTAGTGTGATACCGCTCTTGGTTTTTAAGTCAAGGTATCTACTTAGCAATAGTTTAGTTAGGAGTATTATATATTTTTGTTTGTATATACATACTATGATATTTTTATATCTAATTAATTGTATATCTTAGGATACGGTATCTTGTTAGTTTCCAAGTATCCTAGTATAGCTAGTATGGCCTAGTTACATAGTGTATGGGCCCAATATCCTAGAGATAGACTCATACAACCTAGAAATATCTAGTTTGACCAAGTTTGACTACTTTGACCGAGAGTTGACCTAATTTGACTATTTTGACTTAGAAATTATTTTTTGACCTAGAAGTTGACTAGTTTAACTTATTTTTATTCCAAAATCTTGTATTGATGTAATATTCCCTATTTATGTCTTCGAGGAACCGTACCGAACATCTTTGATACTGTTCACCAGATTTTAGGCGAGTTTATTCTTTGATAGTTTCTTATTTATGATATCCTCTATGTCTCTTGTATTTATTGTAGATATTATTAATTTCTTGACACGATGGTAACACAGATTGGTATAATTGGATCTCGTCATAAGATGTTATTTCTTGATATTTATGGTGTATATTGTGCAATCCTTGTTTCTTGTTCTTCTTATACATGTACAGACATTGATTCTTGGGAAGACTAGCTACCTACCCAGAGAATCTCGTGTCATACCGTACCAAGGCTGGATCCCCTATACCATTCAGGGGCGGGGAGTATTTAGGGTAGATATGTGATATTATCCTCCTTGCGCATGCCTTATTCCTTGTGAGTGTTGATCAGACTTCGCAAGTTGTGCGATGTCGTGGTAGTGCGACGTCATAGTTGTACTACTGCGTGCCTGCTATAGAAAATAGGATATAGGATACTAGGTTGAGAGAGAATACTCAATCATAAATTCTTGAGAGATTCCTGGGACGACCCCTTGAGAATCTTATTACAATTTTCAATTTAAATCCTTCGCCCTTGTTTCCGTTCGTCCTCACTTGTTGATATTGAGTTTGATTCTTATTGACGAGTTGTTAAATTTAATTCTTGGTATCGTTGTTGAGTTGATTTCTTATCAAGATAAATTTTATGGGCTAAAATTTAAGGTATCATCTGATGACATATATTGATGAGGACAGTGAGAAAGGTAAAACGTCTACTTTGGTCATGGAACCTAGAGTTTATCGTAGCCATATTAGCTGTCGTGACCAGAACGTAGGAACCTGACTTGGATGTACATACTTTAGTTATAAAATTTAGAGCCTCTCGCAGCTATACCGGTTGGCATGGCGAAGATTCTAGATGACATAATTATAGGGTTGCATACTTTAGTTACGGAACCTGTTGTTTATCGCACATATGCTTACTGGCGTTGCGAGGATTCTAAGTGTCATAATTTTGGACAGACGTGTATGATTATCAGGTTGTATCTTAAATTGGTTCTTAAAAGTATCATCTCAACACTTATCTATTTCTGTTACTACAGGACTTTATTCCATCGTTTTTTTGTTTGCTAGCAGTAGAAATACCTCCAGTCCTCAATCCAGTCCTTGTTGAGATTCTATTCTTTGAGGATTCCTTGTTAAGTATGATAAATTTATGACTTGTAATTATGTCTATTTCTTGAGTATTAGTATTGACTGAGTGTTGCTTGTGAGTTTATAAGTTGGATATGTGAGCAGTAGGCCTTAATCTAGAGTTAACCCATAGCATAGTACCTTGTAGCAATAGCTCTAGGATAGGTGTCATTATAGTACTATGAGTAAATGAGAGTATAGAGTATCAGTGATAGTTCCAAGAGTTAGTATCAGAGCCAACATACCCGTCCTGGATAATCATGATTATGTAATTGGATGATCTATGTAAATAATTAAGTATCCAGGAATTATGTTAAGGATTAATGGAGCATGATGTTTAATTTGATAATTGATATCGGGTGTGTTAAAAGTAAAGAAATATATATGCATAAAGAGTTATAATGAGATATCATGAGTAGAGAAATATCGGAATTGGTAATAAAAATGGTGAAGCGTATCACAGATTAGATTAACAGGCTGTAAAAGATTAAAGGAAAGTACATAAACATCAATCGAGATGAGAAACCATATACTTGTCCATGAGAGTAAAGAAACATGAGTGTTATAGAAGGTACAGGTAATCATGAGTTCTAATAAGTTTGATGAGATGATCCAATAATGAAGCTAGTGTTATCATACCAAGGGTACTAATGATTCTATATTGAGGAATTAGTTGAGCAAGGTGCTAATAGTAAGTGCCTTGTATGATAATGTTAAATTAGTATATTAGTTAATATAGATAGAAACTCATTGGAGAAAATACATGTGAAGATAACTTTGATCATTTGGAGGTAATAGTACAAGTGATTCTGGCGGTACAATTTTAGTACACAGTTAAGAGTTGTAGACAATAGGTGTATTTGAGTGCACCTTGAGTATTAGAGACCGTGAGCATTTATATGTATATTTATGGATTTAAAAATTGAAGAGTGGAAATGAATTTCAATTTTTAAGAACTTTGAGGAGTTGAGATTCTATGTTACTAAATTTTGAGGATTCTAAATTTGATTCAATAAACATAGTCAAGCTATAAAGATTTTAGAAATGATTAAAAATTTTATTCGATGTTGAGTATTTGACTTTTGAGGAAGTATATGTCTCTTATTTTAAATCGTTCGAGAAGTTAAACTTTGATGATCTCATTTTGAGGTTTAAATTTTTACGGTGGGTAAGAAATATATATTAGTATATGAGTGGATAAAGTGCATACGTAATGATCTGTTGGCTTGGGCATGATTGAGATGGCGCTGCAAACTGACTTGGGTGTCCATCTAGAGTCGTATTAGAGAGAACAGTACTTAGTATGATGTGTTACACTTGGTGTGCACTTGAGTGATAAGAACAACTAGTATGAACAATTGCAGTAAGTAAGAGAACTAGCAGTGGGTGCACTTGTAGTAGAACAGAGGTACCTACAGGGATAGGAGTATCAAACTTGAATGCATCATTGACCTATGATTGTGCTAGAGGTCCTTGGTATCAGATTTTGGTATCAATAGACAGATGTGTGTAATATGGATGTATTAATAGATGTCTTATGGACTAATGATTACTTGATATGGGTACCAGTGTACAAGGATAGAAATTAGTTAGTGAATGTGCCAGAGTTAAGTGTATATTAGAGGATGAAGATATCCAAGTAATGGGTTAGAAGACTATGTTCTGCTCTTCCTTTTGTTCCTTTTTTGTCTATTGATTGATTGATTGATTCCTTAGTACCTTAGTTGTATTCGTGATTTCCTTGCTAGGATATACCTAGTAGTACACCCCAACAGAGACCTTAATACCACGACAAAAGTGACTATGACCATTCATGTTTCATCTGGATTGGGTATTTATCTAGAATACGTGTCGTATTGTGTGTTGTATGACTATAGAAAGGATTCTCTTAGACTTTGATTGTTGAGGATTGACTATAAGTAAAGAATCAATGAAGAGGATGTGGTTTGACAGAAAGAGTCAATGCACCTTAAAATTCGAGAATAAATAATAATTTAAACAAATAGTTGATAACTTGATATTACAGGATTGACGATCTTGTTAAAACGTTGATTTTATGAAGATTATGAAATGATTGAGATTGTCATTAAATTTTGAGGAAATTAAGAAGATTAGTATTGTATTTATTTGACTGCAAGATATAGATTTACTTAAAAATTTCAATTGAGAATTTTGCGAGTATTATATTATTTGAGTATTGTGTGGAAAAAGAAATTGAGGATTTAGATCACTAATGGATTAGTGTTGAATTCAAATTTTGGGATAAGATTTTTAAATTTTTATAAACATGCAAGGACTGGATTTCGATCAAAGGACTGGATAGTAAAAAAAAAAAATTTATGATTTACTCAAACTTTTGGACGAGATTTAAAAATATACATTGGGTAAATTTAAAATTTGAGGATTGAATATTATGTTTTGTATTTAGTGATTAACATAAAATTTTAAGGAGATTTTGATAAGGATGGAATTTAATTTTTTTTATTTTAAAGGTTTGCGGGAATATGATACTTATAAAATTTGGAAAGAAATTTTGTGAAGTAGCAATATGGATTCACTTCATGATTATGTGATCCGATGAATTTAAAAATTTGATGGAAAATAAATAAATAAATATGACTGTCAAGGATCTTAAATTTTGAGAACGAAATTCTTTTAAGGAGGGTAGACTTGTCACTACCGTATTCCAAAAACAGGGATATTTTCGACTTTTTATACATTATTAATATTATGGTATTTATATTAAATGATTTCATGATATGTGTATTTAAATTAAATAATTATGTGAGATGTGTAATTAAATATATTATTATATACAGTGTTCATTTATGTTTGAGCTGGTAGACTTGACCTAGAAGCCCACTAGACGAACACCTGACCGAATTATGGGATTATGTATTTAATGTTTTATTTAGAATTTAATTGTTGGAGGTAGTAATTAATTATCGTAATTTATTTAATTGTTGCGCATTGCCGTTGCTTCGATATTTGGAGCGCTACCCTGGCTTTTGCCTTCCAACAAATTTCACAACCTTGCCCTAGATATGCCTGCCTTCCATTCTGACCTTTTTGTAACTCATAATTGTGCTCTCTTGTGCTTCATTTTAGCCGCACAATATTCATCACGGATATTTATTTAATTTATAAATAAATTCCAACTTTGTATCGTTGTGCGTTCCAATCGAAATTGGAGGCAATCTTGACCAATTTTTCGTGCAACCAAAATTAGGGTAATATTCTGTTCTGAGTCTTCTTCACTAATGATATTTGTGACCCGATCTAATTTTGGCCCTATGTACTCCTAATTAATTTTAGAACACAGCTTGCATTTATTTCTAATTAAATTGAGGATACCATTTTGACTAATTCCGTTAATCCCGATTTAATTCCAGTACCCTACTAATTAAGCCCATACCAAACACACAACACCCCCTCACCCTACAAAATACCAAATACCAAATCACCCACCAATTTTTCATCATTTTTTGTGTCTGTGCAAATACCCAAATTGAAGAGGGCTAATTTGCAAATATTGAATTAGGTGTCAACACCCCATTGGTTCACACCAAATGGAGAGCCCAAATATTTGACTAAGTCAACAACCCTTATCCTTACATGAAGGAATCCTTCATGTCAAATCATGACCACCCATTCAAGATGGGTGCATCATCACCATTCTTTTCCCTCATCCCTCTCCCTATTTAATGTCACATCACCCACACTCTCCCCAACCTAGACCTAATCCCCAAACCTAGGGAAGCCCCAATTTTTCTCTCACCTCACACCTCCCTCTTCTCCAACGTAGGAAACCAATTTCCTTTCCTTTCTTCTTCTCTTTTCTACTTCTTCTTCCTTTCTTCTCCTTTATTTTTTTTAAATTTATTAAAAGGGGGAAACAACCCATACACCTATTGTTCACCGAGCTCGGCTACTGTTCACCCGGAGATCACCCCGGCCCATCTCCGGCCGGCCACGGTTCAGCCTCCGTCGGCTTCCTCCTCTTCTCCTTCGACCAAGTTACTCAACCACGGCAGCCCGGCCACTGCGGCACCTCCATTCACCACCACCATATCACCACCGACGCCATCATCATTACCCCCCAACTCCGGCACGGCCTGACATTCTGTCACCACCACCCTGCTCACCTCCCCGGCTAGCCAAGTCCGGTCGACTGCCACGCTGCTCCTCCATCGACCACCCTACACGTGCCCCGCGGCTTCACCTCAGTCGAGTCCCCGTCCACCGTGAACTCCCCCGACTCGCCTGCATCCCCTCTCCCCCGCAGCCCGACTTCTTCTCCAGCCCGCATTCCTCTGGCGCTGTAACTCAGCTCCGGCCTGCTGCAACATCCTCCTGCATCCCCCTCCTGCATCCCGAGCATCGAGCCCCGACATCCCGTTGCTCACCTTCCCCAACCCAAGATCCTCCCTGTAACTCCGGCTCCCTGCTGCAGCTCCGGCCAGACGATCCGATCACCACCACCCTACACCAGAACCACCTCCACCTGGACTCCGACGAGCCCGCAGTCCATCTCCGGCCTCCACCACGTCAAGCCAGAGCCACCACCCCTGTGAGCCCTCTCCCTCTTCCCTCCTTCATGTGTATATACGTATAAATACGTATTTGTGTGTGTTTGTGTATGTGCGTATATGTGTATGTGTATATGTATATGTGTATTAATATATCCGTATAAATATAATATATGTTAATGTATGTATTTTGGTATAGATATAAATACGTATTTAGGTATATGTATATACATATATATATTGTTTTGATATATGTATATATATATATGTATATATTATTTTGGTATATGTATGTATTGGTATAATTTCGTATAGTATATGTGTATTAAAAATGTATTTTGGTATATGTATGTACATACATACATACATATATATATATATATATATATATATATATATATATATATGTATATATATTGTATTGGTATATATATATATGTACTTGTATACGTATATGTAAACATATTATTTTGGTACATATATATATATATATATATATATATATATATAAATGTATATGTATATATTCAGTGTATATATATATTTATTCCTCGTATACGTATAAATATTGGTTGTATATATATATATATAAATATGGTATGTATATTTTAACATACATATATATATATATATATATATACATATATATATATATATATATATATATATATATATATATATATATATATATATATATATATTGTATTGGTATATAAATATGTATATATATATATGTATATATTATTTTGGTATATATATGTACTTGTATACGTATATGTAAACATATTATTTTGGTACATATATATATATATAAATGTATATGTATATATTCAGTGTATATATATATTTATTCCTCGTATACGTATAAATATTGGTTGTATATATATATATATAAATATTTCTATTTAATGTATATATACTTATACATATTTTGTACGTAATTTTGGTATAACCCTATATATGTATTATATTTAATTATTGGTATTGGTGAATATTATAAGGCGACCCGAGTGTAATTACGGATACCCCGTCTTTACACACGACCTTGACCCTGTGAACTGTTAGTTGACTGCCACACATACATTGACGTACTGGCGAGTTCCGTACCATTTTTGATCATCTGTCTTGTCCAGCAATCACAGACGCGACGCCCGTGCAACTTGACGTACTTGACCCTAGTTGACTAGTGTCATACCTGGCATAGCCCAGAGGCCAGTGTTTTATGATTGTGGGTTAGTATAGCATCTGATACAAATGTTATATTTGTGATATGTCTATAGGACTGTTGGTTCATCCAGGCGATACTCTGGGACAGGACATTGGTATTACTAGCTAAGGACCCAAGGCAAGTACATTCTCTGATAATTTCCAATTGTTTGATAATTTCTATAATTCCAGTATCTAGAAATATTACATCTGATTCTTGACACTGTGCTACACGGACTAGTATATAGATTGGATCGTTAGTCATGAGGTATTACATTGATTATCGTATTGATATTGTACATGACATTGATATTTAGACCACGTACATGATATATTCGACATTACTCGTGTACCGTGACGTGTCATGATTGGATCAACAATACTAGTTGGGGGCGGGGAAGTAGTTAGTGAGAAATATGATCATATCCTTATTATGCAAGTATAGAACACTGTAAGTGTTAATCATGCTCCTCACATATGATTAGCCAGGCCCTATAGCTCACGTACATGTTCCCAAGCCGATCACATTTCGAAACTACTATTTCAAACACTTAGAATAGATTACAGTTCTCTATTTTAGATCATATACTACATCACCCGTATATGATATCGCATCTTGTTCTCTTCATTTCATATATGCACTGACTGTATCATATCGCCTATATTGCCTGTCTCTTTACATTGCATGTCTCTTATTTTGCCATTGTATTTATTCACTATCTTCTCTCAGTATATAGCATCATCTGTTTATTGCTTTATAGTCCTTATCAATTAAATAGAACTGTTATTTGAGATTATACTTTGCTCCTTCCTGACTGGAAACATTTTTCCAGACTATGCCTTAGAGGACCGGTGTCCGACACTTTATGGACCACAGGGTGAGTAGCTGCAGACTTGGACTTGGTAGTTCAGTTGTGATTATGGGAGGTCTAGCCGGAATCACTAATCATCTAGTTAGTTCTTTTAGCAGACTATTTGGTACCAGATTTGTCTCCGGTATTCTTGTTGAGACTTGGATTATATTGTTGAGTTAGACTATTCTATTTTAGACTTGTGTTGCATCTTACTTATTTCTTCGAGATCTTATCATGCTGTAGTTATGTGATTGAGTATTTTCAGCATTATATTGTGATATCTATGTCTCCTTATGGAGTTGGATATTCATGTGAGATTGATTAGATAGTTACATGACCTAGACAGCGTTCTACCGCCGATGCTGTGGCGTAGGCTGGACGTAACCACGCACTCGTGTCCCTATACCGGGTGCGGGTCGTGACACACCGCACATATGATTAACCAGGCCATTATCCTTGTGCAAGTTCCCAAGCCGATCACATGTTCAAGTTGGTACTCACTCACTAAGTATTAGTATTTCTTGTTTATTCTTATTATTGTATTTATTTCAAGTTTTCCTTATTGCATATCTCTTGTACTTGTATATTGCATCTTGTATATTCGCTCTATTTACTATTATATAGTTTATATCATTTATTAGAACTGCTGTTAGATATGTACTTTGCTTCTTTTCTGACTAGATATATTTTTCCTATATGATATTGAGGAGTGGTACCCCACTCATTACGGGCCTCAGGATGTTGTTGGTTTAGAGCCAGACACCTTGGCTCAGGAGGGTCTCATCCTGACTGAGACAAATGACCCAGGACTTATAGTGCAGTAGTTAGTTCTCTTGTACTTGATTTGTCTCCAGCATATTATTTTTAGTATTTTTTTGACTTATTGGATAATATTGTCTCGTAAGCTGTATTGTGAGTCTTCTATTCTTTTAGCATATTCCTTCTTTATTCCATCTATAGATCTGTGATTGAGTATATTCATTTATGGCATTGTTATGTCTTGATTATTAGATAGATAGTTTACCCAAACAACGTTCTACCGCCGATGCTGCAGCGTATGCTGGGCATTATTCACTATTCGTTCCCCTACACCGGGTGTGGGTCGTGACACATTTTTAGTGGTGGCCTATGCAGGTCTTCGAGATTGTACTTAGTACGATTCGTAGTGGTGCTCTTATTTGAGTGCTATTACGAGCCTGTTTCATGATATAAGATATAGGTTATAGGCTGAGAATGCTCAATCACATTTAGGAAAAATTCTTTTGATTCATTTCAACTGTTCTTCCTTGATATTGGTATTTGATCATTAACTATCTTTTCTTGAATGCATTACATCATGTGCCATATAGATTCTTTCCTTTCGCTTTGCCTCAGGATGCCGCCTAAGACTAGATTACAGCTGAGAGGAGCATTTTCTGAGAGATCTATGACTTCTCGAGGGCCTGCACTAGTCACTTCTCCGATGATTGGCGTATCAGCTGCGTTCGGGGGTCCACTTCCAGCTTAGAGGACTGTTCCCGCTGTATCTGAGGGACTTCCACCTCCACCTTTTATACCGACAGATGCGACTCAGGTGTTCGTATTACTTTGCGAGATGATGGAGGCTCAGAGGGCCCAGTCTGAAGCATACCAGAGACAGACCAACGTGTTGCAGTAGGGCATTGAGAGTGCTCATCAACTTTTCCTTGCTATAGTAGAGAGAGGAGTTCTGTTCCAGCAACAGGTTATTCCGCAGGTTGTCCAGCTTCGGCCAGGCAATATTCAGGACTTCAAGAAGCTGGAAACTCGGGTCTTCAAGGGGACAGAGGGCATCGTCTACACTGATGATTGGCTCAAGAATATTGAGCGTATTATGAGGGTGTCCCATCTTGCTGAGGATCTGAAGGTTGAGGTAGCAGGACTTCAGCTGTTCGATATCGCCCGCACTTAGTTCATGAATGAACCACTTCTTGTTGATGCAGGGCAGTCTTGGGAGGTGTTCAAGGACCTCTTCAAGAAAAAATTCTTTGCTTGGGAGGACAGGTTAGACTTGGGGAGGCAGTTTGAGAGCCTTACTCAGGAGAGCATGTCTGTGGAGGAGTACGCCGCAGAGTTCGAAAGGCTGAACCGATTTGTGGATTATTTGGTGAGGGAGTCGGAGGTTCAAGCTATCCATTTCTACGAGGGTCTGAACTGGAAAGTGAAGATCCTTATTCCGTCTTTTTATGAGACCTATTCGGAGATACTTACGGAGGCACGCAAGGTAGAGCGGGAGTTGAGTTTTAAACCCAAGAGAGATCGCGATTCTTTTCTGGGGGCTAACAGCAGAACAGTGACTGCTAAGCGTCCTCATTTCTAGTCTAGGCCTTTTCAGCAGCCACAGTAGTACCAGACTCCAGCTAAGGCACCATTTTACTAGGCACCTCAACAGTAGAGATAGTCACAACAAGTTTCCTTCCACTTCTGTAAGAAGCCCGGCCACATATGGGAAGTTTCCAGGAAGAGGTTGGGAGTTTATTTGTATTGTGGTACTGGTTGGCATCAGTTGAGAGAGTGTCCTTCCAATCCTTGTCGTGCAGTTCAGGGAGCAGCTCTAGCTCAGAGGACACAGGCGAGGCCACCTGCAATACAGCCGATGGGACCGCCACTTTCGACCCAGCAGCAGCGTTATGCCAACACCAGCATCAGGAAGGTGCACGTCAGGGACGAGCATTATCTATGACAGTTGAGGAGGTTGAGCCCACCGGAGATGTTATCACAGGTCCTGTTCTTCTTGATTCCATTCTAGCTTTAGTTTTATTTGATAGTGATACTTTCTATAGTTTTGTATATATTTCTTTTGCTCTGAAGCATCGTTTGGTAGTTGAGTCTTTACTTAGGACTTGCAAGATCATGACCGGGGGAGGCATTATTCTGGTTAATGATATTTATAAGGATCGGAGAGTTACTCTGGGAGGCCGGGAGTTGAGTGCGTGTCTACTTGTAATGCCACTTTCGAGCTACGATATTATACTCGGGATGGATTGGTTTAGTAGGCACCATGCTAGTATAGATTGTAGAGAAAGTGGAGTTTTGTTTAGCCTGCCAGGAGAGCCAAAGTTTGAGTTTGCTAAAGTATCTGCAGAGCAGAGAGGAGGCATTATCTGTGGAGCGATGGTGGAAGACAAGGAGTTGTCGCATCCGTTGATAGTAGAGTTCTTGGATGTGTTTCCTGAGAAATTGCTAGGATTATCGCTAGATCAAGATATTAAATTCTTTATAGACTTGGTGCCAGGTGCAGAACCAATTTCACAGCATGTCCATAGAGTGAACAATAGCAAGCTGGTCGAGATGAAGAAGCAAGTGGATGAGTTACAAGGTAAGGGGTTTATCAGATCCAGTTCTTTACTGTAGGAAGCTCTGGTATTGTTTGTACCAAAGAAGGATGGATCAGTGTGCGTGTGGATCGTTTACAGGGCATTGAATAATCTCACTATCAAGAATAAATATTCGTTGCCATGAATTGATGACCTGTTCGATCAGTTGAGTGGGGCCAAGGTGTTTTCCAAGATAGATTTGAGATCAGGCTACCACCGGGTGAAAGTAAAGCCGGAGGACATTTCGAAGACTGCTTTTAGGACTCGATATGGCCAGTATGAGTTTATGGTGATGCCATTTTGGTTAACTAATGCCCCGGCAGTATTTATGAATTTGATGAACAAGGTGTTCCATCAGTACCTTAACAAGTTCATGGTGGTGTTCATCGTTGACATACTAATATACTTGAAGACACCAGAGGAGCACGAGGAGCATTTGCGGATTGTGTTGGATGTGCTGAGGAAGGAGAAGTTGTATGGAAAGTTGTCCAAGTATGAGTTATTCCTAGACAATGTAGAGTTCTTAGGACATATTGTGACTGGTGATAGAATTTCAGTAGATCCGAAGAAGATCGCAGCCGTGAAGTCTTGGAAGACCCCGAGTTCAGTGGCAAAGATCAGAAATTTATTGGGTCTAGCAGGCTACTACAGAAAGTTTGTGCAAGATTTTTTGAGGATTACCGAGCCGATGACTAGACTCACCAGGAAGGATACAAAGTTTGTTTGGATAGAGGAGTGTCAGGTTGCTTTTGAGGATTTAAAGAAGAGGTTGACATCTGCTCCTATTTTGACGTTGCCATCAGGGTCTGGAGGTTTCACTATTTATAGTGATACATCGAAGAAAGGTTTGGGTTGTGTTCTTCAGTAGAATGGGAAAGTGATTGCCTATGCATCCAAAAAACTGCGTCCTCGTGAGAAGAACTATCCTACCCATGATTTGGAGTTGGCAGCAGTCATCTTTACCTTGAAGTTGTGGAAATACTATTTGTACGGAGAGCATGTAGAGATCTTCGTATACCACAAGAGCTTGAAGTATGTTTTCACTCAGAAGGAGTTAAACATGAGGCAGTATCGGTGGTTGGAACTGATTAAGAATTTTGACATATCTTTGCAGTATAGTCCTGGGAAAGCCAATATAGTTATCGAAGCCTTGAACAGGTATCCGGTAGCTATATTTTTGACGTAGGATCGATATTTATTGGAGGACTTGGAGAGCTTGGTCATTGAGGTGATAGTTCCTGGTTTTACTATGCAGATGTGGGGGTTGCAGATACACTCAGAGTTGATGGACATGATCAAGGCAGCCCAGTATGAGGATGTATCTCTGAGGAGCATCAGAGCTCAGGTGAGATCTGGATTGGAAGATGATTTCACCATTGTTGAGGATGGTTCTTTACGGCATGGTGTTAGATTATTTATGCCTAGTGGGGAGCTGCGTGAGAAGGTGTTGCAGGAAGCGCATCGCTCTTAGTATTCCATGCATCCAGGTGCCAACAAGATTTATCGAGATATGCGAGAAAGTGTGTGGTGGTATGGCATAAAGAGGAAAGTGGCACAATTTGTATCCAGATACTTAGTGTGCCAGCAGGTAAAAGCCGAGAGGTAGAGGCCAGGTGGTTTACTTCAGCCATTACCGATTCCAGAGTAGAAGTGGAAGCACATTACTATAGATTTTGTGTCTGGACTTCCACGATCTCTAGGAGGAAAAGACGTAATTTGGGTCATCGTTGACAGGTTGACCAAGTCGGCCCACTTTTTGTCTTTCAAGGTGGGTTTGTCTATGGAGAAGTTGGTAGAGATGTATAGGAGGCAGATCGTCAGGATACATGGGGTTCCCGTCAGCATAGTCTCGAATCGGGATAGACGTTTCACTTTTCATTTTTGGAGGAGTTCGTAGGCGAGTATGGGCACCCGCTCAAGTTCAGTACTTCATATCATCCCCAAACAGATGGACAGTTAGAGAGGACCATTCAGACTCTCAAGGATATGCTGCACACCTTTGAACTAGATTTTGGGAGATCTTGGGAAGACCATCTCCATTTGTTAGAGTTTGCTTACAACAACAGCTACCAGGCTAGTATAGAGATGTCACCATTTGAAGCTCTGTATGGTCGAAGATGTCGTACTCCCTTGTCATGGGACAATATTGGAGAGAGAGTTTTGCTAGGGCCAGAGATTTTTGTGGATGCAGCGGAGAAGGTTAAGCTGATTAGAGACAGACTTCGAGTGGTACAGGACAGACAGCGGCATTGGGCTGATAGCCACCGGAGAGCTTTGGAGTTTGAGATATAGTTTAGATTTTTATTTTGTGCTTGATATTGGTTGTTTATTATAGATTAAGTTCTTAAAATTATATTTGTTTCTAGGTGGGTGGTTTGATGTTTCTGAGGATTTCTCCAATACGAGGCACGATTCATTTCGGTGGAGGCGGAAAGCTTAGTCTACGATTCATCTGACCTTTCACTATTCTCCAGAGGGTCGGTGCAGTTGTTTACAAACTAGACTTGCCATCTGCATTGGAGGGAGTACACAATGTGTTCATGTATCGCAGTTGAGATGGTACATGGCGGATCATAGTCACGTATTGGATCACTCGAAGATAGAGGTGGGCTTTACTCTTAGCTATCCAGAATAGCCAGTTGAGATTCTAGATCGGAGAGAGAATGTGCTGAGGAACCAGAGTATTCCTTTGGTACGTGTCGCATGGAGGCATCACTCTCCTAGGAGTCTACCTAGGAGAGAGGATGAAATATGAGAGCGTTACCCATATTTGTTTGTGCCTTGAGGTATGTTCTTTCCTGATTCTGTTCTATTTTATTTTCTGTGGATAGTTTCATATTTGAATTTCGAGAACAAAATTATTTTAAGGGGGGTAGACTTTTCACTACCATATTTTCAAAAAAGGATATTTTGGTCATTTTATAATTAATTAAATATTGTGCATGTTATAAATTTATTTATTATATTAATTATTATTGTTAGATGTTACTTTATCATTTTGGACTTGTGTTAGTAGACCTAACTAGTTTAGAATAGATCCATGAACCAAACATTTATTTCTAGTTAGAATTGAGCTCAATAATAAGCCCAATCATTAGGATGATGATTAATTAAGTTAAACCAATTAGACTAGAACCTTCCCTCCTTAATTATTTTCTTCATGATAGGCCCCAAGGGGTATTTTAGATTTTACATAGTAGCTTAAGGAAGGGGGAAGGGGCCGGCCATGTTTAAAAATGGGGAAAATTTTCTCTCTTTATTTTTCATTTCAAATCTAGATCTAGAATATTTACTTCCAAATTTCTTCATTTCCACATCAAATTCCACCCAAATTTCTTCCCAATTCCTTCCCAAATCATCAATGAAGGCCATTAGAATATGGAGGGAGCAAGGATCTACAAGGAGTTAGAAAGGATCAACAAGGAGGAGCAAGGATCTACAAGTTGGAAGCTATTTTCACTCAATTTGGAGGTTTTATTTGGAATCAATCTCCCAATAGGTATAATTCAGTTTTTTCCCTCTAATTAGACTATAAATCTATGTTTTAATCATTAGGAACCATCCCATATGCTAAGGTTACCCATAGGAATTAGAATTAGATTCATAGAAGGCCTATGGAGAAAGTTATGTGGTATTTTGTGTCAATTTTAGAAGAATTCTGAGATTGACACAACTTGTTTTTGTCAATAGGTCAGTTAGACCAAATTGATATGTGTTTGATTGTGTGTGGCTAGTGTCGTGTCCACAATTGGATACGTGTAGGCCGTATTCCGATAATTTGGAGATACGAGTTAATTTGGGGGTTTTCCTCCGATACGGGGGTTTGAGCATGTCATATTTTGACACGGACACGTAGATGAGTAATTAGCTCTACGTATTATTCATAATTATTATTTTAGACTTGCTCGTGCCCATTGGGATACAATTGGTTGTGTGGTGGAGTCGTATCGCAAGCGTATCATAGATCTAGTATGATACGGGTGCGATGCACTTCACATGTCTATTCTTTGTATTTTAATTCAATTATAGATATTATAAATACTGTAATTATAATTATTATGTGAGATATACGTATATATATATTTATATGTTTGATCAATAATTTATATTGATGTGTTGGTGATCATGTGAGAGTAGAAGTTCATGTGCTTCTCTAATATGATATATTTATATATATGTGTTATAGTGATATAACTAGATGTATATATATATATATAGTGTTAATATATAAATATATGATATGTGTATTTATGTGTGTGGGCTTGAGGAGAGAAGAAATAATGGAAAAACAATAAGAAAACCATAAAAATCGTGAAGAAAAGCAATGATAAGCAGTAGGAGAAAGGCTAAGAGAAGCAGGGAGAAGCAGTTGAAAAGCAGCAGAAAGCAGAAGCCAAGAAGCAACAGCAGAAGCAGCAGCAGAAGAAGCAGCCGCAGAAAGCAGAAGCAACAGAGGTAAGCAGCAGAAGCAGAATCAGGAAGCAGAAGCAGAAAGCAGCAGCAGCAACAGCGGCAGTAAGTAGCGGCAACAGCAGGCAATTAGCAACGACTTATTGAAAAGCCGGTAAGCTATAAGCTATTATATATATATATATATATATATATATATATATATATATATATATATATGAATTAATTAGTTATTATAATTAACAATCTATTAGTATATATATATTGTAAATAAGTTTAGTATATAATTATATATGAGATTATATATATTTAAGTACTAGTTAAAATTAGTTAGCATTATTTTTAGATTACCTTGGAGTGCACCAAGGTAATGAGAGAGATATCTCAGGTACGGGTATTAAATATCAAGGAAATGTTAGTATATAGTTAGAATATTATTGTTATAATTTTTTTTACAATACATATTATTGTATAGTGAGGAGTATGGGTAGTCGTTATATATTAGATATTGAATTACCTTGTGATACCAAGGTAATGTCAAGGTATTGGATTTTCTCAAGGTATTGAGTGTGCACATCAGAGATGGAGTATAGGTGGTGTGATAACGCTTTTGGTTCAAAGCCAAGGTATCCACTTAGCATTAGTTTAGTTAGAAGTATTATATATTATTGTTTGTATATACATACTATGATATTTTCATATCTAATTAATTGCGTATCTTAGGATTCAGTATCTTGTTGGTTTTCTATTATCCTATTATAGCTAGTATGGCCTAGTTACATAGTGTATAGACCCAATATCTTAGAGATAGACTCATACAACCTAGAAATAGCTAGTTTGACTAGTTTGACTAGTTTGACTAGATTGACCTAGAGTTGACCTAGTTTGACTATTTTGACTTAGACATAGCTTTTGACCTAGAACTTGACTAGTTTAACTTATTTTTATTCCAAAATCTTGTATTGATGTAATATTCCCTATTTAGGTCTTCGAGGCACCGTACTGGACAACTTTGATATTGTTCACTAGATTTCAGGCGAGTATATTCTCTGATAGTTTTTTATTTATGATATCCTCTATGTCTCTTGTATTTATTGTAGATGTCCTTGATTTCTTGATACGATAGTTACACGGATTGGTATATCCAGATCTCATAAGATATTATTCATTAGTATTTATGGTGTATCTTGTGCAAGCCTTATTTCTTGTTCTTCTTGTATATGTACAGACATTGATTCTTGGGAAGAGTAGCTACCTACCTAGAGAATCCCGTATCATAACGTATCATGGTTGGATCCCTATACTAGTCGAAGGCGGGGAGTATTTAGTATAGATATGTGATCATACCCTCATTGTGCATGTCTTATTCCTTGTGAGTGTTGATCATACACTGCACGTATGATTAACCAAGCCATTATCCTTGTGCAAGTTCCTAAGTCGATCACATGTTAAAGCTGGTACTCACTCACTTAGTATTAGTATTTGTTGTTCATTCTTATTATTGTATTTTTTTCCAATATTTCTTGTTCATTCTTATTATTGTATTTATTTCCAGTATTCTTTATTGCATATCTCTTGTACTTGTATATTGCATCTTGTATATTCGCTCTATTTACTATTACATAGTTTATATCATTTATTAGAACTGCTGTTAAAGATATACTTTGCTCCTTTCCTAACTGGATATATTTTTCCCAAATGACACTAAGGAGTGGTACCCCACTCATTACGGGCCTCAGGATGTTATTGGTTTAGAGCCAGAGACCTTGGCTCAGGAGGGTCATATCCCGACTGTGACAGATGACCCAGGACTTATAGCACAATAGCTAGTTCTCTTGTACTGGATTTGTCTCCAGCATATTGTTATTAGTATTTATCTGATTCATTGGATATTATTATCTCGTGAGCTGTATTGTGACTCTTCTATTCTTTTATCATATTTGTGCTTTATTCCATCTATAGATCTGTGATTGAGTATATTTATTGGTGGCATTAGTATGTCTTAATTATTAGATAGATAGTTTACCCAAACAGCGTCTACTATCGATGTTGCGGCGTAGGCTGTAGATTGTTCACTATTCGTGCCCTTACACTAGGTGCGGGTTGTGACATCCTCAGCGATAGGAGAAACCATATGGCAGGACTTATTTTTTCGTCCTTTAGACTTGACGGTAGAAGGTGCTGCTTGATGCATCAGGTCTGGGACAAGATCCGGGTGGACCCATAAGATCTCTTCCCGAGGTGTAGTAAGAGGTATCAGCCCGGCTGCTTGGCCGTGAGCTGGTGAAAGATTGACTACCTCTATTGTTGCTCTCGGGATCAGGATTACTCTGTCCTGGGCTTCCGTAGCAGGAAAGTTACCGAACTGAAGGGACACCATATTGGCGGCAACTGTCTTTTCGGCGAAGTCAAAGTTAAGGGCCTTGGTGTTAAGCAGGCGTTGGATGTACAGCTTGAGGGTGTAGCAGTCCTTCGTCGCATGGTGGACATAGCGATAGTAATGGTAGTATTTTGTATTATTCATCTCGGCTGCCTCTACGGGGCGCTTGATGTCAGGGAGCTGAAGCTTGCCACCCTTCATCCTTACATCTAAGATGGGCATGACATCATCATCTTCGAAGGAGTAAGTCTACCGGGGCTTTGGTGAAGGACCATGTATGAAAACTCTAGAGGGGGGGTGAATAGAGTACAGCAGAATAATCTACCTAATTATAAATTAAACAGAGTGAAGGAAGCTACCAACTAACAGTGTATATGCAAGACAGTAATGTAAAGTAATAAGAGTAAGAGAGAGCAAACGCAAACACCGTAATGTATACTAGTTTTCCTCTGAGAGGACTAGTCCAGTCCCGAGAACTCAAGCTCAGAGTTTTCTCCACTATAATCACCAATAGTGAATCACAAGCTTTGATCCGAAGGCTTGCCACTTTTTACACCACTAGATTTGATCCGAAGTCTCACAACTTCACATACCATGAGTTTTGATCCGAAGTCTCGCAACTTCACACAGAAAATGGGCTTGATGAACCAAGTTCTTTACAACTTTGTAGACTTCTAGATCGAGACCACACTTGGCACTTAGAAGGCTAGGAGTTGATCTTGGAGATAAAAAAGTTTAGGCTCTGAGGGTTTACTCACTATAGGATAGAAAGTTTGAGAATGGTTGAGTGAGTAAGAATGAAGAATTTCAATCCTATTTATAGGGTATAGGCAAACAGAATTTTCCCAAATTCGGATGAGATTTAATTCAAATTTCTAACCGTTGGGCCAAGAAATCAGGAGCTTATTGAACTAGTTGATTTCATACCAAAAGGGTAACCGAGTTCTGTCCGAGTTCGGGGAAAATTTGGCCCGAGTTCGGTTTTTAGGTATTTAGACTTTGTTAATGAATATAGCCTGATTTGGTGGATAGGTTCTTTGGTTTATTTGAGTGGACTAGGTATCGAGGTTTAGGTACTTGGATTTGCCAGTTGACTCAGCTTACATTAATCCTAGACTCAAATAAAATATCAAATTATATAGGAAAACCAAGAACATTGATGACGCCAAACTTCTCAAACATCTACTGACTTGAAGACGCTTTTTTTCTTGATGTAGGCGGTTGGACTAAATCTTCCGGCATAACGCCATCTTTGGCTCATCATCATATAGCATATGTCCATTGCTGATCTTGCTTATTGCTTTCTACAAATATATGTTAGACAAACAAGAAAATATACGAAGCAAATATTACATATCTAGAAAATATTGAGTTTAAGTAGAAGATACTATAGTGATTGATCGATTACCATAATGCTAAACTTAATCGATTAGCCATATTCAAAAACTTAACATAAACATTGGGCCAATATTTGGAACCTCAGTTGGCTTTTGCTCGGGCTTCTTGGTTAAGTTGGCCACCAGGGCCTGCTTTCCTTTTCTCTCGAGGCTGATGTTGCCATTGTTATTGTTGGGATTTTTCCCCTGTCATCGGCAACAGGGATCTGTATTCCCCGAAGTCGGGCATCTTTGACCTTTTTTTAGCGTCGATAGCATTGATGATTAATGATGTCTAGTCTTTGAATTAATTATCACCCATCCAGAGGTTGACTGTCGCTAGTAGGTTTCTGCGGCACATATCCATGAGTGTGGACTCAGGAATGCCTGGAGGCAACCTTAGTGCTGCTTGGCAAAAATACTCGATATAATTTTGGGCAAGTTCCCTTTCCCTTGGGTAACATCCATCAGGGAAGACTATGTCATATTGCTTCCTCCGTCATAAAATCTTTTAAGAAAAAGACTCTTGAAGTCATCAAACAACGAAATACAGTTATCTTGTAGGCTACAAAATCAGTCAAATGACACCCCAAACAATATCCCCACAAAGGGCTTGGTGAGGAGTAAGTCACCACGAGGTAGGTATCTCATTGCAGTCTCAAAATAGCTTATGTATTGACGGGGAGAAGTCTTTCTGTCGAATGGGTTCAGGTTGAAGGCCTTATACTTTGGCGGGTACGGAACATCCCTCCACTCACGGGGGTACGATTGTCGTATCCTGACCTGGCGTAGTGAATCTCGGCTGCCCATAGAATCTAGAAAATTTTAGAGTTCCCAAATTTTCCTTATTGTGTCTTTGTCTTCACCTTCCGTGGAAGGGGCAGACAAACCAGGCAGAGGGTAATTTCTGCCTATGGGCGGAGCGGTTGCATCGGAATCTATATTGGTCCCCGGGTACAATCTTGCTTGTCCTAAGGCCCTTGGTGGCTGGGAGGCTACACTTGCCTCGATGTCTAGCACAGCTTGGGTTAAGGCTTGCATTAATTCTCTCATGGTTTGTATCATAGTCTCGAGGGCCTTGAGGCATTATTGATCACTAGGGCCTTCATACTCATCCCCTGCCTTGTATGTCGCCCTTACATGTGGAGAGATGGATGGGACAATAGACGTAGCACTTTCTACTTCAGATTCTTGCAACAAATAGTCATCAGGGAAGGCTGGCAATGTCGTGCCCTATTCGGACTCTGAGGTATTAGTACCCCCAGGGTAGGAGGTGGTGTCTTCTCTCCGAGGGTAGCTACCCCCAAGGGCTTCAACACCCGTTCCTTGGGAATCCTCATCTCCTCGGAATGTCAGATTATCGTATAGGTTCGGGGGATTACTACCCCCAGCTTGTGTAACCACCAGGGGTTCTGTGGGAGTGCTACCCCGACAACTGATATCTTCTTCCTCGAGCGGGTGCCCAGGAAAACTCCTTCTGCAGGTCCCGCTACTGGTCCTTAGGGTAATCGTCTTCTCAATGCGTTGGTTGAGATTGACGGGCTGGAGGTGCTGGGCTTCCTTTTCCGCATGATGGAGGGGTCATTCTGGGTAGAGTAACATGAGACGAATGGTATCTCTTTCTTCTCGGGGTGTTTGCACCTAATCCACGAATTATTGTTGGATAGGTGCCGTCGGGTGCAATCGTTGGAATGCCGACTGCCAGCTTGTATGTATTGTCACTTTATTGCAGCAACAGTTGATGATGATTTTGGCACAGTGATGTCTTGGGGAGGATGCTTCACATGCCGTAGCTGCCTCCCTTGCCTTGTGCTTGTGATTAATCATATTGGAAAGTCAGGCGAGGGCTGACTCATCTTTGCATCCTTTTTGTGAGCACGGGTAGACCGAGCGCACGGGTGCGTGTGTGTTATTTTTGCTCCCTGATCTAGGGTTCGTACTGGAACGTTCCCCAGATTGTCAGCGAAAGACTTTGGAGACGGACCCTATCCATTTGGCACTAAGGACTAGACGCACGGGTCGGTCTTATACAGATTTCCATCGAGGGCCAGCAAAACCGTTAGCGGTGCCCTCCGATGTTCAGCCGAATGGACAGTTGCTTGACCATGACGAGCTCGCACTGCCCCAGACTTTTTCGACTTGGCACCCGTAGGCGTGTAGTACAAAGATTCCAAGTTTGGCTTTTTACCATTCTCAGTATGGCGCATAGAGTCAGCACTGCGAGAGATTCGGTCGAAAATAGAGGTTCGGTTGCTGCCTGCATCGCATGCGGCCATCTGCCTGTGACCGTCAATCGATGCCGCATAGTAAGTCTTATGCAGCCTCCTCCTTGGCCGTATAGAGTTTGCATCACCTCCTGAACATCTGGCATCATAGTGTTTTCCTCTGCTAGATTTTGGGTACTGAACATCTGGCATCATACCGTATAGACAGCCCGAGGGGACGCCTTGCGAGCTCCTTCAGAAAAAGAGAGAAAGGCAAAGGATGCCACAGTTAAGTGAGGCGGGTGGCCTTAGCTGCCCACGTCCTACGAGTCTTCGAGTGATCAGCACGCTTTTGGTTGGAAGAGGCTGCCGCATAGGCAGTCGAAGCATGATATGCGGTCCCTGCGGCTAGGAGAGAGACGGGGAGCACAATCTCCGCAGTTGGTGAGGTGTGGTGGCTTTTGATACTCGTTTCCTGCATATATTTTTGTGCTTTGCTTACCTCAGAGAAGGACTCGCGCTGTCCCTAGAGAGTATGTCCTCGAAGGCCTGATGATCAAAGTGGACTACCAGCATCCTTTGAGTGGAGATCTACCCAATTAAAATTAAGCAGAGTGAAGGTGGTTATCAACTAGCAGTGTATATGCAATATAATAAAGTTAGAGAAAGATAGAAAAATGTAAACACCGCGATGTATACTGGTTTTCCTCTGAGAGGACTAGTCCAGTCCCGAGAACTCAAGCTTGGAGATTTATCTACTATAATCACTAATAGTGAATCACAAGCTTTGATCCGAAGGCTTGTCGACTTCTTACAACCACGAGTTTTGATCCGAAGGCTCGCAACTTCACACATGTGCGTTTGATATGAAGGGCACACCGACTTCACATAGAAGAATAGAGGAGACTGATGGAGCCAAGCTCTTTACAATTCTGTAGACTTCTAGACAGAGATCACACTTGGCACTAGAAAGGCTAGGGAGTTTCTCTTGGAGATGGAAAAGTTAAGGATTAGATGTTTGCTCACAATAGGATAGAAGGATTAAGAGAAGATGAGTGAGTAGGAATGTGGAAATCTAATCCTATTTATAGTGTATTGGCAAACAGAATTCGGCCAAAATTTGGATGAGATTTAATTTAAAATTTTGAATGTTGGGCCAGGAAATCAGAGATATCACAACTGTACTAATTTTATACCAAAGTGGTAACCAATTTCAGTCCGAGTTTGGCATTAATTCGGTTGCTAAGTATGGTAGGATTTGTGAATGAATGTGGACTGATTTTGTGGTTGGGTTCGAGGTTTATTTGAGTGGACGAGTTACTTTTTAGTTGCCTGTGAGACTCGACTTACATAAGTCCTAGACTTAAATAAAATATAAGATTACATATAAAAACCAAGAGCACTATGATGACGCCAATCTTCTAAAATATTTGCTGACTTGAAGATGCATTTTTCCTTATCGACAGTTCAGAGAAATCTTCTAGTATAACTCTGTTTTGGCTCATTATCATATAGCATATGTCCATTACTGATCTTTCTTATTGCTTTTTATAAGTATATGTTAGACGAACAAGAAAATATATAGAAGCAAATATTGCATATCGGGATAATGTTGAGTTTAAGTAGAAGATACTATAGTGATTGATCGATTATCATAATGCTAAATTTAATCGATTAGCCATATTCAAAAACTTAACTTAAACATTGGACAACACAGTATTATTTGTACCTAAGAAGGATGGGTCTGTGTGCATGTTCATTGACTACAGAGCTTTGAATGTTGTGACTGTAAAGAATAAGTACCCTATGTCGCGCATCAAGGACTTATTTAATCAGCTTAGTGGAGCCAAGGCGTTCTCGAAGATAGACTTGAGATCGGATATCACCAGGTGAAGGTGCGGAAGCAGGACATTCTGAAGACCGTATTCAGGACTAGAAATGGATACTACGAGTTTATGGTCATGCCATTCGGATTGACCAATGCTCCAGCTTCCTTTATGGACTTGATAAATTGAGTCTTCCATCAGTATTTGGACCAGTTCTTGGTTTTCTTCATAGATGACATCATGTTCTATTCCAAAGGCTACGAAGAGCATGAGAAGCACTTAGGGATTGCCTTAGAGACATTAAAGAGAGAGTGGTTGTAAGCGAAGCTTAGCAAATATGACTTCTTCTTGGATAAAGTCCATTTTCTTGGGCATATCGTCACTGGAGATGGTATTTTTATAGATCCGGATAAAATCTCTGTAGTTGAGACATGGCTCGCTCAATCGTCAGCATCAGAGGTGAGGAGTTTTCTTGGACTTGCAAGATATTACCGACGGCTCATGGAAATTTTTTTGAGGATAGCAGAGCCTATGACTCGATTAACATGCAAGGATCGAGAGTTCATATGGATGGATGAGTATCAAGCTACTTTGGTGGAGTTGAAGAAGCGACTGACCACAGCACTAGTGTTGACCATTCCATCAGGATCAGGAGGCTACGTGATCTACAGCGATGCATCGGAGAAAGGATTGGGATGCGTATTGATGAAGTATGGCAAGGTGATTGCTTATGCTTCTAGACAGTTGAGAGTACATGAGGAGAATTATCCAACTAAGGATTTAGACCTTGTAGCTGTTATGTTTTCCATGAAGCTATGGGTATATTACTTATATGGGGAAAGAGTAGAGATCTAAATCGACCACAAAAGCCTCAAGTATGTCTTCACGCAGAAGGAGCTGAATATGAGGCAAAGACGGTGGCTTGAGTTGATGAAGGACTTCAAGATAGAGCTGTATTATAATCCGGGCAAGGCTAACGTAGTAGTAGATACGTTAAGCCGTAATCCCTTGGCGCTCTTCTTGACAACACAAAGTGAGTTACTGGAGGACTAGCAGGGGCTTGGCATAGAGGTTGTATTACCTGGGATAGACGGGACACTAGCCAACTTACAAGTATAGTCATCGCTAGTAGAGAGGATCAGGGCAGCTTGGCCTACGGATGCTAGATTCAGGAGGTTGAGAGAGAGGACCGAGTTTGGAGAGCAGACGGGATTGCACATTCATGCTGATGGGATATTGAGATGTGGTTTTCGTCTATATGTTCCCAACGGAGAGCTTCGGTAGGAGTTGATGGCAAAGGCTCATAGCTCGATATATTTTATTCATCCCGGAGTCACCAAGATGTACCGCGACTTAAGACAGCACTTTTGGTGTCATGGAATGAAGAGGGAGATAGCTTGCTTTGTGGCCAAATATTTGGTGTATCAGCTGGTCAAGACTGAACACCAAAGGACAGCAGGGTTACGGCAACCACTTCTGATTCCTGAATGAAAGTGGGAGCACATCACAATGGACTTTGTTATAGGATTTTTGAATAGTCCAAATGGACGAGATGCTATTTGGTGATTGTGGATCAACTTACCAAGTTCGCTCACTTCTTGCCTTTTTGAGTTAGCCAGTCTACAGAAGCTTTAGCCGATTTGTACATGAGGAAGATCGTGAGATTGTATGGGGTTCCGGTAAGCATTATGTCAGACAGAGACTCGCATTTCATGTCTCACTTTTAGAAGACCATGCAAGAGAGTCTTGGGACTCATCTGAAGTTCAGTACGTCTTATCATCCATAGATAGATGGGTAGTCAGAGCATACTATTCAGATGTTGTATGATATGTTGAAGGCATGCATGTTAGATTTTGGAGGATCATGGAAGACCACCTATATATTGTGGAGTTTTTTACAACAATAGCTATCAAGTGAGCATCCAAATAGCTCTGTTTGAATCATTCAATGGAAGGAAGTGTAGATCTCCAGTGTGTTGGAGTAACGTAGGAGAATGTCATATCTTGGGGTCAGAGTTGGTTGTCAACACTGTGGAGAAAGTAAAGAGAATACAAGGGCACTTACGAGCAGCACAAGACAGAAAAAGCAGTAGGCAGATCTTTATCATCGTCCTTTAGAGTTTAAGAAGGGTGACCATGTCTTCTTGAAGATATCGCCGACTAAGGGCACCATTCACTTTGGAGGACACAGTAAGTTGAGTCCAAGGTACATTGGACCATTTGAGAAGTTGTGTATTGACTAAAACTACCACATTCATTTTAGGGAGTGTATGATGTATTCTATGTGTCGCAACTAAGGCGATATATTGCAGATATCATTCATGTTCTCGATCACTCCGAGATCACCATTGGACCGAGCTTGGCTTACCAAGAGCAGCTTGTGGAGATTCTTGATCGTCGAAAGAAGGTGTTGAGAAATCAGTCTATTCATTTTGTTCGTGTGGCATAGAGGCATCACTCGCTAGGAGAATCCACTTGGGAACGCGAGGACGACATACGTAAACGTTTTCCATATTTGTTCGAAGATCAAGGTACGACTTATATCTTATTCTTCTCTACCGTATTTCTTTCTCTTATTTTCTTAAATCGTGCCTTATTTTTAATTTTGAGGACAAACTTTTTTTAAGTTGGGTAGAATATAAATCCCCTAATTATAATTTAGTATTTTATTTATTTAATTGTTGGATATTTATTTTAGTAATTTACTTAGCTATTAAGATAATCTAGTTCCTTAATTTATTTAATTGTATAAATATTTATCGATATTAGATAACCAAAAATATTTCATAAAAATATTTTTACTGCAAAAATTATTTAGTAAGTATCAGAAACTTTTCTAGAAATTTTTAGAGTTTTTCTTATATATATATATATATATATATATATATATATATATATATATATATAAGAGTAAAGGAAAAAGAAAAAAGAAAATAAAACCCAAACCCAATAACTAATCCTAACCAAAGCCCTAACCCAAGCCTTAATCTATTCCTAAACAATCCACCTATCCCCTTGACCCGCGGCTTCAGACTCACACCCGCGGCCCCCCATCTCCCTATATATATATATACACCCATATATACAAAATTGAAACCCTAAGGCTAATCCCTCATAACCTCCCTCATCTCTCTCCACACCGGAGCACCCCCACGGCCCTTGATGTCGACGACCACCGCCCCGAACGCCGCTGATATGACCCCTCGCGTGCGGAGGCCGACAGCAGCCCCCCTCTTGTGTACCCTACTTAACGAGTATGTAACTCCCTCATCTTTGCATGGTTACTTGAGCCATCTTTTCATACACACTCATAACATGGCCCTCTAGGAACCCCTTCAAGTGGAATAATTTTAGGTGCCCTGGAATGATCGAAAAGTCGGTCGAAAGTTGGACAAAAAATTATCTAAAATAGTTTAAAAATTCAGTCCAAGTACCCCTATTCTTGCCCAATTTCTACCAACTCGTTAAATATTTTCAAAATCTATTTATAGGGACTTATTCACAACATATCAAAGATTATTTCTATTCTTTTAGTTTTTCTTAGTTTGACTTATTTATTAAATTATTCTGTTTTCAAAATGACCAAAATCATGTTTTCTAAAATCCAAATTTTGTGATAAGGAGTGTGCCCCACTAAACATGACCACCTCGTCACGTGCCAATTGTACCGAAAGACATTTATGGTATATCCTGACGTGTGGACTTTTGTGAAAGTTGATTTGGACGTGTGTGCATGCCAAAATCAAGCCGTATAGTCGAAAGTCTCCCGTATTAGTATTTTGCAAATTATTCCACTAGTTGATATATGCTCGTCAGATCACAACAAAACTTGTGCCATTGGACTCACTGCGTCTGACTTGTCATGTGACCCAAGTTTTGTTCTATTATGAGACAGTCGATGAATCATCATTTTTGGGGCCCCACGATTTGACTTGACGAGCGATTTTGTGATCGGCTCACCGGAATCCAAAATTGGACATATTGTTGAGTTTGTATCATCAATTATGATTTGTTTGACATATAATATTTGACCATCCAGAGACATTCCTTCAGGGTCCCTACTTTTCGGTTCCTCGTGCATGTCGTCTAGACGTCTATACTAAACTGATTGCTTGCAAGACAAGTATACCTTGTCACTGTACTATTTAGTTACATTCATTTTCTGCATATTTATTTTTTTACTTTATTTCTATTTATTTTGCTATATATAAAATTGTGCGTCCAAGAAAGACTTGGGTGCAACAACGGTTGCGTCATCTTTTGTCTCTTATTTTTATTATGCATGTTGACCTAGTTTTTACGAGACACCCATGATTTTGGGGCATCCTTATATTTTATTTATCCGTGACACAATTGTTACCTAAGTTATGAGTCTCATGTAAGACACAGACTTGCGTATTAGGTTGGCCACATGTACTTAAAGGTCGTGCGACGGATAAGGAATAACTACTAATAGGGATATAATATTTTAGCAGACTTAGCAGTGACTAGAGGTATTTGCGTGTTATGGATGTGACATGTTAGTAGCATTAGGTGGGGAGAACAATGAGTAAGCATATGTGACTCCTTTACACTTTTTCTTTATTTTCTCGTAAGCTCCTCCGGAGATGCGAGACATTATGACCCCTTATATATACTGCAGTCCTATGAAGATCGAAAGACGTTATGCCCAAGGCCCTTGGATCTCCGAGAGAACTATGCCCATCTGATTATTTTAGCCAGATAGTCCATAAACGGGAAACTTGTTCATAAACAACATATCATATAGACTGGTTAGGTGACCATGTTGGATGTTTACTTTCATTATATTATTAGCATGCTTTTATGTAACTTGTTACGTCCCTCAAAGGACCTGGTCCCTTTTCAGGTATAGACGATCAGGATTATCCGCAGGAGTACAGACCCGGGCCTGACTTATTATTTTCTGTCGAGGAGGTCTTACCCTCTTAGTATCCATGACTACTTCATCGCTAATGGATCTTTTAGCTGCTATTATCTTTATTTAACAATTTATTTTTATATTGGAGTTGCGTCCTCTTCTATCATCTTAGTTGATAGAGTCAATTGGTTGTGGATTTGTCTCCGCCCGACTATTATTTCTTTTATTGCTTCATACTTGAGACTTTTAGTATTTATTTTGATACGTCTCTACTTGTGTATGTGGATGAGATATAGTTGCATGTGACTTGTGTTGACAATATATACGTACCACTTATGGATTATTTAGTCATAATCAGCGTACGTATGTGTTATGGTTTTTCAACATATTGGAGTTGCCATATACATACAGCGGACATGTTACGTATTCCTAGTCCTACGTATTTTGGGACTGAGGTGAGACATTCACTGACTATTAACTTAGAGTTGCCATAGTGTAAACCCCCTGATTTTTTTAAAATTTTAAAAACTGGATTTTTCACAATTTTCTGGAATTTTCTAGGATTTTTCGGTAATTTAAAAACAGGGTTTTAATTATTCAATGATTTTTTAATTGATATTAAATGATATTAAAATATTATGAAAATAATATTTTTGGATGTAAAATGAAAAACTGGACTTAGGGCAATTTTTCTGGAATTTATCGGACCCCGGACCTATTTTTAAATGCCTGAAAACTATTTAATTAATTAATTAATTATTTAATTATTTATTTTACTGATTATTAATATTATTATTAATATTAATATTATTATTATTTTCATTATAATAAAACCTAGCCCAGCCCGTTGGGCCGGCCCAGCCCGGCCCAACAGAGCCAGCCCAACCCGAGCCCTAGCGGGTCGGGTCGGATCCAACAGACCCGACCCGGACCCGCAAAACCCGACCCGCCAAGATCCCTCTCCCCCGCTCGGCCCGCAACCGCCCCGCTCCACGCGGCGCCCCCGCCGGCCACGTCGCCGCGCCCCCGCGCCCCTCGGCCCCTCTGCTCCGCCTCGCCCGGAGCCACGACCCCGCCGCAACCCTATTTAACCCCCCCGATCAGTCCCCTCCGGCCAAGAAACCCCTCCGGCCGCCTCTTTCCCTGAACCCTAGCTACCCCTCCGCTCCCCGCCGCAGCGCCGCCTCACCGCCACCGCGCCACCAGACTCCGCCAACCACCTTCCCCCTCCTCTTCTCCGGCCAGCGAGCACAGCAGCAGCCGCAGCAGAGCTCTGCGCCGTCTGCGCCGCTCCGCCGCGAGCCCGGCGCCGCCGTCCCCTCGCCGTCCCCTCGCCGTCCCCGCGCTACCGCAGCCAGCCCCCCCACGCCGCCGGAGCCCCGCCGCCGAGCTCGGCTGTAACCCTAACCCTAATCCTAGTTACTGTTCCTGTGTCGGACACGGACACAGGACACAGTGTCCGTGTCGAGTCGGACACGGCGAAATCCCGATTTTTTAGCGAGGTTCAGGTACGCGTAACTTTTTGTTCGTAGCTCCGTTTTCGATTCCGCAAATTGCGTTGCGAAGCCTGTATGACCCTCTCGGTGTCCGGACAAACTGTTCGGGACATCGCGTCCTGTGGTGATCGCACACCGCAATCCAAAAACAGGAAAAACACAGACCCTGTTTCACCCCGGAACCGAGTCCGCCCCGCCAAACGGGACGACTTGGTCGTGCGCGGTCTTCACAGACACGAGTGCCTCATCGATACGGACGTGTGGGATTTTGCGGAAGCCGATTCGGGTGTGCGTGCACACCGGAATCAACGCGTATCCGCGGACATCGCCCCGTATCCGCCTTTTCTACAATTCACCCTGACTTTGTGTACACACGTCGGATCGAGATGAAACTTACGCCATCGGATTCATAGCGATACGCTGGTCCTGTGGGTCAAGTTTGGTTCGATTCTGAGAACGTTGACGAAATCGCGTGTCGTGGGCCCCACAGGCCCCGCTCGACGGGCGATTTTGTGAACGGCTCATCGGAATCCAATTCTGGAAGTTCCGTTGGGTTCGTATCAGCATTTCTGACCTGTTGACACTAAGTTTGGTGAATTTGGAGACCGTTGACCCTGACGCATTTTTCGGTGCAAAGCGGGCCCACCGGTGGACCCCGTTTTGACCCGAAACTGTCGTTTCTGTCCTTGTCTCCAAATTGGACCCAAGGACAGGCGTTTCTTGCTGATTGATATTTTCTGGATCTAATGGTGATGTTTATTTCAGCAACCGGAGTACCGCCTGAAATTTTCGTCGAAGTCAGAACTGCAAACATAGCCAGAACCACAGGCAAGTGTACCTCGCCAAAACTTGCAGTCTTGCTAAATAATTCCTGGACTTAGTTATACATTAGAAGGCAAATATACATTGCCAAACCCTGCAGCTTGCTATATATTTTCTTGGTTAATTTTGCAACAGTAGGAGCATAAAGCTTGTCAATTCTCAGATATTTCTGGTTATAGTATTTTACTTGATTTCTGGTAGACTCCCATGTAACTTGTTTAACTGCTTAACCCAGGACACCTGACACTGTTCATGTGACGGAATTACCTGACATATACATGGTGATTCCGTATAGGTTACATTTTAATGTCATTTCTAGTTTAAATGCTTAGATTCTAGCCTGACTCATTGCATTAGTTCAATCTTGCGTGACTTGTACCTGATATATTCTGGAACTGTGACGTGAGATCTCATGGGATGGGGAGAGTATAATCATATCAAGGCTGAATATAATATAATATAAATACTTATATCTGGCGGTGCCTTAGACTCTGATACAGAGCTTTGGTTCCTTACTGGCTCCTCGAGAAAATACTGCTATGGTTTCTTCGACACTGATCCTGTAGTAGTCAGCCTGAGTATGACTAAACTCTCACATGCATATCACTAGCTGGTTTATATATTTACCCTGCTATTTATTTTATTGCTGCACTGCATATGTTTTGGCTTGTGTTTTCTGTACCTTGTTATGTCCCCTGAGGACCTGGAATGGACTATGTCCCCAGGTATAGCCGAGGAGAACTTCCCCGAGGTATACGGTACAGGAGCACTCCTTGGAACAGAACCCGGAACCGAGGACGAGATAGTGGCCGAAGACTTCACCTGAGCACCGGCTTCAGCTATACAGTATTTTCCATTTTCAGCATTTTATTTCCTGTCTATTTTCTTAAATGTAACAGACTAATTCTCAGAATTGTTTCCCGAGATAACCTTATTTGATATTGCTTATTTCATTCCATTGCATTATTTCTGGCATTAATCTGTGTTATTCTGTGGATGAGATTAGAAAGGCCTGAGACTTGTAACATATTACTGCTAGACTACAGCTTAAGCATGCCCTGATGGATCCATTAAATTGGGTTGTCCATCGGTGCGTGCTGCTGGCCATTGCTCACGTGCTCAGTCCCTCGGCAATTTGGGACTGGGGCGTGACATGGTTTTTGTGGTGGCCCATGCAGGTCTACGACTAAATTGTTCGATTTCAACTTAGGGACCGAACAGACCTGCAATAAGATAGGATAAATTTTAGGATATCATCCACTTGCTTGAATCATTTTTGATATCTGTATCGTACTCGAACTAACTTGAACTTGCATCTTGCTTTGTTTCCTGTGCGCCTCTTATTGGTTATTTTGGATACAAAGAAATGGACCCACAAGAATGCAACGAGACTCCCGTCAGAACACCACAAGCTACAGGTGTCACCTACGACGACGACGTGACACCAGTCGGAGGAATCCCCACAACTCAACAGAGCCAGCAGGCAGGTCAACCTACCTCCCGATTCCGGCGCGATGACATCCCGCCTCCGCCGCAGTTCGTCCCACCAATGCCCGTGTTCCCACCAGGACAGCCAATCGACGGGCAGCAAATATTCCAAATGATCTACGCGATGATGCAAGCACAGCAACAAGTCCAACACGAGGCTCAGCGTCGCGAAGCTAATTTCTTGAGGGACAGCATTGTAACTGCACTGGAGCAGGCCAACCTACCAGCTCGACGGCCATCTACAGGCTCAATCACTGACTTTCGCCAACTGAAGCCCCACACTTTTTCTGGAAAGGAGAAGCCCACAGAAGTTTATGAGTGGCTCACCAACATTCGGCATCAACTTGAAGCAGCCGAGCTTCCACGGGAACGCTGGATGACTGCCGTTCGAATGCAATTGACGGACAATGCCCATCACTGGTGGTTGTCTGAGGAGACACGACTCGGACCAGACCAAGTCACTTGGGAGGAGTTCTCCAAACTCTTCCAGGAGATGTACATACCTGCCATCGCTCGATCAGAACTGCGGGACAAGTTCAATCGCCTCACTCAGGAGGCTATGACGGTGGAAGAGTACAACGCTGAGTTCATTCGGTTGAGCCGCTTCGCCCCAACACTGATCCCGACAGAGGAAGAGAAGGCCGAGAAATTCTTCGACGGACTGAACATTGAACTGCAGAAACTGATTGGGTCCGTCGCACCAACATCATACTCGGACGTTCTTGCCGCAGCTCGACGCATAGAGCGCGTCACCAAGAGAGAGACCAGACTGAAGCGGCCGTCCCCATCCGCACCAACCAAAGCAGCACAGGAGGAGTCTGCAAAGCGTCAACAAATAAGCTCGCCACCAGCAGCAGCACCAAAAGCCTTCTACCTTCCTACCTGTTACCACTGCGGCAAGATAGGCCATGTCGAGAAGGAATGTAGACGTAAACTCGGACTATGCTTAGGCTGCGGATCCAGACAGCATGCAGTGAGGGACTGTCCCGAGCGTAGAGAAGGAACACCAAGGGCGAACCAGCAAACTCCACCAGCGCCTCGAGCAGCACCCTACCAGCAAGCTCAGCAACAGCAGAGGAATCTACCTCAAGGACGAGAGCAAGCTTACGCGATGACTGTGCAGGAAGCCGATGCGAGTAAGTGATTTATAGTTATCCGTTTTTAGTCTTGTTGTAGTTCGTGCCTATTGGTTCGTGACCTCAGCCCCAACCTAGTAATTTGCAACTTGTAATCATAACCTGGTTTTTCATAAAAGTTATAGTTTTAACTATATTTTCCTGGAAAGTGTAAACTTTCAAATTTTAGGGAAACGGTATTCCCTAAGTATCTTGTGATGTATTTTTGAACAATGCTTGCGACCGCGTCATCTCTGTTGACCGGTTATTCTTTGATTGCGAGGACGCAATCCTCTTAAGGGGGGTATATTGTAAACCCCCTGATTTTTTCAAAATTTTAAAAATTGGATTTTTCACAATTTTCTGGAATTTTCTAGGATTTTTCGGTAATTTAAAAACAGGATTTTAATTATTCAATGATTTTTTAGTTGATATTAAATGATATTAAAATATTATGAAAATAATATTTTTGGATGTAAAATGAAAAACTGGACTTAGGACAATTTTTCTGGAATTTATCGGACCCCGGACCTATTTTTAAATGCCTGAAAACTATTTATTTAATTAATTAATTATTTAATTATTTATTTTACTGATTATTAATATTATTATTAATATTAATATTATTATTATTTTCATTATAATAAAACCTAGCCCAGCCCGTTGGGCCGGCCCAGCCCAGCCCGGCCCAACAGAGCCAGCCCAACCCGAGCCCTAGCGGGTCGGGTCGGATCCAACAGACCCGACCCGGACCCGCAAAACCCGACCCGCTACGATCCCTCTCCCCCGCTCGGCCCGCAACCGCCCCGCTCCACGCGGCGCCCCCGCCGGCCACGTCGCCGCGCCCCCGCGCCTCTCGGCCCCTCCGCTCCGCCTCGCCCGGAGCCACGACCCCGCCGCAACCCTATTTAACCCCCCCGATCAGTCCCCTCCGGCCAAGAAACCCCTCCGGCCGCCTCTCTCCCTGAACCCTAGCTACCCCTCCGCTCCCCGCCGCAGCGCCGCCTCACCGCTCGCCGCCTCACCGCCACCGCGCCACCAGACTCCGCCAACCACCTTCCCCCTCCTCTTCTCCGGCCAGCGAGCACAGCAGCAGCCGCAGCAGAGCTCTGCGCCGTCTGCGCCGCTCCGCCGCGAGCCCGGCGCCGCCGTCCCCTCGCCGTCCCCTCGCCGTCCCCGCGCCACCGCAGCCAGCCCCCCCACGCCGCCGGAGCCCCGCCGCCGAGCTCGGCTGTAACCCTAACCCTAATCCTAGTTACTGTTCCTGTGTCGGACACGGACACAGGACACAGTGTCCGTGTCGAGTCGGACACGGCAAAATCCCGATTTTTCAGCGAGGTTCAGGTACGCGTAACTTTTTGTTCGTAGCTCCATTTTCGATTCCGCAAATTGCGTTGCGAAGCCTGTATGACCCTCTCGGTGTCCGGATAAACTGTTCGGGACATCGCGTCCTGTGGTGATCGCACACCGCGATCCAAAAAAGGAAAAATCCAGACCCTGTTTCACCCCGGAACCGAGTCCGCCCCGCCAAACGGGATGACTTGGTCGTGCGCGGTCTTCACAGACACGAGCGCCTCGTCGATACGGACGTGTGAAATTTTGCGGAAGCCGATTCGGTTGTGCGTGCACACCGGAATCAACGCGTATCCGCAGACATCGCCCCATATCCGCCTTTTCTGCAATTTACCCTGACTTTGTGTACACACGTCGGATCGAGACGAAACTTGCGCCATCGGATTCATAGCGATACGCTGGTCTTGTGGGTCAAGTTTGGTTCAATTCTGAGAACGTTGACGAAATCGCGTGTCGTGGGCCCCACAGGTCCCGCTCGACGGGCGATTTTGTGAACGGCTCATCGGAATCCAATTCTGGAAGTTCCGTTGGGTTCATATCAGCGTTTCTGACCTGTTGACACTAAGTTTGGTGAATTTGGAGACCGTTGACCCTGACACGTTTTTCGGTGCAAAGCGGGCCCACCGGTGGACCCCGTTTTGACCCGAAACTGTCGTTTCTTTCCTTGTCTCCAAATTGGACCCAAGGACAGGCGTTTTTAGCTGATTGATATTTTCTGGATCTAATGGTGATGTTTGTTTCAGCAACCGGAGTACCGCCTGAAATTTCCGTCGAAGTCAGAACTGCAAACATAGCCAGAACCACAGGCAAGTGTACCTCGCCAAAACTTGCAGTCTTGCTAAATAATTCCTGGACTTAGTTATACATTAGAGGGCAAATATATATTGCCAAACCCTGCAGCTTGCTATATATTTTCTTGGTTAATTTTGCAACAGTAGGAGCATAAAGCTTGTCAATTCTCAGATATTTCTGGTTATAGTATTTTACTTGATTTCTGGTAGACTCCCATGTAACTTGTTTAACTGCTTAACCCAGGACACCTGACACTGTTCATGTGACGGAATTACCTGACATATACATGGTGATTCCGTATAGGTTACATTTTCATGTCATTTCCAGTTTAAATGCTTAGATTCTAGCCTGACTCATTGCATTAGTTCAATCTTGCATGACTTGTACCTGATATATTCTGGAACTGTGACGTGAGATCTCATGGGATGGGGAGAGTATAATCATATCAAGGCTGAATATAATATAATATAAATACTTATATCTGGCGGTGCCTTAGACTCTGATACAGAGCTTTGGTTCCTTACTGGCTCCTCGAGAAAATACTGCTATAGTTTCTTCGACACTGATCCTGTAGTAGTCAGCCTGAGTATGACTAAACTCTCACATGCATATCACTAGCTGGTTTATATATTTACCCTGCTATTTATTTTATTGCTGCACTGTATATGTTTTGGCTTGTGTTTTCTGTACCTTGTTATGTCCCCTGAGGACCTGGAATGGACTATGTCCCCAGGTATAGCCGAGGAGAACTTCCCCGAGGTATACGGTACAGGAGCACTCCTTGGAACAGAACCCGGAACCGAGGACGAGATAGTGGCCGAAGACTTCACCTGAGCACCGGCTTCAGCTACATAGTATTTTCCATTTTCAGCATTTTATTTCCTGTCTATTTCCTTAAATGTAACAGACTAATTCTCGGAATTGTTTCCCGAGATAACCTTATTTGATATTGCTTATTTCATTCCATTGCATTATTTCTGGCATTAATCTGTGTTATTCTGTGGATGAGATTAGAAAGGCCTGAGACTTGTAACATATTACTGCTAGACTACAGCTTAAGCATGCCCTGATGGATCCATTAAATTGGGTTGTCCATCGGTGCGTGCTGCTGGCCATTGCTCACGTGCTCAGTCCCTCGGCAATTTGGGACTGGGGCGTGACACATAGGCTTCTAGGTAATCAACCTCTAGTTGTTTAGCCAGTTAAATCCTAATGATGAGAGCATTATACTCTGCTACATTGCTCGAATATGACACCGTAAGCGAGTATGTACGATGGATAACTAGGTCGTCAGGAGAGATCATCATTATCCCTACTCCAGCGACGATATTGCCATTGGGCCCTGTTCTGGAAGCACCGTGAAAGAACTTTCCCCGAACTGATCCTCATGTCGTGACGGTATTAGAATCTAACTCCTCGTCGGGGTTTTCATCGTTGAGTTTTGAAGTCTCCGGTACCGAATGAGCTGCTAGAAAGTTGGCCAGTGCTTGGCCCTTGACAGCCTTTTGTGGGACGAATACCATGTCATAGGGTGACAATAGGATTGTCCATATGGCTAGGCGAGAGTTGGGTGCCCCGGGTTTGGTCATGAGGACTCTGTGGGGGTTCATTCGAAAGATCACATGGATGGTTTGCCTTGTTAAATAATGGTAGGTCTTTTGGATAGCAAATACTAGAGCAAGACACTCTTTCTCGACCTGATTGTACCAATGTTCTGCGTCGATCATCTTTCTGCTGAGATAGTAGATAGCTAGCTCATAGCCTTTGCCACTATTTTAGGCAAGAAGAGGTCCGAGGGAATGATCCATTGCACGGACATAGAGTAAAAAGGGCTTTCCCATGATTGGGGACACCAATACCGGGGGGGTTCGTGAGATACTTCTTAATATCGTCGAACACTTTCTGGCATTCTTTCGTCTAGGTGAAAGAGACTTTCTTCTTCATGAGCTAAGTAAAGGGTCGGCATCATCTGGAGAGTTTAGCTATGAATCTCCTAATGTATGCCAGTCTTCCTTGTAGACCACGAATTTCTTACAGGTTCTTTGGAGGATGCATATCTAGGATAGCCTTAGTCTTCTCAGGGTTGATGTGAATGCCTTTTGAAGTTATAATAAATTCTAAAAATTTGCCACTGGAGACCCCCAAGAATTACTTGGTGGGGTTCATCTTAAGCTAGTGGGCTCGCATTAGATCGAATACCGTCTTCAGCTCATGGAGATGGTCATCTTGAAAATAACACTTGATAGCGATGTCATCAATATAAAATTCTACCATCTTGAGCAGATGGTCACAAAATATAGTGGTCATAGCTCATTTGTATGTCGCACCTGTATTCTTTATACCAAAGGGCATAATAGTATAACAATACACCCCTATTAACGTCCAAAATAACATATGCTTCTCATCGTCTAGAAATATTTTGATTTGGTTGTAGCCTGAGAACCCATCCATGAAGGGCATACGCTCAAAGACACAAGTGTTATTGATCATTACGTCTGTGATTGGGAGACGAAATCCGTCCTTTGGGCAAGATGAATTCAAAGTATTAAAGTCGATCAAGACTCGAATTTTATTGTTCTTTTTTATGACAGGAACGATGTTAGTTACCCATTATGGGAGTTGTTATTCGTAGATAAAGCCGCTTGCTATGAGCTTATTACCTCAACTTCCATGGCGTTCATAACATCCAAGCAGAATCATCGTTGATGTTGCTTATAGGCTTGGCGTTTGTAGGATATCGAGCATATGCATCATGATTTATGGATCCAATCTTGGCATATCTTTGTAGTTCTATGCAAATACGTTGATGTATTCCCGTACCAGTTGGACAAGGGATTCCTGCTCTTTTGTCGAGATGTTTTTGCTAATGGATCTTTTAGCTGCTATTATCTTTATTTGATATTTTATTTTTGTATTGGAGTTTCGTCCTCTTCTATCATCTTAGTTGATAGAGTCAATTGGTTGTGGATTTGTCTTTGCCCGACTATTATTTCTTTTATTGCTTCATACTTGAGACTTTTAGTATTTATTTTGATACGTCTCTACTTGTGTATGTGGATGAGATATAGTTGCATGTGACTTGTGTTGACAATATATACGTACCACTTATGGATTATTTATTCATAATCAGCGTACGTATGTGTTATGGTTTTTCAACATATTAGAGTTGCCATATACATACGGCTGACATGTTACGTATTCCTAGTCCTACGTATTTTGGGACTAAGGCATGGCATTCACTGACTATTAACTTAGAGTCGCCATAGGCTTCTAGGTAATTAACCTCTAGTTGTTTAGCCAGTTGAATCCTAATGATGAGAGCATTATACTCTGCCACATTGCTGGAATACGATACCGTAAGCGAGTATGTATGATGGATAACTAGGTCATCAGGAGAGATCATCACTATCCCTACTCCGGCGACGACATTGCCTTTGGGCCCTGTTCTGGAAGCACCATCGAAGAATTCCCCAAACTGATCCTTATGTCGTGACGGTGTTAGAATCTAACTCCTCGTCGGGGATTTCATCGTTGAGTTTTGAAGTCTCCGGTACCGAATGAGCTGCTTGAAAGTTGGCCAGCGCTTGGCCCTTGACAGCCTTTTGTGGGACGAATACCATGTCATAGGGTGACAATAGGATTACCCATATGGCTAGGCGAGAGTTGGGTGCCCCGGGTTTGGTCATGAGGACTCTGTGGGGGTTCACTCGAAAGATCACATGGATGGTTTGCCCTGTTAAATAATGGTGGGTCTTTTGGACAACAAATACTAGAGCAAGACACTCTTTCTCGACCTGATTGTACCAATGTTCTGCGTCGATCATCTTTCTGCTGAGATAGTAGATAGCTAGCTTATAGCCTTTGCCACTATTTTGGGCAAGAAGGGGTCCGAGGGAATGATCCATTGCACGAACATAAAGTAAAAAGGGCTTTCCCACGATTGGGGACACCAACATCGGGGGAGTTCGTGAGATACTTCTTAATATCGTCGAACACTTTCTGGCATTCTTTCGTCTAGGTGAAAGAGACTCCCTTCTTCATAATCTAAGTAAAGGGTCGTCATCATCTGGAGAGATTAGCTATGAATCTCCTAATGTATGTCAGTCTTCCTTACAGACCACGAATTTCTTGCAGGTTCTTTGGAGGATGCATATCTAGGATAGCCTTAGTCTTCTCAGGGTCGATATGAATGTCTTTTAAAGTTATAATAAATTCTAAAAATTTGCCACTGGAGACCCCCAAGAATTACTTTATGGGGTTCATCTTAAGCTGGTGGGCTCGCATTAGATCGAATACCGTCTTCAGCTCATGGAGATGGTCGTCTTGAAAATAATACTTGACAGCAATGTCATCAATATAAAATTCTACCATCTTGAGCAGATGGTCACAAAATATAGTGGTCATAGCTCGTTTGTATGTCGCACCTGTATTCTTTAGACAAAAGGGCATAATAGTATAACAATACACCCCTATTGACGTCCAAAATAACATATGCTTCTCATCGTCTATAAATATTTTGATTTAGTTGTAGCCTGAGAACCCATCCATGAAGGACATACGCTCAAAGCCACAAGTGTTATTGATCATTACGTCTGTGATTGGGAGACAAAATCTGTCCTTTGGGCAAGATGAATTCAAAGTGTTCAAGTCGATCCAGACTCGAATTTTATCATTTTTTTTATGACAGGAACGATGTTAGTTACCCATTATGGGAGTTGTTATTCATAGATAAAGCCCCTTGCTATTAGCTTATTACCTCAACTTCTATGGCGTTTATAATATCCAGGCAGAATCGTCGTTGATGTTGCTTATAGGCTTGGCGTTTATTGTTTATTGAGCTTGTGCATCATGATTTATGGATCCAATCTTGGCATATCTTCATAGTTCTATGCAAATACGTCGATGTATTCCCGTACCAGTAGGACAAGGGATTCCTGCTCTTCTATCGAGAGGTTTTTGCTAATGGAGATAGGTTTAGGAGCAATGTCGTCACCCAAATCAACTGGTACAATCTTGTCCTCAGTAGGAGGTTCCTGCTGCTTGAATTATAACTCCCACAGAGATTCTAGTTTTTGAGCCCACGATTTTACCTCAAAGAGTTCGATCAGGTACTCGTCGTCCTCTTCTGGATCCGCTGATGTTATATTGATGGATAATATTGGCTTGAGTACGTCCCCGATGCTGATGTCGGAGTCCCAAGCGGAAGACTGCAAAGAGTGAGACTATATTTCATCTTTTTCCTCCGAGTGTTCGGGAGTTGTAGAAGGTGTGACATATCCAAAACCATGATCGGCTCATTGGTACTATGTCTCAGGCTTGCCTTTTGGGGAAAAGTGAGGCAATGGTAAGCGTCATCCCTTATCGTAATTCAGGTCTTGGTCGTTCTTTAGATCATATCCCATCTTTTAGAGAATATGCTTAGTCTGTATGCTTGTAGCGGTGAAGTTGTATTTTGCCGCTTTCCCGTTCTGGCTCTTTTGAGAAAAAGTTCTTATGACCTTCAATTTTCCCAAAAATGATGGACTTATCTCCTTTCTTCCTTACTGGAATGACAAAACAGGATCTTGGCTAAGAAGGATTCGGCTTACTGCGTGAGCTATAGGCACTTGCGTATGCTGGTGTAAACCCAGACCATACTCCAAAGAATATACGGCGCCCCAATGCGGGATAATAGAGCAATTCAAAGAGAGGTATTTATTAAGGAAATATGTTATCTCCTCTAAAGGGATTACATTATCGAAGGATGGTACGTTAGTAAATGTCGCAACGTACTATTCTAGTTTATTTTCTTCAGTGGCTGTCAGTGACATTGACGGTACTGGAATTCTCATACAGAGCTTGACTACCAACTGCCCTGGGGATCTCGTCGCAAGGGGACCCTTATTTGGAAAGTATCACTGTCCCAGGGGTCTGACAATTGAGGGTTTAGATACCTTTCTTCGAAGCTTAACCACAAAGGGAGAAACTGTGTGGGCTGGGCGTCCTTTGAGACGGACCCTTAGGGGATCGCTTGAAGCTGTAACAGTATCAGCTTTATCATCAGCATCGTTACCTCCTTCGTCTTGGTAGATTTGCTTGTACAAGATCGAGTCAGAGTAGTACGCCTCGACCCCTTTGAAATGATCCACATCAGCGAATTTTATTTTGACCACGCCATCTTTGCTGACATATTTTAAGCACTGTTGGAGAGTAGATGGAACAATCATATACTTATGTATCCATGGATGCCCTAGTAGGACATTGTAGGACATATCAATATAGATGACGTAGCAAGTCACCTCTGTTCGAAGATCGCTGATTTGGCACTTCAGACGAATCTTACCCGGTAGGTAGCTTCTATAGGCATTGAAGCTGCTGATAGTGGTATTGGTGGATGCTAGTCGATGCATCGGAATACCCAAAGTCTATAGCAGACTTCGAGGGATGATGCTGAGAGATATTCTGGGGTCGATATGCTTCCATTCCACCTTAATGGCTCTGATATATCCTATGTAATATTGGGGATGATCGTTCCTATTATTCCTCAATAACGTGTCTTGCAGAAAGAATATGACTTTCGGGATCACCTCCATCACACTATTGTAATAGGGACATGTTGTTGGATCCTCGGTCGGTGGCTTGACTTGGGCCAAATAAGAGTTGGTATTTTGCAATGCCTCACTTAGAGCATCACGATTCTTTTTAGAGAGAAGAAGGAGCTTGATGAGTGACAACTTTGCTGGCGTGTTGGCCAGCTGTGCCAAAATATCAAAGTTGTATGGCTTCTCCAGCCCTTGAGTTGATTCTTTCCGCAGAGGTTTATCATTGCGAGTTTTTTTATGCTTTTGTTTGTCCGCTGTTGGAAGCTGGGATGTACCAGGATCAGAGGCAGCGGATTCCACGGGTGCAGCAAACAGAGGTGTAATGTCATCGAAAGTATTATAGTCACGGTGGTAGGCTAGTCTCGACCAGGTTACCCCTGCCAGAGCTTTATCTGTTGTTGGAGAGACTGTGAGACATGACTTGGTCTTATTTTCATTGGACATGGAAACATGAGGTATTGCTGGCTTTTTTATGTCCGAGACGATGTCTGGATGAACCCACATGACTTCGTCTCTTGGAGTAGTAAGGGGAACCAACCCGTCTACTCAGGTTGAAGGAATATTGTCTTGGATATGGGGACAACACCATCTTGCGCATCTGTTATCGGAAAGGTACCGAATTAGAGGGACACCATATTTGAAGTGATCGTCTTGTCTTCGAAGTTTAAAATGAGAGCTTTGGAGTAGATTAACCGTTGTATGTGCCTTTTTAATAAATAATAATCTCGTGTGGCCTGATTGATATATCGATAGTAATGGCAATACTTGAGATTGTCAACCTTGTCTGCTTCATCGGAGAGCGGGAATTGTTGTGTCGCTTTTACTATTTGCATGATTACTACCCCTAGTCTCAATTGCGGGCTCGACCTAGAAGGTACGGCTATGCCCAGTTAAGCTATCATTCGTTCGCGGAGATTCACGGTCCTCTCGGAAGGATGGATTGACGTGGAACTCTGAGGATTTCTAGCCCCAACACCAATTGCAACTTCAGTTGGGATGGCATGGCTAACCCCAGTTCTTGTTTCCAAGCACGTGCCTTAAAATACCCCGACGGTAGGTACTTGTTGTTGCCCCACGAATGGCTTCATGATGCGCTGACCAACACCCTTATGTTAAGTGAGCTTTTCTTTATATTTTTTTATAGAAGGAGACCTTCATGTTGAGCAATAAAAGGTGACGGGCAGTTCCTCCTCATCGTGCAGTTATTTCCCAGAATACCGTCGGGTCAGCATCATGGGTTGCAATCGTTGGAACACTGACTGTCTTGCTGGATAAACCTGTGCTTTAGTGCAGAAACAGTTGATGATGATGATGGCACAAGTATGTCCATGAAGGGACATGTCATATGCGAGGGTTGCTTCTCTCATCTTACGCTTGTGACTAACCACGTTGCATAAATCTGACGATGGAAGCTTCACCTTCACATCCATTTCATGTGCTCGGGAAACCCTTGCGCATGGATATGAAAATAGAAGATTTGCTCCCTAACCTAGATCTTCTGTAGAAAATGCAACTGGGTCATTAGTGGAAGACTTGATATGAGACTGATCCATTTTATGCATGCAGCCAAATTGGGCGCATGGGTCTGTCATCACAGTATTTGCTCCCCGACTTCGTTAAAGTGCAACTGCGTCGTTCAAGTGGGTTTGGAAAAGCTTTAAGGGTTGATCCACTTTCGGCGCATGAGTGCTTGAGTCAGCTCTATATAGTCTCTCGTTAGTAACGCACGTGACAACCAACGGTGCATAGTTTTAGAGAGCGGGTTACGCAGCCCCTCTAGCGCACATGGCTCAGGTTGGTTTGGATTTCCTTGAACTAGCGCCTTTGGCCGTATCGTATAGGGAATCCAGGTTAAGACCATAGGAGTCCTTATTGAAGACCACTTTGCCTGTAGAGGACTTTACGTGCCTATATTCTGGTACGGTGTATCTTTTTATGCACGGGTCATGATGTAGGCACGTCTCTTGAGGTTTTGAACCATTCTCTTCAAGAGTGGCTATAGAGATGGAGATGGAGATGGAGATAGGATGCACGCCAACCTTATGTGCATCTACGATGGAGGTTGTCAATGCTTCTAGGAAAGATTTGGTGTTTGGCACAGCGGCTTTGATGAACCAAATATTGTGAGTCTTGCGAGGTCGTACGGGCCTTACTGGACAGATCGGCTTGTCGGCAGGATATAGATCAACCTCATGTGCATTTGCGATGGGGGTTGGTAATACATCAGGCACCGACCTCTGGCGTGGCCCAGCGGCCTTGGCAACCCTAGTCTTGTGAGCCTTGCGAGGTCGTACGGGCCTCACTGGAGAGCTCGACTTGTCGGCGGGATATACGTCAACCTTATGTGCATCTTCTACGGGTGTTTGTAATACATTGGGCACCGACCTCGGGCATGGCGCAGCCGCTTTAGCGACTCGAGTCTTACAAGCCTTGCGAGGTCATATACCCCTCATTGGAGAACTTGGCTTGTCCAGCATGCCTTTGAATGTCTATTAGTCAAAGCAAATAACCAACATCATCTGAGTCGAACCCAACTTGATCACGTCGGATCCGTCACCCGCTTCTCTTTGGAGGAGAAGCTCTTCCCAAGCAGAGTAGCCATTTTTGTTGACATTTTCAAATCAACGCCCGGGATAAAGTTGAACGAACTTTTTTTTATTGATTAAAAATTGACAAATAGTACGAAATAACCTTTAATACATAGAGTTTAAGTACAATAAAAAAATAAGAAGCTGGGGAAGTATGACTGGTACTCCTCGTTCCCGATTTACATATTTGGAACATATTTTATTTTAGCATAATTGCATGTACATGGAGACTAGACCCTTTATTTGGTTTAACCTGGTTCATGGTTCATTTGTGGGTTTGTTCAAGTCATGAGAACCCTTGGTTCAACCCTCAACCCTACCATATACAACCCAACATTTTCCCTCTCTCTCTCTCTCTCTCTCTCTCTCTCTCTCTCTCTCTCTCTCTTCACTTCTTCATTTCTTTATCTCCCTTTAGTACTCTCTTCCATTTCCCAAAGACAAGTACACCTGGCCTGAGAAATGGAGAAACCATCTATATTAATGGTTCATTATATTTTTTATGTTTTTCTAAACACTTTTAGAACTTGGAGTTATCGGATTTAATGGACGGATTAGTATAGATCTACATTTCCAACTTAGGGCTTTTATGGGTTTCATAAGTTTTTATTATTTTTGATCTATTAAACATGTATTTTTGAAAAATAGTTTTTGCTATATAATAGAGCTTTCAATTTTAAGTATTTTGGCTTTTGGTTCACTTGATTTGGACTTAAAATAAAGTTTTTATGAAGAAGACAATTTTTTGGTTTTTGGAGCTTCCGCCATAGCCGAACCTGCTGTTTGGAGAAGACAAAGTCTTCATGCGGCCAGTAAGTTATATGGTGTTGTTTGATAAAATAAACGAAAGATATGAAAATGAGGCTTTATACGAAAACCCGCTCTTTATGTTTACAAACAAGCAGTATAATTAATCCTATACGAGGATGTCGAGTATAATTTTTTAATCTGGGTAAATATTGCTATAGGAGTCTGATCTGCAGTCGATCACTTTGTCCCTTGGACCACACGATGATGAAGAAGTGTCGTAGAAGACAGAAAGCAGCTTCGAAGGTTGCTAAAGAGAGTGGATGCTCGATGCCAAAGTCGTCGATTGCTACTCTTTGCCTGAGCTCTGGATTCTTCTCTCTCTCGACCGTTTTCTCTCCCAATTTCTTGACCAATTTTTCTCCCCCTCTTTTCTCTGTTGATAGAGGTCTCTATTTATAGAGTTTTAGTGACAGTGACCACTCAGTCGGTGTAGAAATCGAGTAGTAGAAAATACAGCACCCTTTTACACGATGGTTACAATAAATATTATCCACGTATAGATGACCTTTTGAATTAGCGTATGACACGTGTCAATTAAGAGACAACGCGTATAACTGCTGCAAAGATCACGACATAAAAGCCACGTAGGTAGTTATACTTCGTGTAGAATAGGTTGGCGTAGAAGTCAATAACTGTCACCATGGCGTAGAAGCCAAGTAGGCATAGAAGTCGAGTAGGCGTAGAAGCCGAGTAGGCATAGAAGCCGAGTGGGCGTAGAAGCCGAGTAGGCATAGAAGCCGAGTGGGCACAGAAGATAGTTGATCCTCCTCCTTTGACTGTGGCCTGAGTTGGCGTAATGTGCCAAAGTGATGATGTGGACGTCTTAGCCAAAATTATAGCTCTTGGAGATATAATTAAATCTCTTGCATTAAATGCAGAGATCTGCCCCCATCCTGCGCATTAAATGCAGAGGCGTGTCTTCGAAGATTTGCCATCATTTCGCGTATTAAATGCAGAGACGTGCCTCGAATCATGTACGAAGAGCAACTGCTGACGTGGCAGTCTGTTTGTCTTTTGTGGAGCGTAAGAAGCTCACGTCTGCCTGTGTAAAACTAGGCAGTGTATTATCTTGTATCAGTAAGAGCAGTTTACGCAAAGAGGATGTCACTAAACGACGGTTCGGTGATATTTAATTAAATCTCCTGCATAAATTGCGGAGATCCGCCATTATCCTGCACATTAAATACAGAGGCGTATTTTGAAGGTCTGCTACCCTTCTGTGTATTAAATGCAGAGACGTGCCTCGAGCCCTGTCATCCCTCTGCGCATTAAATGCAGAGACGTGCCTCGAGCCCTGTACGAAGAGCAGCTTTTGACGTGGCAGTCTGTTTGTCTTCTGTGGAGCGTAAACAGCTCACATCTGCCTGTGTAAAACTAGGCAGCGTATTCCTTTGTATGCGTAAAAGTAGTTTACGCCAAGAAAATAGCAGTAAATAATAGTCTGGGTAGCTGTGCCACGCCATCATTATAGCCGTCGCTTGGGTAGTCGTATAGTACTCTTTGTCAGGAGTCCAGACGTCAGGTTCATTGCATGATCTGACAGGTTCATTTCGAAGAATACGAAGCGTTCCTTGTACACTTCAATGCTGTATTGAAAGCGGATGAGTTTTACGCCATAAAGGCGATGTAGCACCCTTTTTACGCTAAAGCAGCCTGGTCATACTACATTATGCGGATGGTCCTTGAGCTTATATTTTACACTGTACTCAGCGAAAAAGCTCTGTTTGCACGTCGATGGCTCTGAAGTCATCTTTTTATGCTGCCCAATATCAACATGCTTCGTATAGCTATCCAGCGTATTTTTCATGCTTCTACAAGACCCCCTTCAAAGCTTTTAAATTCCTCATAATTTGAAACACTTTGAATTAAGTATGAAATATTCTTCATAATTTGAAACGCTTTGAATGGAGCCTGAAACGGTCAAGTCTGACACATTCTTTCAAAGCTGACTTTATGGCGGAGTTATTGGGGATCGGTGTGATCTCTTTCGCCTATAAAAAGGCTGAGGAGTTAACCTGTTCTTCCCACATTTCCTTTACCATACAGAGATGATCGCTGGAGTTCGTCGGTTCAACTTGAGGAAGAAGAAGACCATGTTCTTCCAGCATGTAAGGAGCCAAAAAAGATGGCGTCTTCGAGCAAATATCCTCTACAACGATGGATCATGGAAGGATATCATAGCCTCCTTTGCTCGGGATAATCAATAACTTTGTATGGCGGTTCTTCCGGAGAGAGGAAGGGTCGTATTTGACCACACAGCTTGCAAGCTGTATCTTCTTCTGATACTTTCGTGGACCAGAGCAAAAACTAGCTCTTTCCTTGAGTATTGAGTTGGGTGAAATATCTCAACTCAATCTGTCATGGCGTACGGAGCATGGGAACTGCATTATTTATGCATGCCTAGTTCTGTATCCTCCTGCTATGTATCATTTTCTTGTTAGTCGGTTGCGAAAACCGACTAACTGCTGGAGAAGATGGATGAAGAAGCCCACCAATGCGAGAACCTGGCAGAACAGACTCTGGGGTGGCCTTCTGACGACGAGGAGGAAATCCTTTGTAGACGGGATTTCCCTCATATGTAGTCATAAAAATAAAGAAAAACCCTTTTGTAGACTAGATTTCCCTCATATGTAATCATAAAAATGAATAAAATTGTCTTCTTCTGTGCATATGATTATTTGCCATATACTTTGCTGTGAAGTCTGAATATGTGTGGCTTCGATACGTCTGGTAACTTTATGCCGACTCTGATAGAAAGAGTGCTAGGTCCCGTCCTGTCTTTTATGCATAACTAGGGATGCGTAGAAAGCCGCTTAGCATTCGAGTATTCGAACTGTCCTGCTGTTAGGAATGAGGAACCACGTAGAATTCTGAACTGTCACTTCTGATAAACATAATTCTTGTTCAGACATCATCTTCAAGAATGATTTCTCGAAAATCCCTTGGAACAAGGTGAGAAATGGCTGTCAAAAACTGAGTCGCCATCTTGAATTCGTAGATAAAATATTCAGACTGGATTCTGGATGAACCTCCAATCGACCCATAGAGAAGAGTAATTTTTAATGTTGAACTCTGTATGCTTCAGATACTTGGGATATTTTAAGGTCAAGAAGGAGTATCTTCTGTGTGAACTCTTGCAATTGATCGCTTTAAGAATCGTTCAGATGTACGCATACTCGGGCCTGCGTATTTTCAGATATGCGAAAAGTCATCGATCTGTAACTGTAGATGAGCACAAAATCATAAGTTTGTAGCCTCTCGTGCGTAAAAGCTGCTGAGCATGAAAGCATCCGGGCATAGAAACTGTAGATTTGTAGCTTCTGAAAAAAGAATCTTCCGAGCGTGAAGTCGTGGATTTATTGCCTCTGAGCGTAAAAGCCACCGAGCATGAAATCATAGATTTGTAGCTGCTGAGCGTAAAGTCGTAAGTTCGTAGCCTCTCGAGCGTAAAAGCTCAGAGCATGAGAGCATCCGGGGGTAGAACTATAGACTTATAGCCTGTGAGCGTAAAACCGTAGATCTGTAGCTGTCGAGCGTAGAAAGCTCCTTAGCGTAAAACCATGAATCTGCTTTGCACAAAAACTTTTCGAATTCGCTGACTGTCTGCCTTCTCTGAGTAACAGGCTGACGTAGTACCCAATCATAAAGGAATATTAATTTTAAGATTTGGTTCGGGATTCGAGGAGTCCATCCGAACTCTATATATACCCCAAGATTTTGAGAGGAAAACTTTCATCCGTCTTGTGCGAAAGAAAGCCTTCGACTTTTCGAGTTCTTGTTCGTTTCTTCTTCGAGCCTTCAAAGTTTTCAGTAATGGCCCGAAAATAAATCCCCTCCACTAAGGGAAAGAATGTTGATTCTTCTTCTCGCTCTTCTGTCCAAGCGAGAGCGACTTCAGTCGGGCAGGGGGCCCTTCGTTCCGAACGAAGTGTCCCGCCGACGAGCAGCGCACCCGGCCTTAAAGGTAGAGCTTTTGGGACGAAAAAGAACGACTAAAAAAATCCTTCGCACACGTTGTTCGTGAACGCGCTAGGTCGTCTTCTCTGCTGATAGCCTCTTTGAGGAAGATGATGCACAGAGACGTTTCATCTTTTACGCCCACATTTCTAATGTGTCAGCGTAAAAACTCCATATTTTTGCAGTCAGGCGTAAAAGCACAGACTGTCGAAACTTGGCGTATAAAATTTGAGTGTTACGCTTCTGGATGAAAATTCCGGCATAATAACTCAACTTTATCAGTCTGGCGTAAAGCACAGACTATATACTGCCAACCTTGAATTTTACGTTTAGGAAATGGATTCCAGCGTAAAAGCTCAAGTTTTTACAGCCTTGGCGTAAAGCACAGACTGTTGATATTTTTTTAGCATATGCTGCAAGATTTGTACAGTCTAGTATAGGAACTGATGTGTTTTTCTTGCACTCTTGCAGTAAACTTGCATGCATCTCCGCTAGCCGATGTGATGGGTTCTTCCGCCGGGATGCTGCATTCCAACTATCTGGAGGATCTGTCGCACGTGACATTTCTTATCTCCGGGCCCCAGTATCCCGAAGGAAGGGAAATTTTGATATCGGCTCAGGGCGAGAGAACGCTGCTGAACATGATTAATAGAGAGCCCCTGACGTACATAGACGGGGATCAATATATAAACCCGACTTTTCTCTTCGGGGACATGATTGACAAGCAGTCCCAGACGAAGCCCAAGAAAGAACTCTGGGTTTTCCCTGCCGGGGGCTTGGTTTTGTATCTGCCCAAGATACTGAGAGACTATCCTATCTCGGCATTCTTCCATGCTACACATCCCAGGAGGATGTCGTGGACGCTGACTCCCGATCTTTATGGCAGGCCGGGGAAGATATTTTATCTGAAATAAGCTGACCAGGGGTCGTTTGTCAGCCGCCCTTCCGGCTCTGTGATGCCATTCAGGGGACTGTACCCGGGCAGTGTCCCGAGTAAAGATAGCTTGGTGCTCCAGCCGGTGCAATTACCGACTTTCTGTAATGATTTTATGGGGCACAGGGGAGTATACCCCAAGGTGAATCCTCGGTGCAATGGGTGGATCACCCCAACAAATCTTCGATGGGCTCGCTTAGCTGACTGGGCCCTGAAGCATTTTTAGACCGAGCTCGAGAGCATTGGTCTGTTTGCAGCTGTGAGCGCTACCTGTATTGGGTTACCTCCCAACCCCAATCTATTTCTGGCTCTGATGGAGCGATATATCTCGCTCACCGGGACTTTTGTCACTCCACTGGGGGAGTGGGATTGGCCCTCCACGAGATGGCAGAGATCTTGAGACTGCCAACGGGGGATACTCCATATGAAGAGTATGTTCCCATGAACTGGGAGTTGGGGGATTCAGACCCTCGGGTAGTGAAAGTATACTAGGAGCTGATGTGCCGCTACCTCGCTTGCACTGCTTTTTATAACGAGCCTTCAGATTTGGCTTACATCAATAAATGGACGTCCTACCTCTTCTTTCACCGGTCCAGGACTGCTAAGCCGGAGAAGGTATTGGAAGGCAAGGATCAGCCTCTGAATTTTCTGAGCGTGCTCAGTGCTCAGGTAGTCGACGATCTCATGGAAGACGCTGGGGCTCCGGACCAGATTCTCGACGAAGGGATAGGGAAATATCCCGCAGGCACTAAGGCCTACAGCTATTTGAGGTATTACCGCAGGCCTCTGTCCAAGGAAGCTCAACTGGCTGGCTTTCTCTCTATATGGCTGTGCCGACTGGTGGTACTCGGTATCGCCTTTGCGGACCGTATTCACCGCAACACGCTATGGCCTGCAGTGCGTCTGGTGTTCAGGGCAAGACTGGGCTTGCTCCCTGCCATGGTGTGCCGTATATAAGCTGGCCTGAGGGCCATGACTGATGGGCTGCTCGTCGATGAAACTCGGCGTGATAACTTTCCCAGGGTAGAATTACCATACATGTATTTGATGGGATGGTTAATTCTCCATAACCCCAGGGTTATGTCTCCCGGCTCTGGCAGTAGTTCGGGGGGTAGTTTCTTGTTGAACTACAAGAATTCCTCCTAGAACGTGACCACAGTTTTAGACTGTCGGTGGGTGCTGAACTTCAGTCACAGCTGGAAGCTTTTCTGCACTATCCCCTCTGTACATCTCAATCAACAGAGGATCAGACTTCAGGATGTAGGCGATGGGCAGACCATTCTTTCTCATGAGACTTTTAATTGGTTGGTCTGCATTAGACCTTCCCATTTACTGTACAGAAGCGAAGACCATTGCTTCTTGGAGGACTACCTGCCTAGTCGGTTCGCCAAGCAATTCGGGTACGACCAGTTGCACGTGGGCAATGCCGTCACCAGCTTCAGGTCCATGGGTGGACTTATTGATGGAGCCAGAGGATTGCAATATTTCATCATGGGTTGCACTGAAGCAACTTTTACCGTGCCTATCATTTCACTCTCCACGGAGCTGCGCATTCTCTACTCGTATGCGCAGTTCTATTTAGCAACCAACACCTTCTATCACAATTTTGATATGCATGGAAGTTTTAGGATGCCCTCTTCCAAGCCTGGGGGAAGAGTCCAAATCCCCTCGGTTTCTTCTGACGAGGGTGAAGAGTCCGTTACTCCGGATGAGCCTCTATTGTCGGTACCGAGGGGTAAAATACCTCCGCCTGCAGGGGCTTTGGTAATCTCTGGGAAGCGAAGGGCTCCTGCTCCGAAGGAGACTTCCCCTCTCAAGAGGAAGAAGAAGACGGTTACTCGTCCTCTCCGAATTCCCGGGAATAAGGCTCCTAGAAGTGAGCCTGCCTCTCCCCATGTTGGGGATGATTATTTGATTGGAGGTTCCTCGCCTTTTAGAGAGGGAACCCCTGCAGTTCCGGCTGGAGGTGCCGAAGAATCTCTGCTGGAGGCTGCTGTCGCTGCTACTGCTTCAGGTAGTGGAACGAGGTCGCCTTCGGGGCCGATCATAATAAGATTCTATATACCTTTATCCAGCTCAGTATCGGGAGAGACCCCTGCCGTGTCTGTAGGTGCACCCAGCGAGATTCCACCTGGTGAACCTCGAGTGGATCTCGGCGAAGACTCGGAAGAGTACCTTCCAATGTCTGTTAGCACACCCCCTTCTCCAGGTATGACAGCTTGCCTAGCATCACTAAGAAATGATTTAGCTGTACTGGCCGTAGACGCGACATATACACGATTGGCCATGGGTAAATGTCGTCTTTTATGCCTCTTCTTTAGGAAAATTAACATTATGTTGATATTAACTTCCTTTTATCTTTTTTTCAGGGGAAGACATCTTCGGGGAGGGTAGTGTAGAGCATCTTTTGGCACCGTTTCAGGTCCTGGCGACGACACGGAGGTACCTGACTTTGAAGAGGAAACATCTTCGGGTGCCGGCTCGCCCGAAGTGGTTCCGACATCTCAGGAGGAGGATGAGCCTATCGCTGCGACAATGCCTCCTTTGAGTATGCCGGTCCCTTCGTCCGGTGTTGGCGCATCTTCTTTTGTCGCACCACCAGTTGAGGCGACGGCTGTGGCAACATCGTCTGCGGTCGTTCCTGGAGGGAGGTTTGCCAATATTGCAGCCACTCCCAGCATACATTCGGATCTAGCCCTGCTAACCGAGCAGTATACTGGTATCTTCTACACTGCCATAAAAATGTTGATATCAATGGTGTTGGAGAAGAATCTAAGCTTTGAGGCGCTGAGGAGGTCCTCTCAGTTTGCGATAGTGCCGATCAGAGAATACGACGATACTGGGTAGCTGATACACTGGAGCAGATAGTTAATGGATTAGAGCAACCCATTAACGAATATCTGCAGCTATCTCGAAGCAGCATTGACGACCTGGTCCAGGCTAGGTTCGACTCCTTGACTGCAGAGCTTGCTAGGCAACTGGAATCTCTGGACAAATCCGTCCAGGAACGGCAGCAGGAGATGGATCAGGGTCGTGCCCAACAGGAGTACGTTATTCCTCAGCTAACTCAGTGTGAACTTGACTATGAGGAGATGACAACAAGGGTTCGCAGATTGAGAGATAAACTCGCTCAAGCGGAGGGGGAGGCTGTCTCTTTGTCGGTAACCCGAGATATACTGAAGAATCAAATGGAGACTGCTCAGCAGGACCTGACGCATGTGGGTGTCATTCATGCCAATTTTGTACGTGCTCGGGCCGAGCTATCCGCTTTGAACAATGATGCAGCAAGGTTGGAGCAGGCTCGCGCCGACGTCTTGAACTCCAGGGATGAGAGAATGGTTGCTCTGGCACGACAGATTCGCGACCTGACCGCTCCTCCCAAATAATGTACTTTTTTGCTTTTCAATGTACTTTTGCTCTTTTTGGGAATAATAAAGAGGCTTTCATCTGACTTTGTGGACCCATCATTTTGGAATATAAATGACAGGTTTGGGTGAAAGTGATATCAGAGGTAATATGGACGTGATATACTCTCGGTAAGTTTTTAGTAGGACATATCTATTCAGAGGTTATATAGACATGATAGAATACGCTTCAGCTAAAATTTATACACAAAATACTATCAGAGGTAGTATGGACGTGATAGGTCTTGAAGTTTCAAATTAGTTAAATATATCTATTCAGAGGTAATATGAACATGATAGAATACGATCCAACTAGTTTCGTTTTGGAAGTAGTTTTGTCAGAATGAGATTTTCGCCATATTCCACTTGAGCAGAGGAGGTTTAAGCATAGTACCTCTTCAGGAATTTGTAATTGATAGGAGCCATTAACAAGTCTCCATTAGGCTCGGCTAACCTGTAAGCGTCGTTTGAGAATGTTGTCTCGATCACATAAGGGCCTTCCCATTTGGGCTAGAATTTGCCCTTACTCCTGTGAGTAAGAATCATCGGCCTTCTCACAGCTAAGACTAGCTCACCAACTTTGAATACTATTTCCTTTACTTTTTGATTAAAAGCTCTGGAAATACGTGCTTGGTAGAACGCGATGCGCTGTTGAGCTTGGAGGCATTTCTCGTCTAATCCTTCTAGCTCTTAAAGCCTTAACAGGTTATTCTTTTCTTGAGTCAACTCATTAGCAACGACTATCCTGAGTGACAGAATTTGGATCTCGATGGGGAGAACTGCTTCACTCCTGTAAACTAATAAGAATGGGGTGCAACCTGTCGGTGCTCGTACCGTTGTGCGGTATGCCCAGAGACATTCTCCCAGCTTCTCATTCCAATCCCTCTTGTTCGAAGAGACGAATATTTTCAAGAGCTTGATAATGGTTTTATTGAAAGCTTCCGCCAAACCATTAGCAGCAGGATTATATGCCGTAGAGGCCACATTTTGTATCCGATTTTTATCGCAAAATCGATAAAACGCTTAGCTGATGAATTGAGGCCCATTATCATGAATTATCTTCCGGGGTATCCGAAAGCGATAAATAACGTGATTCTTGATGAAGCTGATTACATTAGATGCCTTCACCTCAGCAAGAGGGATCGCCTGTGCCCATTTGGAGAAATAATCCGTGATGGCCAGTATGAACCGGTGACCTCTGAAAGAAGACAGGTGAATATGACCAATGATATCCATACCCCATGCTTCGAAAGGCCAGGATGCAACCGTAGGATGTAAATATTCAGGAGGTTGATGGATAAAGTCTGTATGGACCTGACAGGCTCTGTATTGTCTTGCATACATTATTGCATCTGTGATTATAGTAGGCCAGTAATAGCCCATTCTCCTGATACGATCCTGTAGCTTAGGACCGGGTTGATGCGCTCCGCATACGCCGTCGTGAGCTTCACGGATAATCCGCTGTACTTCATCACCAGAGAGACATCATAATAATAGTCCGTCATAAGACCGACGATATAGACATTGTGAAGATGGGTCGAAATAGAAGCGCAATGATCGTCTTTTGACGGATACTGCTTCTTTAGGATCCTCCGGCAAGATTCCGTATGCTACGAAATCTATAAAGGGACTTCTCCAGTCTCTTTTGAAAAGATCTGTGTTCACAGCGTAGCTGTGTTTTATGTGAAAGTTATTTTTCACACAGAATAAATCTCTGTTAAGAAATTACCGAATCCTGCCTTCTTATAGGGGTAGCTAAATCTGCAGCTAGACTGGCTAGGGCATCAGCTTCCAGATTTTGAGATCGAGGTACATGCTCTAGGAAGAACCCTTTGAATGTCATGGCTATCTCGACCGTCGCTCGGTGATAGGGGATGAGGTCTGGATTCTGGACTTTATATATTCCTCTGACTTGATTGACGATCAGCAGAGAATCACCAAAAGCTTCCAGAGATTCGACGCCCAATTCTTTAGCGACTTGAAGCCCGATTAGTAGAGCGTTATACTCTGCCACATTATTAGAACAGGGCTCGCTAAGAGAATATGCTCGGTAGATGACGAGCTTATCAGGAGTAACCAGGACAATCCCTACTCCTGAGACCATGTTTCCTCTGGTACCAGTTCTGGAGGCACCATCGAAGAACAGTTGCCATGCATCACTTTTCATTGTGGAATTATATTCTGCAACTTCGTCGGGAATGTCGTCATATAGTTTGGAGGTCTCCGGGATCGGATGAGCAGCTAGGAAGTCAGCCAACGCTTGGCCTTTGATGGACTTCTGAGGGACGTACACCATGTCATACGGTGTTAATAACATCGCCCAAGTCGTGAGTCAGGAATTAAGAACACTTGGCTTGTTTATCAATACCCGGAGATGATTGATCCTGGAGAAAATATGAATGGTTTGGCCTGTGACATAGTACCGTATTTTCTGGATAGTGAACATCAGAGCCAAGCATTCTTTCTCCACTGGGTTGTACCGGTGTTCGGCTCCGACCATCATCCTGCTGAGATAGTAGATAGCCTGTTCGTGACCCATATCGTTCTTTTGTGTGAGAAGAGCTCCCAGAGAATGATCCATCGCTCGAACATACAGCACGAATGGTCTTCCTATGACAGGAGGCACCAGAAATGGTGGGCTAGTGAGGTAGCGTTTGATATCACCGAACGCTTGCTGACAGGCTTTGTCCCATACGAAGGATACACCTTTCTTCATGAGGCGAGAAAAGGGCTGACATCTTCCAGAGAGGTTGGATATGAATCTCCGGATATAAGCCAGACGACCTTAAAATCCCCTGAGTTCCCTCAGATTGTGGGACGGCCACTTTTCTAAGATGGCCTTGACTTTATCGGGGTCCACTTGAATGCCTTTGGCGGTAATGACAAATCCCAGGAATTTGCCACTAGATACACCCAGAAAGGACTTTGTAGGATTTATTTTGAGTTGATGTTGGCGCATCAACTCAAATAATGTCTTCAAGTCTTGGATATGATTATCCTTGAGGCGGCTTTTGACAGCTACATCGTCCACATAATACTCCATTGTCTTGCGCAAATGCTCATAGAATATATTACTCATAGACCGTTGGTACGTAGCCCCGGCATTCTTTAATCCGAAGGGCATGACCGTATAGTAATATACCCCCAATGGTGTCCGAAAGGCAGTATGCTTCTCGTCTTCAGGATACATCTTGATTTGATTGTATCCTAAAAATCCATCCATGAAAGACATACGTTCAAAACTGCATATATTATCAATCATGACGTCTGTGATGGAAAGAGGAAACTCGTCCTTGGGGCAGGCTGCATTCAGATCTCGGTAATCGATGCAGACACGTACTTTTCTATTTTTCTTCATGACCGGGACAACATTGGTGACCCAATCGGGATGTTGTTCTTCCCGGATGAAACCGCAGGCTATCAACTTTTTGATTTCAGCTTCAATGGCGACCATCATATCCGGGCGGAACCGGCGTTGGTGTTGCTTCACAGGCTTCGAATCGGGCAATATATTGAGCTTATGAGTAGCCACCTTTGGATCAAGGCCTGGCATATCCTCATAATTCCACGCAAAGACATCGATATATTCTTTTATTAGCTGGATAACTTCCTTCCTTTCTGCTTCGAAAAGATTGTTACTGATAAATATCGGTTTTGGCGAAAGTTCATCCCCAACGTCAATCTGGATAACTTTATCTTCAGTGGGAGGTTCTCTCTGCTCGAAGCAGAATTCCCATTGTGTATCCATTTGCTGAGCCCAAGCGTTATTCTCAAATAGTTCAGATTCTTGTTCGTCTGCTTCGAAGGAATCTGTCACTACCATATTTACTGATAATGTTCGTTCGAGAAGAGAAAAAGATATCCTTGTTTGACTCAGGAGTTACAAGGGAGGTGGTATACCCTAACCCGAAACTGGTTCGTTGATAGTAGAGATCTCCGCGCAGCGGCATTCGTCTGCCTTTCCCGTAGTTGAGACCTGGTTTCAGCTTCAAGTCATAACCCATACTCTGCATGATCTTCAGAGCTTGCGGGTTGTATCTGTGAACCTATATTTTACCAACGTCGTCGTCGGGAGAATCTCCTTGTACAGTCGGTCCATTACGTATGCGACCGAAGACTATTGAACGCTGACTGCTGTAAGTAGGCGGGACAATGAAGATAGAATCCTCATGTGGTCCATATGTCATGGTGATATTGGATGATGACGCTACTTCCCACATATATGGATGATAGGAATCTATAGCTCCTAAGAACTTTTGCGCTATAGGTTCTATATCGTCATGGGAAGAGGATTCCTGATTCAGAATTTGAGCGTCAATATACTGGAAAAGAGGATGTTTATTATCATCTGAAACTTCGTTCCCGGTTGCATTTACATCAATCGGCTGCCTGTTGCACCGAAGGTTGATGACCAAGGGTGGAGGCTTCTGGTTCAAAGTGATTACTAGAGGATCACCCCCTTTTTCTGATCTAGTTTTGTTCAGGTGGATAGCCATAGGCTCTATGGCTTTTGGACGAGTAGTCCGTCCTTTTACCTTGATTGACAGAGGTTGCTCGACAGAGGGTTCTTCTGGCTCCCGGTGGGATTCCTTCTCTGCTTCGGCTGACACCTCTTCCGTGTAGTCTTGCGAATACAATACGGCATCAGAGTAGTAGGATTCTACTCCTTTAAACGGGTTCAGGTCAGCAAACTCCATTTGTACTGTTCCTTGGGCGTCTACATATTTAAAGCATTGATGTAGAGTTGAAGGAACGATGTTGTGGTCGTGGATCCAAGGTCTGCCCAGCAGAATATTGTAGGAAATCTCAAAATCAATGACATAACATGTAGCCACTGATCTGAGGTAACCAATCTGGATCCTCAGGCAAATTTTCTCCAACGGCTTACTTTTTTTGGCGTTGAAACCCACGATTGTAGTGGTGGTGTAAGCCAATTCGCTGGTAGGAATTCTCAGCGGTCTAAGCAGACTATGAGGAATAATGCTGATTGATGATCCCGGATCTATGTGAATCCGGTCGACCTCCATGGAACCGACATACCCGGTGTAATAGAGGGGTATGTCATGCCTGTTATGCTTTAATAGCATGTCATCTTGAGTGAAAGTGATATTCGGGACCACCTCCATCACACTGTGGCATTGAGGGCATGCCACTGGTTCTTCATCAGGGGACTTGAGCTGGGTCAAGTATGCATCCGCCTGCATCAATGCTTCACCCAGGGCTTGCCGAGTGTCTTGAGAGAGCCGGAGTAGTTCGAAGATGGATAACCTGGCTGGTGTATTAGCCAATTGGGCCAGGATATCGAAGTTGTACGGCTTCTCTAAACCATTTTTTCGAATATTTTTCACAGGTTTATCGAAACGCACTTCTTTTTGTTTCCCTCTGTCCGCCAAAGTTGGTCTCGAAGGACCGGCCTCTAGTACGACGGGCTCTGGTTCTGAAGGCTTGGTAGCTGAAGCGTCTGCCGGTGCATCTTCCTGACTTGCTCCATAGTCCTGGAGGTAAGCTTTCCCTGAACGGGTTCCAGTAGCCAAGACCTCATCTTCAGATGTCGAGTGTACCGCAACCATGTGACATGGTTTACGCTTCGAGTTCTTTTTAGACTTAGCCTTAGCAGCTTGAGTCTCTTTCTCAATTTCTGACACCAGATCTGGATGAACCCACATAATCTCGCCTCGCTGGGTAGTTAGGTGTACCAGGTCATAATTTTGACCTCTGGCTGGAGGGAGATTAACGATGTTCATCGTTGTTCGAGAAATAGGTGTAACACCGTCCGGGACTTCTTGGGGAGGCAGATTGCCAAATTGTAGAGAGATCATATTGGTCGTAACCGTCTTCTCGTTGTTGCGCAGAGTGATGGCCTTAGCATCGATCAGCTCCTGGATCTTTCTTTTCAGTACATAACACGTCTTTGTTGGGTGGTGTACGTATCTATGGAAGATGCAGTACTTAGGGTTGTTAGTACTGCCGACTTTATTAGGCCGCTTCTCCTCAGGAAGGGTAATCTTGCCACTTTTGATGAGACACTCGAATATGCTCGGAATATCGTCGTCGTCGAAAGACTTCAATAGGCCTGGAAGTCCCAGGTTTCGTCTGCGTGGTTATCGTTGTCTTTTGTCTGGACGTATTGATTGCAAGAGCTTCTTTTTCTTTGGAACCGCGGGGATGGTCGCTGTTAGGGGATGACCTTTTGCCTCTGTCGGAGGTAGAGATCATGATGCCATTATCACGTACCTTCTGACTGTTGTCCTCGGTGGCTACCGCTGAGATGATGAATGAGGGCAAATCATGGAACTGATATGGTCCTGTGAACACCGAGATAACGGAAAGAAGGTTCTTCCTGCAAATGTCGACCAATGCCGAGTCTGGAACTCCGGGAGGCATTTGCAAAGTGGCTTGACGAAAATGTTCGATGAAGGTGCGAACATCCTCTTTTTTCTTCTGCTTCACTTCGATGAGAGAGGACATCGACATGTCCATCCCTCCCTCATAGAATCTTGCTAAGAATAAGGCTTTGAAGTCGTCGAAGGAAGTAATGCAGTTGTCCGCCAGGCTACGGTACCACTAGTAAGCTACTCCCGAGAGACAACCCTTGAACACCCGGGTGAGGAGGGCATCATTCCCCTGTAGTAACACCGTCATCATACTGAAGTAGTTCATGTACTGACTCGGTGATGTTTTTCCCTCGAACAGAGCCATGGTCTGTGGTTGGTATTTAGGAGGGAAAGGGGCCTCTTCCCAGATAGCTGGGTAAGGCTGGTTGATTCCTAATTTCTTGAGCTGATCTTTGTGCTTCAAGGCATCAAATTAGGCTTTTAACTCCCGTACTGCCTGCATCGGATTTTCAGCCGGTAGCGGGACCACGGAGTGGTGAGGAATCGGTTGTATCGTGACTCCAATGGGAGGTAGTACATTCTCCGAGTGAGGAAGCGGAGGAACTGCTGACTCCTGATCTAGAGCAGGCTCTTGGATCATGTTGGATGGTGGTAAGTCCACCCCCACATGTATCTGAGTTGGAGGGACCAATGCTTAAGCTATAGCAGCTGTGTGTTGAGTTAGCATCATCTGGTGCATGTTCTCCATCATGGATTGCATCTTTTTCAGAGACGTCTCCAGTACAGTAATGCGTTGCTCAGCGCTCCCGAACGGGGAAGTTTCCTCGCGTTCATCTCCAATGGCATAAACTCCCATCTCCCTGGGTGTCATTGAAAGATTAGTATAGGTCTTTGTAGAAGTTGACTCTATACTTTCGACGTCTGATTCGGGAGACTGGCGACCCCCAACATCGGAATCAGAAGAGTACGAAGCTGGTTGTCGTGACCTCGAATGAGTATTTTGGAACACCCCAGCTTCAGTGTTCCTAAGGAGCATGTTGAATCTCCTTCGGCTCGAAGTTCTAGAGAGATGACGTCTTGAGCCCGACCTTCCTCTAGGTATGTGTGAAGCCATGTTCACATATGCATGTGTGGGCTCTTCTTCCTGGAAAGACGGAGAGTAGCTCAAACGGTCGAACACCGACCATTTTGCTTCAGAACAGCAATAATTAATTACAATTCTATGACTATTACAATAATGCTCGCTAGGAGGGGTAATAGACATGCTGGAAGATCCCCTCTCCTTGCGTTTCTGGATCAGATACTTACGCAGGTCAGGAGGATTTACAGAAGAAGATGATGGCTTGTTCCTTCTGTTTACATCAGTGGACATGAGGATGTTGGGAACCATAGTTTTCCTTGTGCCACCTATATACAACAGGTTGGCTATCTGGGTGGCTGATAATCCCCGAGGAGGGTATCTTTCCGCAAATTGAGCCTTCTTTACGCTGAGGGGCTTCTCCTGGCATAATTTGGAGCTCTGCTCTGGTTGGCGTAAAGCTGAGGATGTCCTCAGTCAGCCGTCAGCCTCTCGCGTAATCCGGAGGGTAGGCGTCTTGCTGGCGTAAAGGCCGAGAAGTTGAGTATTTTGCCGCTTGCTTTTCCTTGTGTAGATTACAGGGATCATCTGCTCTTCTGCGGAGGGCAGATACATTTTTACGTGCGGAGCGCGTTTGGGATTCTTGATTTGGCGCTGAGGCATTATCAGAAATTTTGTCTATTCCGTCACAGACGGAAGACAGAGTTTTACGCGCAGAGCGTGATGTGTACTTCTGGACTAGCACTGAGGCATTGCCAGAAGTTTTGTCTGCCCTATCAGAGACAGGCGACTGAATTTTACGCGCAAGGTGCGGAGTATACTTCTGGAATGGCGCTGAGGCATTGCCAGAAGTTTTGTCTGCCCTGTCAGAGACAGGCGACTGAATTTTACGCGCAAGGCGCGGAGGGAGCAATGCTACAACCTCGTTGGTCGGAGAGATCGAAGAGATCAGAGAGTCGACAGGAATGGTAGAGGATGTCTTGGGCATCCAAACCTTACGCAGTTTCCTGTTGTCTTGGACAAAGAGAGAGTGAGAGCTACCCCCTGTTCGAAGCATGTCTTCGTAGGCATACTGGTCGAACTGGACGACCAGTATCTTCTTTACGGATCCCACGGATACCTCATCGTGTTGAGAAATTGCTTTCTCATGAGAAGAGAAAGATGTCCCCAGCAGAGTCTCCATCTTGTTATTTGATAAAATAAATAAAAGATATAGAAACGAGACTTTATATGAAAACCCTCTTTATGTTTACAAACAAGCAGTACAATTAATCCTATACGAGGTTGTCGAGTACAATTTTTTAATATGGGTAAATATTACTATAGGAGTCTGATCTGCAGTCGATCACTTTGTCCCTTGGACCACACGATGATGAAGAAGTGCCGTAGAAGACAGAAAGCAGCTTCAAAGGTTGCTAAAGAGAGTGGATGCTCGATGCCAAAGTCGTCGATCGCTACTCTTTGCCTGAGCTCTGGATTCTTCTCTCTCTCGACCGTTTTCTCTCCCAATTTCTCGACCAATTTTTCTTTCCCTCTTTCCTCTGTTGATAGAGGTCTCTATTTATAGAGTTTTAGTGACAGTGACCACTCAGTCGGTGTAGAAACCGAGTAGTGGAAAGTACAGCACCCTTTTACACGATGGTTACAATAACCATTGCCCGCGTATAGATGACCTTTTGAATGAGCGTGTGACGCGTGTCAATTAAGAGACAACGCGTATAACTGCTGCGAAGATCACGACATAAAAGCCACGTAGGTAGTTATCCTTCGTGTAGAAGAGGTTGGCGTAGAAGCCAATAACTGTCACCATGGCGTAGAAGCCAAGTAGGCATAGAAGCCGAGTAGGCGTAGAAGCCGAGTAGGCATAGAAGTCGAGTGGGCGTAGAAGCCGAGTAGGCGTAGAAGCCGAGTGGGCACAGAAGATACTGATCCTCCTCCTCTGACTGTGGCCTGAGTTGGCGTAATGTGCCAAAGTGATGATGTGGACGTCTTAGCCGAAATTATGGCTCTTGGAGATATAATCAAATCTCTTGCATTAAATGCAGAGATCTGCCCCCATCCTGCGCATTAAATGCAGAGGCGTATCTTTAAAGATTTGCCATTATTCCGCGCATTAAATGCAGAGACGTGCCTCGAATCCTGTACGAAGAGCAACTGCTGACGTGGCAGTCTGTTTGTCTTCTGTGGAGCATAAGAAGCTCACGTCTGCCTGTGTAAAACTAGACAGCGTATTCCCTTGTATGCGTAAGAGCAGTTTAAACAAAGGGGATGTCACTAAACGACGGTTTGGTAATATTTAATCAAATCTCATGCATTAAATGCGGAGATCCGCCATTATCCTACGCATTAAATGCAGAGGCATGTTTTGAAGGTCTGTCACCCTTCTGCGCATTAAATACAGAGATGTGCCTCGAGTTCTGTCATTACTCTGCACATTAAATGCAGAGACGTGCCTCGAGCCCTGTCATCCCTCTGCGTATTAAATGCAGAGACGTGCCTCGAGCCCTGTACGAAGAGCATCTTTTGACGTCGCAGGCTGTTTGTCTTCTGTTAAGCATAAACAGCTCACATCTGCCTATGTAAAACTAGGCAGCATATTCCTTTGTATACGTAAAAGCGGTTTACGCCAAGGAAATGACAGTAAATGACAGTCCGGGTTGCTGTGCCGCGCCATCATTATAGCCATCGCGTGGGTAGTCGTGCAGTACTCTTTGTCAGGAGTCCAGACGTCAGGTTCATTGCATGATCTGACAGGTTTATTTTGAAGAATACGAAGCATTCCTCGTACACTTCAATGCTGCATTAAAAGCAGATGAGTTTTACGCCATAAAGGCGATGTAGCACCCTTTTTACGCTGAAGCAGCCTGGACATACTGCATTACGCGGATGGTCCTTGAGCTTATATTTTACGCTGTACGCAGCAAAAAAGATCTGTTTGCACGTCGATGGCTCTGAAGTCATCTTTTTACGCTGCCCAATATCAACATGCTGCGTATAGCTATCCAGCGTATTTTTTATGCTTCTACATACGGCTTGGAGAGTGTTATGCGGCCTGAGTGCTATGCGTCATGAGCCCTTTTTCGTATATTGACCAGTATGCGTCCATCTTATTAGACGTATGACTGCCATTACACATGTGTTCTGGAGCTAATCCTTGAACTTCTTGTGTTTTTACTCGTTGAACGAATGAGAAATATGCTAAGTCCAAATGAGCAGCATGCAACCGAGTGAATTATGCGACAAGCAGAGCATGTGGCCACCTTTCTTGGACGCATAACTCTAAAATGTTAGCATATATTTCTATGACTATGTCCTTTCTCTCTGACACACTTTGTTCAATTGTCACGTCAGTCATATCAATCACTTTATGTCACATCACTGATAATTCATTTATTGGCCATCACTTCAATACTTGTCTTAAGGAGTAGACTTTAACACTGAGCATGCGGCATGGACTTTATATGCGGCCAAGTAGTTCATGCGGCTAGGACTACATATGTGGCCAAGTGGTTCATGTGACCCTGACTTCATATGCGGCCAGGACTTCATATGCGGCCCAGAGACTTCATATGCGGCCTTGATTATTTGATTGAATATTTTTCTTATTCTTTTATGATTTATATTTGGGTTAATACTTGTGTTATGATTCTATGGAAGAATGGATTTAGTAACCAGACCTCATACCAAACATGAACATGAGCTAAGATTGGCTATGAACCTGGTATGAGTTGAACTGATATTTCAGTATGAATCAGACTAAGTGGTTAGTGACTAACTGGTTATGTGCATGACATAAGCTTCATGTTATAATGTGCACTTGATTCATGTGACACAATATATAATTAGTAATGGACTCGAATACTGTATCCGTGATGATACAAATTATTTCCTGAAAGTGTATATGATCGGATGTGCGCCGAGGTACGACATACCATGTCACGTGTTAAGTGATTTATATTTGGGTTGTGCATCGAGAATGCCTCCAAATTCCTGAATGCATGATATTATATATATATATATATATATATATATATATATATATATATATTTCCAGCACGGGCATGATATGCGAGTCAAGTACCAAAGCGTGGCTAGTATATTGATTGATTGAATGTTGCATACACGCTCGGGTGAATCCAGATTGAACTTCCATCGATTTGTATCAAGCGTGCCCATACTTTGTACGACAACTTAAGAAAAATTCTTATATGACCACGCCTTGAGATTTTGAACCCAATATAGGGCTAATTAGGTAACTAAAAGTGGTAGTAACATTTGGAGGGAACGGTATCCCGAGATCATGCTAATGAACCTTCCCACTGAATTCATTCTAAGTGTGTTGTGGGCTGGCCACCATAGATATTGTATATCATCCACCTTAGTGGAGTGCAGTATCTGACATATTATTATGCCGAGCTACTGTTTCACTATAGGAATATTGGAACCGCTAATACCGTATTTTTAGCACAGTAGCCCTACGGGAACTGGTGTATATCGTGTAATACCTGTTTTATTCATCTATTGGCTCGGTTAGCACATGTTCGGCACTGGTGTAGTCTGAGGATACCAATTATGTATTATTTCTGAGATAACCTCAAACTCCACAAAATAGCAAGCCATACAAGTGATTGGCCGATATAAGAAAATAGAGTTGGTTGTGATTGTGTTTATTCGGTTAGTAGCCTAGAAAAATGGACTATCATAGTGTGATGGTTCAACCCTTGTCCTTGTTTGCTTGTAGGATTGGGCCTTTGCGCTAGGATATGCCACGGCCCTAAGTTATGACACTGAACCTATGTATTATTATATAATTATTTCTCTGGTTTTTGTTTCGCTATTTCGTGTTTTCTTTGTAGTACTTGCTATTTTGGTTGTAACCCCACTAGTTTTGCATGGCCATGTCTTGAGCCAACACCAGAGGATCCAGCGTAATATCCCCCAACTCATGGAACGTAACAGGAATATGGTCACAGAGGTTAACTAATAGATTTTCTTATTTTCTGTCCGTCATTGTATATTTACTTCTTTTGGGCGTTTAGCTACCGGCACCTGTTAGCCTGCACATCTGATCACTATGATGTACTTTTGATACTCCGTCAGCTTCTTATTTTGCACAACTAGTCTCTAGAATATTTTGAGAAAGCGTTTGAGACGCCTTATTGCTTTGTCATATATGCTCTATGTTTACTTTTCTTGTTTGAATCATTGAGACGTAGAAGTTTTTGACCATAGGAGACTTGATTGTAGCATTCATCCCCTCGCCTTATTACAGCCGTAATCGTCATACGACATATAGTACCTTGTATGGGGTAGCTGGCCATGTCCATCTCCATATTTTGGTACTGGGATGTGACAAGGTTTTAGTAGAGATTGGGCACTATAGTAAATCATTTACTTCGTTGATGATGTAGGACCAAGGAGGGTGATGAGGCTTCGGAGAGCGGGAGTATAGGACTCAACAAGTGTCCCTTGCGGTGCTTTTATCTTCTTCTCATCCTACTTTTTCTTCTCCTTTTTTTATGGTCGTGATCATTTTTATATGTGGAAAATGCCCACTATTTATATCCTTGAGAATGCATTACATACGCATTTTATGCTGCCGTATAGTAGAATATGTTGCAATAGGCTGCTATATGGTAATTCAAGATTTGGGATTGTTGATGCCCATAATACTCGTGACATGTGTCATCTACCAATTTTGATTGCACCTTGGGAATTCGTCCTCCTAGCGCATGGAGATCAATGGGGTAGTAGTGGCGCTTGGTACTGATGGCGCATAAGAATACTGGGTAGTAGTGATGCATGGCACTACTGGCAAATGGGAACACTGGTGTAGTAGTGGCTCATGGCACTGCTGGCACATAGAAATACTGGACTAGAGTAGTAATGGCGCATGGCACTACTGGCATATGGGAACACTGGTGTAGTAGTGGCTCATGGTTCTGTTGGCACATGGAAACACTGGACTGGAGTAGTAGTGGCACATGGCACTGCTGGCACATAGGAATACTACTTATGTTGTGGATGGCGCCTGGCTCTGGATTACTGTGGTACATGTGTCTTGATCACTACGGCGCATGGATCTTGATTACTGTTGGTGCATGGTAGAGATTTTCCATGCTTCTACAGAGATCTCTCTCCACGAAGGGAGGTCAAAAGTTGAACACCTACTAAAGATGTGTTCCTGGGCACTCGCTCGAAGACAAAATTATCATAAACTTGGGGTGGTACTTCCTCAAGACCCAAGATGACTCTGCAAGCTGGGGTAGCAATCCCCTAGAACTCTATAATAACCCGTTGTTCCGAGGAGACATTGATTCTCAAGGAACAGATGTTGAGATTCTTTGGGGTAGTCACCCTCATGAAAGCAAACCACCTTCCAACATTGGGGATTGTGTTCCCTTCAAGTCTGAAGAATATGCAGCACTGCCAGCCTTTCTTGACGACAGCTCGATACAAGGATCTGAGGCAGAAAGCGAGAGATCCACTATCTCATTTGTCTCTCCCTATCTGATGACAGTATACATGGCAGGGAAGAACAACTGTAACCTCTGTATCCTGAAATTTTACTTAAGTGTTATTATTAGGTTAAAACTATCCTAAGTATTTTTTTTAGGGTTTTTAGGTTCAAAATATATTTTCTGTAATTTTTTCAGATTTTATGATTATTTTAAATGTTTATTTTGAGTTATTTAGATTTAAAACGACTTAAATAATGTCTTGATAAAAGTAAAACAAAAACAAATAATATAAACAAAATCATCCAATCAGATTCTGACACGTGTCAGCCTATAATTTTTCATTCAGCCGCATGTACATCTCTCTCCCTCTCTCTCTCTCTCTCTCTCTCTCTCTATATATATATATATATATATATATATATATATATATATATATATATATATATATATATAATAATCCTAATTATCCTATTATTTTAGAGAGAGAGAGAGAGAGAGAGATTTGAAGGGATGTCATCTAGGGTTTCCTTCATTTTTCAGAAGCCATTACTCATAGCTCCGGACTCCAAACGTGGCCCAGTTTTTTGCTTTAGAAGCACATTGAGGTTAGTTTTCTGAATATATAAATTTTTTTATGAAATTTTGAATATTAAATTCTAGAAAATTTGTGGAGCACAGCATGTCCGAAAATAGACGCATCTCGGTGTTTACACAATTTTGGGAGAACCAGGAATTAGAATTAATAAACGTTTAAAGTTTAGGAAATCTAATATCGATATAATTTACATATGTTTTTACCAGAATTTAATACGAAATCTTTCTGTGCTATTAATTCTGTAGAACTTCTAGGTTAACAATCAACCATCGTTGCACAATACAATTTTAGGTATGTGCAATAATTTTCAAACGAATTTGAATTCGGGTGAGCCGTAAATTCCAGTATATTTTTGACGCTAAAATCTATAGAAAACCATGCATGAAAGTCAAGTTTGTATTGGTTGACTTTTTTAGTCAACAGATCGCCATAATTTGCGTGCCATGAGTCTCGAATTGGTAAAATTTAGTTCTTTGGACAAAATTTCAGAATTAACCAAAAAATTAGAATAATAAGATTAAAATATGATTTTAGAGTAATTATTCTAGAATTAAATAAATTAAAATAAATTATCTTTTGACATGGTAAAATTGTAATACATAGACTATTTGGACTGTGACTTGGACTCTGATTCAGACCAGCTAAGGACCACAGGCGAGTACATTCTCTGATAATTTTTATTATTTGATAATGTCGATAATTCAAGTATTTAGAAATGTTATATCTGATTCTTGACACTTTGCTACACGGACTAGTATATAGATTGGATCTATAGTCATGAGATGTTACATTGGTTATCGTATTAAAATTATACACAACATTGATATTAGACATTGATATTAGATACTGTATATGATATATTGGACATTGATCGTGTATTGTGACGTGTCATGGTTGGATCCACAGTACTAGTTGGGGGCGGGAAAATTGCTAGTGAGAGATGTGATCAAATCACTATCGTACAAGTGTAGATATTGTTAGTGTTAATCATATACCTCACGTATGATTAGCTAGGCCATGTATCTATCGTACAAGTTTCTAAGTCGATTAAATTTTGAAACTACTATTTTAAACACTTAGAATAGTTACAGTTCTCCAATTTTAGTTCATATACTACATCACCCCGTATATGATATTGTAGCTCTTTCTCTTTATTTCATAAATGCATTGATTATACCATATTGCCTATATTGCCTGTCTCTTTATTTTTGCCATTGCATTTATGCATTGTCTTCTGTCAGTATATAGCATCATCTATTTATTGTTTTATAGTCCTTATCAATTAATTGGAACTGTTATTGGATTGTATTTCGCTCAAATTCGGACTGGATATTTTTCCAGACTACGACTTAGAGGACTCGTGTCCGACATATTATGGACCACAAGAAGAGTAGCTGCAGCCTTGGATCTTGTAGTTTAGTTGTGATTCTGGGAGGTCTAGCCGGGATCACTAGTTATTCAGTTAGTTTTCTTTTAGCAGATTATGGTACCGGATTTATTTCCGGCATACTTTGAGACTTGAATGTTATTGTTTGAGTTGGATAATTTTTGTTCAGACTTGTGTCGTATTTTGTTTATTTTCTTCTATATCTTATCGTGCTTTAGCTATGTGGTTGAGTATTTTTATATTATATTATGATATTTGTTCCTCCTTATGGAGTTGGATATTCGTGTGAGATTGATTAGATAGTATTGTGATCTAGACAACGTTCTACGGCCGATGCTGCTGCGTAGGCTGGATGTACCCTAATTTTTGGGTGCGGGTCGTGATACATTTTTAGTGGCGGCCCATGTAGGTCAGGCTTCGTAAGTAGTGCGATATCGTGGTAGTGCGATATCTTAGTTGTACTACTGCGTGTCTGCGATAGAATATAGGACATAGGATACTAGGATTAGAGAGGATAGTCAATCACAAATTCTTTGAGAGATTCCTGGGATTACCCTTGAGAATCTTATTATAATTTCTAATTTAAATCTTTTTTCTTATTTCCGTCCGTTCTCACTTGTTATTATTGAATTTGATTCTTGTTGATCGGTTGTTAAATTTAATTTTTTGTGTCGTTGAGTTTGATTTCATATCGAGATAAATTTTTTGGACTAAATTACGGTATCATCTGATAACATATGTTAATGAGTACAGTAAGAAAAATTAACATTAGAGCTATTGGACTACAAGATGTGGATTTAAATTTATAATTTGAAGTTTGAAAATAAATTTCAAGTTTTGAGAATTTTGAGGAGTTGAGATTTTATGTATTTAAAATTTTTGAGGATTCAAATTCAATTCAATAAACATAGTCAAAGCTATAAAGATTTTTGGAAGTAATTAAAATTTTATTTCAATATTGAATATTTGACTTTTGAGGAAAGTATATACATTTTATTTTAATTGTTCGAGAAGTTAAATTTTGAGGATTTTATTTTGAGGATAAAATTTTATGGTGGGTAGAAGTTGTCATATTTGATTATTGACGAAAATAATAAATTGGGGATAATGTTGAAAGTTTTTAAAATTTAGGATAATCTTAAAAGTTTTGAGATATAATTCAAGGAACTCAAGGATAATGTTAAAAATTTTGAGTGTTAGGAGTTCGATATAATATTGAAACTTGGATTATGGGTTTGGTTATGCCAAAGGAATAGCAATATAAAGATTTGACTTTGTAATTTGTTGAATTCGACTTTTAAGGCCTTAATTTGAATTCAAAATTAGAGAAAAAAATTTGAGAGATATGATTGATCGAATAGATTTCGAATTTAAATTTTGATGGTGGCAGAAAAAAAAATTATTATTAAGGATTTTAAATTTCAAGGATAAATATTAATTTAAATAAAGAGTAGAGAATTTAATATGGCAGAATTGACGATTTTGTTAAATCATAAATTTTTATGAAGATTATGATATGATTGAATTTGTCATTAAATTTTGAGGAATTAAGAAGGTTATCATTATATTTATTTGACTAGAAGATATAAATTTAAAGTTTATATTTTGAATGTTGCATATAAAGATTTCGTAAGTATTATATTATTTGAGTATTGTGTGGAAAAAAAAATGAGGAATAAGAGCACTAATGGATAGAGTTTGAATTTAAATTATTTTTGGGATGAGATTTTAAATTTTATAAATATGCATTGATTGGATTTAAATTAGAGGATTGGATATTAAATTTTTTGAGTATTTAGTCATTAACTTAAAATTTTGGAGGAGATTGTGATAAGAATGGAATTTGATTTTAAATTTGAAGATTTTCAAATATGATATTTATAGAATTTTAAAATGTTTGTGAAATAACAATATGGATTTACTTCATGATTATATGGTTTGATAAATTTAAATTTTGATGGTAAATAAAAAATAAAAAAATATTGAGGATTTTAAAATTCGAGGACAAATTTTTTTTAAGCTGGGTAGACTTGTAACCTCTGTATCCTGAAATTTTACCTAAATGTTATTATTAGGTTAATTTAGGGCGATTGGGATTTTTTTTCATAATTTTTGAATAATTAAAAACTAGTAACAATAAATTTTCTAGGGCCTTCAAGAATTTATTTTAGAGTCAAACATAATTAAAAAATGGTTAAAACTTTTATTTTAGGTTCTAAATAATCAAATATATTTTCTAGAATTTTTGGGGAATTTTCTGAGTATTTTTATTATTTATTGGGAGTTATTTAGGCTAATAACTAATTTTTAGAACTTCTAGAATTTATTGTGCAAGCCAAGGAATATAGAATGGACCCATGTAATTTTTTTGAGTTTATAATATTATTATATATTTTTTGGATTTTTTTGAGAATTTTAGGAATATTTTTAATATTTATTTTTATTTAAATAGGTAAAACTAATTTTAGAGCTTTTCCTAATTATATTATGAAACCTATGAATATAAAACTATCCTAAGTATTTTTCTAGGATTTTTAGGTTCAAAATATATTTTCTGTAATTTTTCAGATTTTTATGTTTATTTTCAATTTTTATTTTGAGTTATTTAGATTTAAAACGACTTAAATAATATTTTGATAAAAGTAAATCAAAAACAAATAATATAAACAAAATTATCCAATCTGATTCTGACACATGTCAGCCTATAATTTTTTATTCAGCCGCATGTACATCTCTCTCTCTATATATATATATAATAAAATAACCCTAATTATCCCATTATTTTAGAGAGAGAGAAAGATTTGAGGGGATGTCATCTAGGGTTTCCTTCATCTTCCAGAAGCCATTACTCATAGCTCCGGACTCCAAACGCGGTCCAGTTTCTTGCGTTAGAACCATATTGAGGTTATTTTTCTGAATATATAAATTTTTTTATGAAATTTTGAATATTAAATTCTGGGAAAATCGTAGAGCACAACATGTCCGAAAATAGATGCATCTCGGTATTTTTGCGATTTCGGGAGAACCAGGAATCAAAATTACTAACCGTTTAAAGTTTAGAAAAGCTAATGTTGAGATAATTGACATATGTTTTTAGCAGGATTTAATACGAAATATTTCTGTGCTGTTAATTTTGTAGAACTTCTAGGTTAACAATCAACTACCGTTGCACAATACAATTTTAGGTATGTGCAATAATTTCTAAACTAATTTGAATTCGGACGAGCCATAAATTCCAGCATATTTTTGACGCTGAAATCTACAGGAAACCATGCATGAAAGTCGAGTTTGCATTAGTTGACTTTTTTGGTCAACAGATTGCCTCGATTTGCGTGCCATGAGTCTCTAATTGGTAAAATTCAGTTCTTTGGACAAAATTTAGGAATTAACCTAAAAATCAGAATAATAAGATTAATTTTAGAGTAATTATTCCAGAATTAAATAAATTAAAATAAATTATCTTTTGACATGGTAAAATTGTAATACATAGGCTATTTGGACTGTGACTTGGACTCTGATTCAGACCAGCTAAGGACCACAGGCGAGTACATTCTCTGATAATTTTCGTTATTTGATAATGTCTATAATTCAACTATTTAGAAATATTATATCTGATTCTTGATACTGTGCTACACGGACTAGTATATAGATTGGATCTGCAGTCATGAGATGTTACATTGGTTATCGTATTGACATTATACACGATATTGATATTAGACATTGATATTAGACATTGTACATGATATATTGGACATTGATCGTGTATCGTGACGTGTCATGGTTGGATCCACTAGTTGGGGTCGAAGAAATTGCTAGTGAGAGATTTGATCAAATCCCTATCGTACAAGTGTAGATATTGTTAGTGTTAATCATACACCTCACGTATGATTAGCCAGGCCATGTAGCTATCATACAAGTTCCCAAGCCTATCACATTTCGAAACTACTATTTTAAATACTTAGAATAGTTACAGTTCTCCAATTTTAGTTCTTATACTATATCACCCTGTATATGATATTGTAGCTTTTTCTCTTTATTTCATATATACACTGACTGTACCATATTGCCTATATTACCTGTCTCTTTATTTTTCCATTGTATTTATTCATTATCTTCTCTCAGTATATAACATCATCTATTTATTGTTTTATAGTCCGTATCAATCAACTCGAACTGTTATTGGGTTGTACTTCGCTCCAATCCTGACTGGATATTTTTCCAGACTGCGACTTAGAGGACTGGTGTCCGACATATGATGGACCACAGGGAGAGTAGCTGCAGCCTTGGATCTTGTAGTTCAATTGTGATTCCGGGAGGTCTAGCCGGGATCACTAGTTCTTCAGTTAGTTTTCTTTTAGCAGATTATGGTACCAGATTTGTTTCTGGCATACTTTGAGACTTGGATGTTATTGTTTGAGTTGGATTATTTTTGTTCAGACTTGTGTCGTATTTCGTTTATCTTTTTCTATATCTTATCGTGCTTTAGCTATATGGTTGAGTATTTTCATATTATATTATGATATTTGTGCCCCCTTATGGAGTTGAATATTCGTGTGAGATTGATTAGATAGTATTATGACCTAGACAGCGTTCTACCGCCGATGCTCCGGCGTAGGCTGGACGTATCCACGTACTCGTGCCCCAAATTTTGGGTACGGGTCGTGACAACAACGAAGGAACCAGTGATAGACAGCGCCTTAAGACCCTCGACGCCATGATGTAAAACATGAGTGCTTTAATACAGACTCTGACCCAGGCGGTGCTTAATCTCAGGGAAAATATGGCCCCATAAAAACCAAGAACCTCTGCACAAGCAAACCAAGATCCTAGAAACAACGAAGAGTCAAATGCAACCACCTCCCCCGTTGATGGCAATCATACCTTGCCAAGATCATCTGCTCTGTCGATAGTAGTTGAGGCCCGGGAAGCAATGCAGGAAGTACATGAGCTTCAAGATCACTTGGACTCAATGGGCAACCAGGATACACTACGTGAGCTCGGGGTACGACAACCATATCCTCTCAAATGGAATACGTAGCATACCCACCGAAGTACAAGCCCTTCTCCATAATTTCGTTCGACGGAAAGTTGTCTCCTCTTCAATACATAAATTATTTTAATATGACGATGGGGCATTTACCTCACGATGACGCTCTACTTACTAAGATCTTCATAGGGGTATTGGCTGGAGTAGCATTCAAATAGTTTTGCAGTCTCACGGACAATTGTATCTTATTATTCGAAGACCTCAGAATTCTCTTCCTCGGTCGATTCTATGATGGAGGAATGGATATGACTATGTCCTCCATAATGGACATTACTCAGCGAGAAAAAGAACCTGTGTGTGAATACATAGAACGATACAGATAGGCCGCACTAATTGTAGTGCCCCACTCCGCGTAGGCACTATGTACAAGTGATATCGCGTTGCTTGCTCGAGCAAAATCCTTCTCAGAGAGTTCCCGATCGAACCACAAGACAATTGATTTAAGTGAGTGGGCAGAACTATATTCTCTGATTCTTGTACGACTTAATAATGAATCTAAGTTTTGATATGCTTGTTTTGCTTAATTAATGTTCGTATTGAGAATGATAGAACGAGAACCTGCTTGCTTAATAAGAGAACTTATATTCTTGTCTGAAAAGAGATAGAACCTTGCCATGCTAAGTCAAGATAGAAAAGAATGTTGTATGCTTAGTTATACTGACATCGCTATCAAATGAACCATTGCCATGCTAAAAAGATAAGTAAAGGAATTGCTCGAACAAGTCCAATTGTCATCTGCTAAGTAAGAGATAGATATTGCATAATAGTTGCTATGAAATTGATATCGTGCTTGCTAATATATGTTTTGCTTGCCTATTTTACTATATTAAACTGCTATAATTCTTTGATTCGTATAAGAAGAGACTAATAGTGCACCCTGAGGTATGGTCCTTGTGATCTAGTGGGGTGTGCTACTAGATATCTGAAATATATGTTTTGCTTGACAATGTGTGTTTTGCTCGACCTTATATATTTTGCTTGATCATTTTTTTGCTTGCATTATAGATGATTCATATCATTGCATTGGTCTCAGACAACTTGTGCACAAGGTCTTGTCTCTTGAACGGTTCCTGGGGCACTGGAAATCCCTCGGTCCGGAAGAGATTTTTGTTTCACCCTTAGGATATGGCTCTACGGGGTCTAGTGGGGTGATGTGTCTATCAGTGTTGTGCAGAATCTAAGATGTCACATCTGCTAGTACTCATGTTTGTTAGTGAAGAGCTGAACCTTGAGTCACAGCTGCCGACACATACGCATGCTAGTGAAGAACTGAAGCTTGAGTCACCGCTGCTAATCATGGGGCTACCCATAGACCATCATTTAGTTAGGGCGCATGCTAGGGTAGCCTTCTTGCATACCTAACTGTTTGATGCAGAGACGGACAGGGAAAGAGAACCTTATACATATATGTTTATGCAAATTATTGCTAACTTGTACGTCTGCTGGAGGGATAACCGTTCGACAAGGGGTAAGAAATACAAAAAGTATACATATATACCTTATACATATATGTTTATGCAAATTATTGCTAACTTGTATGTCTGCAGGAGGGATAACCGGCTGCTATTATGTTAGTGAAGAGCAACCACGAGTCACAGCTGCTAATAGCATCAGATAAAAGAGTCATTAGTTAGCTGGATTACCGCTACTGATCCAGAGTTTTTCGAGGACCAAAATCATACAGATAGTTCATCTTGTCTGCTTGATAAAATGATAGTTCACTTGATGCACTTGTTTTGTTTCGAGATAAAGAGTCCGCTAAGAGATAACTTTTGTTCCTAAGAGATCAAATATGGTACACGATAAATGATGCGCACTGCACGATAGAATATTGTCCTGATTGTATGCTTATTGTTTGATTATGCAAACTGTTTCCAAAGCTATATTTTTAAAAGAAGTAAACTGACTCTAATCTTGTGCTGCATGAAATGAACATAGGTAAAAGTAGCAAGATCACTAGTAATATAATGTTTTGTCACATAATTACTTAGTGTTGGTTTTAGTGAATATTGCTTTTGTTCGTTAATTTTATACTCACTAGTACTTTCTCCAAAGTGCTGACCCACCAACAGTTTGCTTGTTCGCAGATGCTGGATCGTCCGAGGAAGCGATAGCCATGCCTCATCCCCCAGACCAAAAAATTTTGGTTTCGATGCCTTGAGCCGTATCGATCGCTTTGAGCTACTTTTGTATAAAGGGACATAATGTATGGAACAGTGTCATTATATTAGAGAGTTCTTGAGTAATTTGTAACCTCGGCCAAGTGCCTCTTGTAACATTTTTTAATATCAATAAAGAGCTTATTTCCTTATGCCATTATGTTCTTTACTTTTCTGCAATCTGTGTCGCTGCTTCCATTTTGAATAGCTTACTTGTCTTTGTTCAAGATTTGGCCTTGTGCAAGTGCAATTTAGGCTTGCACGGTATCGTGCCCAAGCGAGGACGATCGGTTCTGTAGGGACCAAGCAAGGATGATCGGTGCCCTACGGGACCGGGGCGTGACATAATGGTATCAGAGAAACTCGATTCTTTGTCCATTTCGTTGCCTTCGACTTATAAATGTTCCCGATATTATGTTGCAATGAACATTCCATACAATAAGTCCATAGATATTCTCAAAGGTGCGTATAAAAGTTTTCTTTTTTGCTTTCTTGTTGTTGGGAGATGTGATTTCGTTATTCCTGATTTGCTTGTGTTTTCGATTGAGGATGGTGAGGGATGAGGACAATCGCTGCTCTGGATTTTATATATTTTTTCTTGAGTTTCGAGGATGAAACTTTTTGTCGGTAGGTAAGTATGTAGCGAAAGCCTTCTCGGAGAGTTCTCGATCGATCCATAAGACGGTTGATATAAGTGAGTGGGCAGAACTTTATTCTCTGATTCTTGCATGACTTAATAATAAATCTTAGTTTTTGCTATGCTTGTTTTGCTTAATAAGATAATATTCGCATTGAGAATGATAGAACGACAACCTGCTTGCTTAATAAGAGAACTTGTATGCTTGTCTGAAAAGAGATAGAACCTTGCCATGCTAAGTCAAGATAGAAAAGAATGCTGCATACTTAGTTACACTGACACTGCTATCAAATAAACTATTGCCATGCTAAAAAGATAAGTAAAGGAATTGGTCGAACAAGTCCAATTATCATCTGCTAAGTAAGAGATAGATATTGTATGTTAGTTGCTATGAAATTGATATCGTGCTTGCTAATATATGTTTTGCTTGCCTATTTTGCTATATCGAACTGCTATAATTTTTTGATTCGTATAAGAATAGACTAATAGTGTGCCCTGAGGTACGGTCCTTGTGATTTAGTGGGGTATGCTATTAGATATATGAAAGATGTGTTTTTCTTGACAATATGTGTTTTTCTCGACCTTATATGTTTTGCTTGATCATTTGTTTGCTTGCATTTTAGATGATTCATGTCATTGCATTGATCTCGGATAACTTGTGCACAAGGTCTTGTCTCTCAAACAGTTCCTGGGGCACTGGGGATCGCTCTGTCCGGAAGAGATTTTTGTTTCACCATGAGGATACGTCTCTACGTGGTCTAGTGGGGTGATGTGTCTTTTAGTGTTATGCGGCACCCATGATGTCACAGCTGCTAGTACTCGTGTGTTTTAGTGAAGAGCTGAACCTTGAGTCACAGCTGCCGACACATGCGCGGGCTAGTGAAAAGCTGAACCTTGAGTCACCACTGCTAATCATAGGTCTACCCATGGACCATCATATAGTTAGGGTGCATGCTAGGCTAGCCTTCTTGCATACCTAACTATTTGATGCAGAGAAGGACAGGAAAAGAGAACCTTATACATATATGTTTATGCAAACTATTGCTAGCTTGTATGTCTGCTGTAGGGATCGTTCGGCAAGGGGTAAAAAATACAAAAAGTATACATATATAGCTTGCTTGTTCATTTTGTTTGAATCATAGAGTTTATCTGATAGTGCTTCATGCATTCGCATCGGTTGGACAATGGTTATAAGTGCAGAGCTGAACCTTGGGCCCGGATGCTATTATGTTAGTGAAGAGCAACCATGAGTCACAACTGCTAATAGAATTAGATAAAATAGTCATTAGTTAGCTGGATTACCGTTATTGATTCTAAGTTTCTCGGGGACCAAAATCATATAGATAGTTTATCTTGTCTGCTTGATAAAATGATAGTCCACTTGATGCACTTGTTTTGTTTCGAGATGAATAGTCCGCTAAAAGATAACTTTTGTTCCTAATAGATCAAATATAGTGCACAACATATGCTGCGCACTGTACGATACAACACTGTCCCGTATGCTTATTGTTTGAATATGCAAACTATTTCCAAAGTTATATTATCGAAAGAAGTAAACTAACTCAAATCTTGTGCTACATGAAATGAACATAGGTAAAAGAAGCAAGATCACTAGTAATGTAATATTTTGTCACATAATTACTTAGTATTGGTTTTAGTGAATGTTGCTTCTGTTCGTTGATTTTATACCACCAATACTTTCTCCAAAGTGCTGACCCACCAACAGTTTGCTTGTTCGCAGGTGCTGGATCGTCCGAGGAAGCGATAGCCGTGCCTCATCCCCAGGACCCAGAAATCTGGTTTTGATGCCATGAGTCGTATCGATCGCTTTGAGCTGATTTTGTATAGAGGGACATAATGTATGGAACGGTATCATTATATTAGAGAGTACTTGAGCGATTTGTAACCTCGGCCAAGCACCACTTGTAACATTTTTTAATATCAATAAAGAGATTGTTTTCTTATGCCATTGTGTTCTTTACTTTTCTGCAATATGTGTCGTTGCTTCCATTTTGAATAGCTTACTTGTCCTTATTCAAGCTTTGGCCTTGTAAAACCGTAATTTAGGCTTGCACGGTATCGCGCCCAAGCGAGGACGATCAGTTCCGTAGGGACCAAATGAGGACGATTGGCACCCTGCGGGACCGAGACGTGACACTAATACTATCCCCCGGCAATCCTGAGTCCACAATGATAGATACATGCCAAAAAAATCTACTTTCGGCGGTGAGGCTCTGGACGGGTGCTACCCAGTTTCAAGTTTGGATGGCATTCATCATAAGTGTTGTCGCCGTTGAGAAGAATCTGAAGGATGTCCGATTGTTGGGAATAAAGATCCCCATCGCTGATGACCGGGGAATGCATCCTTTCAATAACAATAACAACAACAATAATGGTCGTGATAACAAAGGGAAGCAGGCCCTTAACGTTAATGTGTCCAAAAAGCCATCTACACTGGATCAGAAGCCAGCAGAAGCTCCAAGGCCGAGAGGGAATTACTCTTTCAATGACTATTACGTAATGGCAATCTTCGACGTACTAATGTAGGGCAACAAGCTTCGGCTTCCCGACATCAAATGCCCTGATGAGGCAAAAAAGTTCCATAACCCTAAGTATTGTCACTACCCCCAGTATGTTCACCATCCAACACGGTTAAATCATCCTTTACAACTGTTAAATCATCTAACTGTCCATTCTGCACATGAGCTCTAATACTCCTCAAACTCTCATCCTGATACGCGTCTTTCTGATCTTGTCCATCAACCCAGACAGAATTTGCATACCCATCATCTACTTCTCCATTCAAGGAACAATAACCTTGATGCCCAAGCTCTGCAAATCTGCTAACAAGTGGCAGTCCATCATCAGATACATAGCTACCGGATACTTGCTCATGGCATCAACAATTATGTTAGCCTACCCTGGATGATACTGTAATGAAAAATCAAAATCATTCATCAGTTCCAGCCATTTGTGTAAATCCCCAACCCCAAAATTTATAAGTTTATATTAGCTAATAGTAACATAGTTAAACTATGATTATTAATTATATAAATATATGTGTGTATATTATATATATATATATATATATATATATATATATATATATATTATTGAACATTCTTAGACAATGTGTGGTGTGATTATTGTTTGGACTAAGGTAGGTGCATGATAGCTAGCTAAACTTCAACCTAGTGTATTGGCCTAGTTTGGTTAGATTAGAGCTAACAAACCAGCCCAAATGAAACCCAAACTTGGACCTTATGTACATAGGTGTAAGTGGAGTTAAACCAAGCCATGTTGGACCCTATTTTTGCACCCAAACGTTGTGGACAGCAGCACCCCCAGCTTGCGCTGCTCACGGTTTTGTGGGGTACTCCATCTCCATGGTAGTTGGTAAAACCACCTTCCCACCTCTCCAAACTCCCCTCAAATCAAGCTATAACTCCCCATTTCCCTCTCCTACAACCCATACTTTATTTTCTTTCATTTGTCTTTTCATTTTCCCTCCCCTTCCTCACCTATCTTGGCCGAACACCCTAGTAGGGTTGCTGAATTCTGCTGAACCAAAGCTCTTCCCATGGCTAAATACGCATCCAAAAATAGGTAAAAAGTATTTAAACCTCTTCTTTCCTTATACCTACAACCTTTCCCCTTACTTTCCTATTTTTTTTATAATTGTTTTTCTTATTTTGCCCCTCTATTTGCTGCAGAACCTACCTAGTTGTTGATGAAATTCTTGGAAAAGTACTATTGTCCACTAGTGTTAAATAGGTATGTATTCTATGTTCCCCTTCTTTTTATGTCACAAAACTTAAGGACTAAGTAGATACTTTGATGACCTTGGTAGAAACATTCCCAAGTTAAAACATTTTAAACACGCCCACGATCACACAATTTCATAATTGTACACTTCACATTCATGTGCACAATTCCACTTGTTATTTTTTCTTTTTTTGTTTAAAACTCACATGTATATGTACCTAAATCTACCCCCTCATTTTCATATGTAGGAACTTTGTTGGGATCAAGGAAAATGATATTTAAACTATATTTTTACCCTCTTAAGTTCTGAATTCCAGAACTATAACTTTTTGTACACAAATGAACATGTTACCTATTCATTTTGGGTCTGAAATTCACATGAATATACACCAAACTTTTATATGATATATACCCTCAAAACCATGCTAGAAACCCTTCCCAAATCATATTTTGTCATGTTCAATTTTATGAGTTTATGTCACAAATTTTAGCACCTAGTTTGTGCTAGAACTTGTGCAATCTTGTTGTTAGAACTTGTTTTACCATATTTATATTTTATATTCTGATTTGGACATATGAATTAAAGGTTATAAAATGTTAACATGAAGTACGAAATGTTAGGAAACTATAGGAATGATACATATAGGGTTGGTATTGTCAAGTTGACAAGTTGAACATATTGTCAATCACAAGTTATAAATTGTCCAACTCTGGCAAGTTATAGGAATAAATATGATTTTATAGGGTTAGTTATTTAGTTGGTAACTTAAGATTAAACCCTAATAAGTGTTACAAATATGTTGACACTTGTATATAAGATTTTGGTAAGATTACTAAGTCACATTGGTTATGAATAATCCTAGTAGAAAGAACACCAAGTATTCACATGTTGAGTACTAAATAAGAAACCATGACAACCTAGGGTTCTATATAAATAGTTAGATTAACGAGTTGTTAGGTGACCGAAAGACCAAAACTATTTTCTAAGCCTAGTTTTATCTTAATTGAGCCATAGTTTCATAATCAACCATATGTGTATGTAATTAATGATATTTTATGTGTAGCAAACTCTAGAATAGCTACAGATATAATATTTTTATATATTGTTATATGCTCTCAGGACAGTTCGATCTTGGATACGGGGTCAAGATTGTTGTATTCTCATCTCGGAGATCCAGGCAAGTATTCCTTGCTTTGTTTTACTGTTTAAACTTAATTAATATTGTTCATATGCTTCTGCTCTGAATATAATATGTTAAACGTGTTTGAGAATGCCTCGTGTCAGTCGACAAAGGCATCGATGTTTTGTCTCGTGTTTTGACCTAGTTTCTAGTAGACGTACCTAAAATTATAGAGTTATTATTATATCTTCCAAGGCCTTGAAACATATCATTTCATGACACACACAGAGTGCATGTTAGGACACGAGCTTACGCATTCGACTAGCTATCGGTGAGTAACACGTGTTATGGTATATAATATAGTTGTTATAGTTTCTTCTTTATTTATGACTCGGCAATGTAGTTTATGATATGTCCATGTCATAGTCACGACTTGTACATTGGCATTGGGGCGGAGGATAATTAGTAGGCGTCTAGGACAGTCATTTATCTACCATAGTCTTCAGAAAACTATGGGGTTATGAGCCTGATTATATAGTTCTTAGTTACCCGGTTATTGGCATATATGTTAGTCGGTATATGCGGCAATGGTCGCTAGCTCTGAGTTATATCGATTATTGATATATGGTAGCATATATATTTATAGCATATAGTTTTGAGCAATGCCAGTTGTTGACCCATCTAGTCTCAGTCAACCTGATTTTGATAATTAACCTAAAACTATGAGTCGATACATTGGAATGTATTAAAATAGAAGTTTGTACCTTCAACATTCATTTAATAGGAACTGCTTACTTCGGTATTCGTGGGAACTTACTTCGGTGTTCATCTGATTCTACTTTTTACATTTATTGTGTATTTTATTTTTACTTGAGTTTAAGACTTATGTGAGTCGGATCGCACTTTGGCACTTGTTAAATCCTAACCCAAAGTTCACTCAAAATAAGCCTACCAAAACCTGAACCAACTCTGAACTCATACTAAAGCAAAAACCCTACTAAAATACCAACCTAAATGAGCCAAATTTTGACCAAGACGATTCTGGAATTTGGTCAACCGACCTTGGTCCGAGTTTGCCCCGAACTCTGCCCGAACTCGGTCACCAAAAACCGACTTATGATTTAGAGTGCTAGACCTATTCTCATGGCTCCAACTTTTAATTTTTTTTAACATTAGGATACCAAGTTCTTTTCGAACATTGTCCCAGAAAAACCTATAAGTAGAGATGAGTTTTCTATTTATATTCACTCATTCACTCTTCATCTTCTCTATTCTTTGAAAGAGCCATTAACCTTCTCCATCTCTAAAAAAACTCATATTCTTCTAAGTGTCAGTGATGTTTTGATTAGAAGTGTTCGAGTTATACAAGCTTGGCTATTCAAAGCTACTTCTCAAAGTCTTTGAAGTCTTCGAGCTCTTTGGATTGAATCTCGTATCTGTATGAAGTCGAAAGACCTTCGGATCAAAGCTTGTGTTTTCACTTCTAGTGGATTTAACTCTGAGCAAGGGTTCTCGAGACTGGACTAGTCCTCCACAAGAGAAACCAGTATAATTCTCAGTGTTTGCTTTTGCCCTTCTATACTCATTTACTGTTCATATATATTGATGCATTATTTTCTAGTTGGTAACTGCCTTTACTTAGCCTTAAACTTTTAATTGGGTATATCTTCCACTAAACTCTATTCACCCCCCCTAGAGTTGCCTAACGATCCTTCAATTGGTATCAGAGCAAGGGCTTTTATTTGGGCTAACCTCCTAAAGTATTTATATGGAAACCATAAAATCCATTTATACCAACAATGGTGAAGGCGAGTCAACAAATAGGCCACATCTATTTGATGTCACCAACTACACGTATTGGAAGACACGTATGAGATTTTATCTCAAATCTCTTGATTTTGATCTATGGTCTATTATTATAGATGGATACAAGGAACCAGCTAAAATTGTTATAGATTGTATTCTTGTTGAGAAACCCCATGATAAATATACAAACCATGAAAAGAAATAAGCCAGTCTTGATGCTAAGGCTATCAATGCTTTATTTTGTGTAGTAGATAGAACTGAATTCAATAGAGTCTCTACATGTGCCATGTCACATGAGGTTTGAAAACTTCTTGAGGTAACTCATGAAGTAACTTCACAAGTGAAGGAATCTAAAGTCTCAAGACTAACACATGAATATGAGGTATTCAAAATGAAGCCTAATGAGACTATCACTAACATGTTTACACATTTTTTAGATATTGTTAATCCTTTATCTTCTCTTGGTAAAGAATATAGTAACCACGAAAAGATTTGCAAGATACTTCGAGAACTTACCAAAAATTTGAATCCTAAGGCAACTGCAATTATTAAAGGAAACAATCACACTATAATGACTTTGGAGACGCTTATGGAAAAGCTGATGACACATGAGCTGGACCTCAATGATTTTGAAGAATCAATACTAAAGGAGAAGACCATTGATTTCAAGGCACATCACAAAATGGACTCCGACGATAAATGTGAGAATGATAGTTCAGAGAATGAGCAAATAGCCCTGATGACCCAAAACTTCAGAAAATTACTAAAGTATGAAACATCAAATTAAAAGAAAAAGGATCCCAAAGACGATAAAGAATCGGTGTACTACAATTGCAAGAAAATAGACCACATCAAGAAAGACTGCCCTAAGATAATGAAGGGAAGTCCCTATGATTCAAATAGAAGAAGAACTTCATCAAGGAACTATGCCACTACTAGCATATGGTGCAAAAGTGAGGCAAGTGATTCTGAAGAAGAAGAGAATCCTCGCAACACTAAAAACCTATATTTTATGGCAATTGATGCTAAGGTAACTACTATCCCTTGTATAAAGATCTTACTTTTGATGAAATATTATATATATTTAGTGATTTATGAGATGATCATAAGAAGTTGTGAGACATGTATAAAACTGCTAAGAAAGAGCTTAAGTTATTACATTCTGAATATATGAAACAATATCATATACTAGAAGAAATCAGAGACACATCCTCTTCTAGTAACACGAATATGATATCCTCTCTGAAATTGAGTCTACATGATTCTCTTGAAAAGCTTGAAAAAGCTAATCAAGAGTGTAAAACTTAATAATCTATATGAATCAGAGAAGAGAAAATACAACATAGCTGCACAAAAGGTAGATGCACTCATAGCCAAATACAATGAAGCATGTGACACCTCTAAAAATTTAGGGATTAAACTGGGAAAACAGACAATTCAACCTATAACCCAGGTTAACACCATTCAGATTGCAAAACACAAGATCAATCACAGCAAGACACAACCACACATGACTAAAGTTTCAAGGAATCATGCATTTGTCTATAAATATCCATGCAAGACACAACACAAGGCTTCTAACACACGTATCCATCATTATGTTATACCAAGCACGAACACGTTTGTTATCTGTCACTATTGTAGTCAGAAAGGACATATATCACGACAATGTAGAGTTAGAAAATTAGTAGATATGCATGTATATGTTTGGGTTCAAAAAACTAACATATCTGGACCCGCATGAAAGTAGGTACCAAATGTTACATCTTTAATTTTTGTTGTAGGTGGACCTACCCTCTCATGCTAGAAGCAAGTAGATCCTCGATAGTGGTTGCTCACGATATATGACCGGTGATGCCAACCTATTTGCTACACTATCGATGAAAAAAGAATGATGTGTCTCCTTCAGTAACAATCTCAAAGGGAATATTATAGGTAATGGTAATATATGTATTCCTTATTTTTATGTTATTAAAGATGTTTATTTAGTAATAGAATTAAAACATAACCTACTTAGGATTAGTCATCTAGCTGACCATGGTTATGGCATAATTTTGTGAAGGACAAATATTGTATATTTGAAAGTGATACTGGTAAGGTCACAAATGAAGGAATAAAAGAAGATAATATATATGTTTTCTACCTCTAGGAGGATACTAACAATATAGGTAGATTGTAGAAGCATGAAAAATATGCTGGATAGCTATACGCAGCATGTTCATACAGGGCAGCATAAAAAGATGAGTTCAGAGGCATCAACTTGCAACAGAGCTTCTCCGTTGAGCACAGCGTAAAAATATAAGCTCAAGGACCATCCGTGTAGTGCAATGTGACCAAGCTGCTTCAGGGTAAAAGAGGTGCTACATCGCCTATATGGCGTAAAACTCATCCGCTTTCAATGCAGCATTGAAGTGTACGAGGAACGCTTCGTATTCTTCAAAATAAACCTGTCAGATCATGCAATAAACCTGACGTCTGGACTCCTGACAAAGAGTATTGCACGACAACCCAAGCAACGGGTATCATGATGGCGCGGCACTACAACCCAGGCTGTCATTTACTGCAATTTCCTTTGCGTAAACCAATTTTTCACATACGAAAGAATACCCCGCCTTGTTTTACACATGCAGATGTGAGCTGTTTACGCTCCGCGGAAGACAAACAGCCTGCCACGTCAAAAGCTGTACTTCGTACAGGGCTCGAGGCACGTCTCTGCATTTAATGCGCAGAGCGATGATAGTTTCTTGAGGCACGTCTCTGCATTTGAAGCACCGAATACTGACAGATGCCTGAGGCACGTCTCTGCACTTGAGGCACAGAAGGGTGGCAGACCTTCAAACCACGCCTCCTCATTTAATGAGCAGAATAATGGCGGATCTCCGTATTTAATGCAGGAGATTTGATTAAATGTCACCGAACCGTCGTTTAGTGGCATCCCCTTTGCGTAAACTACTCTTACGCATATAAGGGAATACGCTGTCCAGTTTTACACAGGCAGACGTGAGCTTCTTACGCTCCTCAGAAGGCAAACAGACCGCCACATCAGCAGTCACTCTTCGTACAGGATTCGAGGCGCGTATCTGCAGAATGATGGCAAATCTTAAAGACAGGCCTCTGCATTTAATGCACAGGATGGGGGCAGATCTATGCATTTAATACAAGAGATTTGATTATATCTCCAAGAGCCATAATTCTGGCTAAAACGTCCACATCGTCTCGGCTTCTACGCCTGCTCGGCTTCTATGCCCACTCGGCTTCTACGCCTGCTCGGCTTCTATGCCCACTCGGCTTCTATGCCCACTCGGCCTCTACGCCTCCTCGACCTCTATGACCACTCGGCTTCTACGCCTGCTTGGCTTCTATGCCTACTCGGCTTCTATGCCTATTTGGCTTATATGCCATGGTGACAGTCATTTGGCTTCTACGCCAACCTCTTCTACACAAGGGATAACTACCTACGTGGCTTCTATGTCGTGATCTTTGTAGCAGATATACGCGTTCTGTCCCTTAATTGGACGTGCGTCACATGCTCACTCAAAAGGTCATTTATACGCAGGCATTGGTTATTTTAAACCGTCGTGTAAAAGGGTACTGTACTTTCCACTACTCGGTTTCTACGCCGACTGTGTGGTCACTGTCACTAAAACTCTATAAATAGAGACCTCTATCAATGAGGAACAAGGTCGACAAATTGGAGAAAAAGAAGAAAGAGAGAGAGAGAGGAGAATCCAGAGCTCAGGCAAAAAGAAGGGATCGACGACTTTGGCATCGTACATCCACCCTCTTTAGCAACCTTCGAAGCTGCTACCTGTCTTCCACAGCACTTCTTCAACATCGTGTGGTCCAAGGGCTAAAGTGATCGACTGTAGATCAGACACCTATAGCAATATTCACCCAGATTAAATAAATTGTACTTAGACATCCTCGTGTGGGATCAAATTTGTACAATCTTGTTTGTAAATATAAAAGAAGGACGGGTCTTCGCACAAGATCTTGTTTTCTGCATTCATCAAATCTTTTCTCGTTTATTATCCTAAACAAGATGGCGACTCTGCTGGGGATATCTTTCTCTTCTGATGAGGAAGCTATTGCTCAACACGATACGGTATCCATGGGATCCGTGAAGAAGACACTGGTCGTCCAGTTCGACCAGTCGGCCTACGAAGACATGCTTCGAGCAGGGGGTAGCTCTCACTCCCTCTCCGTCTAAAGCAACAGGAAGCTGCGCAAGGTCTGGATGCCCAAAACATCCTCTACCATTCCTGTGGACTCTCCGATCTCTCCAACCAATGAGGTTGTAGCTTTGCTCCCTCCGCGCCCTGCGCTTAAAATTCAGTCGCCTGTCTTTGGTAGGACCGACAAAACTTCTGGCAAAGCCTCAGCGCTAACCCAGAAGTATAATCTGTGCCTTGCGCATAAAATTCAGTCGCCTGTCTCTGGCAGGACCGACAAAACTTCTGGCAAAGCCTCAGCGCTAACCCAGAAGTATATTCCGCACCTTGCGCGTAAAATTCAGTCCCTGTCTCTGGTAGGACCGACAAAACTTCTGGCAAAGCCTCAGCGCTAACCCAGAAGTATAATCCGCGCTCTGCGCGTAAAATTCAGTCTCCCATCCCTGGCGGAACAGACAAAACTTCTGACAATGCCTCAGCGCTAGTCCAAGAGCCTAAATCGCGCTCTACGCATAAATTTTAGTCTCCCTTCCCTGGCAGAATAGACAAAATTTCTGATGATGCCTCAGCGCCAAATCAGGAATCACAAACGCGCTTTGCGCGTAAATATGCATCTGTCTTTCGGGGAAAAGTTGATGATCCCTACAATTTACGCAAGGAAAAGCATGCGACGGACTACTCAACTTCACGCCAGCAAAGAAACAAGCGATCATCTTCTTCTATAGCTCCTACTGACCTGCGCAATTATCTGATCCAGAAGCGCAGGGAGAGAGGATCTCCCAGCATGTCTATTAACGCCTCCTAGCGAGCACTATTGTAATAGTCATAGGATTGTAATTAATTGTTGCTTTTCTAAAGCAAAATGGTCGGTTTTTGACCGGTTGAGCTACTCTCCATCTTTCCAGGAAGAAGAGCCCACGCATGCATCTGTGAACATGGCTTCACACGTACCTAGAGGAAGGTCAAGCTCAAGACGTCATCCCTCTAGAACTCTGAGCCGAAGGAGATTTAACATGCTCCTTAGGAACACCGAAGCTGGGGTGTTCCAAAATACTCGTTCGAGGCTGCAACAACTAGCTTCGTACTCTTCTTATTCCGATGCCGGGGGTCGGTAGTCTCCCGAATCAGACGCCGAAAGTATAGAGTAAACTTCTACAGAGACCTATACTAATCTTTCAATAACACCCAGGGAGAGGGGAGTTTATGCCATTGGAGATGAACACGAGGAAGCTTCCCCATCCGGGAACACTGAGCAGCGCATCACTATACTAGATACGTCTCTGAAGGAAATACAATCCACGATGGAGAACATGCACCAGATGATGCTAACTCAACACGCAGCTGCCACGACGCCAGCATCGGCTCCTCCAACTCAGATATGCGTGGGGGTGGAGTTACCACCATCCAACACGGTCCAAGAGCCTGCTCTAGATCAGGAGTCAGCAGTTCCTTCGCTTCCTCACTCGGAGAACGTATTACCTCCTACCGGGGTCGCGATGCAATCAACTCCTTATCACTCCGTGGTCCCGCCACCGGCTGAGGACCCGATGCAGGCAGTACGGGAGTTGAAAGCCTAATTTGATGCCCTGAAGCACAAAGATCAGCTCAAGAAATTGGGAATCAACCAACCTTACCCAGCTATCTGGGAAGAGGTCCCTTTTCCTCCAAGATACAAACCACAGACTATGGCTTTGTTCGAGGAAAAAACATCACCGAGTCAATATATGAACTACTTCAGCATGATGACAGTGTTGTTACAAGGAAACGACGCCCTCCTCACTCGGGTGCTCAAGGGCTGTCTCTCGGGAGTAGCTTACCAGTGGTACCGAAGTCTGGCGGACAACTGCATTACTTCTTTTGAAGACTTCAAGGCATTATTTTTCATGCGATTCTACGAGGGAGGAATGGACATGTCTATGTCCTCTCTCATCGAAGTCAGGCAGAAGGAAAAGAAGAATGTTCGCACTTTCATCGAACGTTTTTGTCAAGCCCTTCCTGAAGTGAGACGGCCCAATGAGGCCGACAGTACCAACAACCCCAAGTACTACATCTTCCATAGGTACATACACCACCCCACCAAGGCGTGTTATATACTAAAAAAGAAGATCCAGGAGCTGATCGATGCCAAGGCCATCACTCTGCACAACAGCGAGAAGACGGTCACTGCCAACATGATCTCCCTGCAATTTGGCAATCTGCCTCCCCAAGAAATCTCGGATTGTGTTACGCCTATTTTTCGGACGACGATGAGCATCGTTAATCTTCCTCCAGCTAGAGGTCAAAATCATGACCTGCTACCACTAACTACCCAACGAGGCGAGACTATGTGGGTTTATCCAGATCTGGTGCCAGAAATCAAGAAAGAGACTCAAGCTGCTAAAGCTAAGTCTAAAAGAACTCAAAGCACAAACCGTGTCACATGATTGTGGTACACTCAGCATCAGAAGACGAGGTCTTGGCTACTGGAACCCGCTCAGGGAAAGCCCACCTCCAGGACTATGGAGCCAACCAGAAAGATGTATCGACAGACGCTTCAGCGGCCAAACCTTCAGAATCGGAATCCGTCGTACCAGAGGCCGGTCCTTCAAGACCAACTTCGGCGGACAAAGGGAAGCAAAAAGAAGTGCGCTTTGATAAACCTGTGAAAAACATTCAAAACAAAGGTTTAGAGAAGCCATACAACTTTGACATCCTGGCCCAACTGGCTAATACACCAGCCAGGCTGTCCATCTTCGAGCTACTCAGGCTCTCTCAGGACACTCGTCAAGCCCTGAGCGAAGCATTGATGCAGGCGGATGCATACTTGACCCAGCTCAAGTCCCCTGTTGAAGAACCCGTGGCGTGTCCTCAATGCAACAGTGTGATGGAGGTGATCCCAAATATCACTTTCACTCAAGACAACATGCTGTTGAAACATAACAGGCATGACAGACCCCTCTATTATACCGGGTACATCGGTTCCATGGGGGTCGACCGGATACACATAGATCCGGAATCGTCAATCAGCATCATTCCTCATAGTCTGCTCAGACCGCTGAGGATTCCTACCAGCGAGTTGGCTTACACCACCACTACGATCGTGGGGTTCAACACCGGACGAAGATACCAGCATACTCAAAGGAGGCATTGTCATAATGACAAGCTCGTCCTCCTCTTGAGATATCGGAATCCTGTCGACAGGCGAGCCGGCACCCAAAAATGCTTCCTCTTCCAAATCAGCCACATCCGTGTCGCCGCCAGAGCCAAAGGGCGTATCTACACTGCCCTCCCCGAAGAGGTCTTCCCCTGAAAAGAGGACGAATGGTAGTTAATATCAGCATAATGTTAACTTTCCTAAAAGAAAAGGCGTGAAGACGACATTTACCCATGGCCGACGGCATATATGTCGCATCTGCAGCCTGCACAGCTAAATCATTCCTTAATGATGCTAGGCAAGCAATTATACCTGGAGAAGGGCGTACTCTAAGGAGCACTGGCGAATGCTCTTCCAGGTCCTCGTCAAATTCCGACCGAAGCTCATCGACTGGAATCTCGCCAGATGCACTGGCAGACACGACAGGAGTCTCTCCCGATGTCGAGCCACATAAAGGTATTCTCAGCCCCGAAGGTGACCTCGTTCCACTACATGAAGCAGTAGCAGCGACGGCAGCCTCCAGCAGAGATTCTCCGGCACCACCAGCCGGAACAGTAGAGGGTCCCTCTCTAAAAGGCGAGGAACCCCCAATCAAAGAATCATCCCCAACATGGGGAGATGCAGGCTCACTTCCAGGAGCCTCAACACCAAGGATCCGCAGAGGACGATTAACCATCTTCTTCTTCCTCTTACGAGGGGAAGTCTCCTTCGGAGTAGGGGCCCTTTGCTTCCCAGAAATTACCAAAGGGCCTGCAGGCAGAGGAACCTCACCCCTCGATACCGCCACCAGAGGCTCATCTGGATTGACAAACTCCTCACCCTCGTCGGAAGAGACCGAGGGGACTTCGACTCTTCCCCCAGACTTGGAGGAGGACACCCTAAAACTTCCATGCATATCAAAATCGCGATGGAAGGTGTTCGTTGCCACATAGAACTGGGCATACGAGTGCAGGATGTGCAGCTTCGTGGAGAGTGTAATGACAGGCACGATAAAAATTGCTCCAGTACAACCCATAAGGAAATATCGCCATCCTCTTGCTCCATCAATGAGTCCACTCCTGGCCCGAAAGCTGGTGACGGCGTTGCCCACGTGCAACTGATCATACCCAAACTGCCTGGCAAACCGACTAGGCAGGTAGGGCTCCAAGAAGCAATGGTCTTCACTCTTGTACAGTAGATGGGAAGGTCTAATACAGACCAACCAATTAAAAGCTTCAGGAGAAAGATTGGTCTTCTCTCTACCGGAATCTTCAAGCCTAATCCCCGATTGATTGCGTTGTACAGAGGGGACAGTGCAGAAGAGCTTGCAGCTGTGACTGAGGCCCAGCTCCCGCCGATAGTCTAGAACCGTGGTCACATTCCAGGAGGACTTCTGGTAGTTCAACAGGAAACTAGTCCCCGAACTACTGTCGGAGCCGGGAGACATAACCCTGGGGTTATGAAGAATTAACTATCCCATCAGATACAGGTATGGTAATTCTATCCTGGGAAAGCTATCACGCCGAATCTCATCGGCGAGCAGCCCGTCAGTCATGGCCCTCAGGCCGGCTTGAATGCGGCACACCATGGCAGGGAGCAAGCCCAGTCTTGACCCGAACACCAGACGCACTGCAGGCCACAGCGTATTACGGTAAATACGGTCCGCAGATGCGACGCCAGGTATCACCATTCGGCGCAGCCATATGGAGAGGAAGCCAGCCAATTGAGCTTCCCTGGACAGAGGCCTGCGGCAGCACCTCAAATAACTATAGGCCTTAGTGCCTACAGGATACTGTCCGATCCCTTCGTCGAGGATCAAGTCCGGAGCCCCAGCTTCCACTATGAGATCGTCGACTAACTGAGCATTAAGCACGCTCAGAGGATTCACAGGCAGATCCTTGCCCTCCAATACCTTCTCCAGCTTAGCAGTCCTGGACCGGTGAAAGAAGAGGTAGGACGTCCATTTGTTGATGTGAGCCAAATCTAAGGGCTCATCAAAAAAAGTGGTACAAGCGAGGTAGTGGCACATCAGCTCCTGATAGACCTCCACTACCCGAGAGTCTGAATCCCCCAGCTCCTGGTTCATGGGAACATACTTTTCATACGGAGTATCCCCCATCGGTAGTCTTGAGATCTCTGCCATCTCATGAAGGGCCAATCCCAACTCCCCCAGTGGAGTGGCGAAAGTCCCGGTGAGCGAAATATATCGCTCCATCAGCGCCAGGAACAGGTTGGGGTTAGGAGGTAACCTAATACTGGTAGCACTCACAGCTGCAAACAGACCAATGTTCTCCAACTCAGTCTAAAAATACTTCAAGGCCCAATCAACTAAGCGAGTCCATCGAAGGTTTGAAGGGGTGATCCACCCACCGCACCGAGGGTTCACCTTAGGGTATACTCCTCCGTGCCCCATAAAATTATTAGAGAAAGTCGGTAATTGGACCGGCTAGATCACCAAGCTGTCTTCACTCGGGATACTGCCCGGGTACAGTCCCCTGAATACTGTCACATTGCCAGTAGGCCGGCTGACAAACTACCCCTGGTCAGCTCCTTTCAGATGAAAGATCTTCCCCGGCCTGCCGTGAAGATCGAAAGTCAGCGTCCACGACATCTTTCTGGGATGTGTGGCATGGAAGAAAGCCGAGATGGGTTAGTCTCTCGGCATCTTGGGCAGATACAAAACTAAGCTTCCGGCAGGGAAAACCCAGAGTTCTCTCTTGGGCTTCATCTGGGACTGCTTGTCAATCATGTCCCCGAAGAGGAAGGCCAGCTTTATGTATTGGTCCATGTCTATATACGTCAGGGGCTCCCCGTTGATCGTGCTCAGCAGCATTCGCTCGCCCTGAGCTGATATCAGAATCTCCCTTCCTTCAGGATACTGTGGCCCAGAGATAGGAAATGTCACGTGTGACAGATCCTCCAGATAGTTGGAGTACAGCATCCCTGCGACAGAACCCATCATATCGGCTAGCGGAGACACATGCAAGTCAACTGCAAGAATGCAAGAAAAATATGTCAGTCCTATAAATAGACATTACAGATCTTGCAGCACACGCCAAAAATCAACAGTCTGTGCTTTACGCCAAGACCGTAAAAACTTGATGGTTTTATGCTGGAATCCATTTCCAAAAACGTAAAGTTCAAGGCTGGCAGTATACAGTCTGTGCTCTACGCCAGACTGATAAAATTGAGGTATTATGCCAGAATCTTCACCCAGAAGCGTAACACTCAAATTTTATACACCAACTTTCGACAGTCGAAGCTTTTACGCCGGACTACGAAAATATGGAGTTTTTGTGCTGACACATTAGAAATGTGGACGTAAAAAATGAAACGTCTCTGTGCATCATCTTCCTCAAAGAGGCTATCAGCACAGGAGATGACCTAGCGCGATCACGTACAACGTGTGCGAAGGATTTTTGGTCGTTCTTCTTCATCCCAAATGCTCTACCTTTTAGGCCGGGTGCACTGCTCGTCGGCGGGATACTTCACTCAGACGGAAGTTCGCCTTGCCCGACCAAAGACGCTCTCACTTGAGCAGAAGAACGAGAAGAAGAATTAACCTTCTTTTCCTTAGTGGAGGAGGATTGTTTTGAGGCCAATACTGGAAACTTCGAAATCTCGGAGAAGAAACGAAGAAGAACTCGAACAGACGAAGGCTTTCTTTCGCAGAAGACGGATGAAAAGTTTCTCTCAGAAACTTGGGGTATATATAGAGTTCGGATGGACTCCTCGAATCCCGAACCAAATCTCCTAATTACTACTCAGTTATGATTGGGTACTACGTCAGCCTATTCACTCAGAGAAGGCGGACAGTCAGCAAATTTGAAAAGTTTTCGTGCGAGAAAGATTCGCGGTTCTTACGCTAAGGGGCTTTTTACGCTCGACAGCTACAGATCTACGGTTTTACGCTCACAGGCTACAAGTCTATGGTTTTACGCCCGGATGCCTTTGTGCTCGGTAGCTTTTATGCTCGAGAGGCTACAAACCTACGACTTCACGCTCAGCAGATACAAATCTATGATCTCACGCTCGGTGGCTTTTTACGCTCAGAGGCAACAGATCCATGACTTCACGCTCGGAAGATTTTCTTTTCAGAAGCTACAAATCTACAGTTCTGCACCAAGGTGTTTTCTACGCTCGACAGCTACAAATCTACGATTTTACGTTCCAATGGCTACAAGTCAATGGTTTTACGCCCGGATGCCTTTGTGCTCGGTAGCTTTTATGCTCGAGAGGCTACAAACCTACGACTTCACGCTCAGGAACTACAGGTCTATAATTTCACGCTCGATGGCTTTTTACGCTCAGCGGCAACGAACTTATGATTTCACGCTCCACGACTTTCTGTACATCTGAAAGATGCGCAGGCCAGCACAGTACATCTGAACGATTCTCAAGGCGGTCAATTACAGGAGTTCACACAGAAGATACTCCTTCTTGACCTCAAGATACCCCAAGTACTCGAAGCATACAGAGTTCAACATTGAAAATTACTCTTCTTCATGGGTCGATTCGAAGTTCATCCACAATCAAGTCTGAATATTTTGTCTACAAAACCAAGACGGCGACTCAGTTTGACAGCCAGTTCTCGCCCTGTTCCAAGAGATTTTTGAGAAATCATTCTTGAAGATGACGGTCTGAACAAAAATTCTGTTTATCAGAAGCAAAGAATAGTTCAGAATTCTACACGGTTCCTAACAGCAGGACAGTTCGAACACTCGACTACTAAGCGGCCTTCTGCGCATCCTTAGTTATGCATAAAAGACAGGACAGGACCTAGCACTCTTTCTACACAGAGTCAGCGTAAAGAATCAGACGTGTCGAAGCTACACATATTCAGACTTCACAGCAAAGTATGGCAAGATGATCATATGAAGAAGAAAATGATCTTATTAAAATCATGATTACATATGAGGAAAATCCAGTCTACAAGGGTTTTTTTTCTATTTTCGTGGTTACATATGAGGGAAATCCTGTCTACAAAGGGTTTCTCATTTTTATTTAAAGATCGCGCCCAGAATCTGTTTCAGCCAGGTTCTCGCATGGGCGGCAATTCTTCACCATCTTCACTTAACTTCTAAGTCATGAATACGATCCAACCAATCACTTGGTATCGCTTGACTAAATCCAGTATTTCGCCTAACCAATATTCCAAAAATCCTTAGAAATTCAGCTTCAATATCCACCAATTCTTTGCATGTGATATTTTATAAATCTAGATCCAAATTATATTCGATACGCAATCCTCTATCCCGAGCCATCGCTTAAATATGCTAAAAATGTTGTACTATCTTACAAGTTTACCAATTAATGCCTACATGTTTTATCTTCCGAAAACTTATTCATCGAACAGGAATTAGCCAATCCCTTATTTATACCTTATGCATATCACAATCATACTCTTCCAAACACGACATATATCCTGATGATATCGTTTGCATCCTAACCAAGTTACAATTTACGTTTGTTCAATCTTATCGAACGATCTTCAACTCATTTCCATCCTGACAAATATCAACTTATATCCAATCCATTTATCAATACTCTATTTTTGCTTCCAATCAATCCTTGCTATTACACAATTCATCGTCAAGTATCTCTCGCCTTACGAAATCACTATGATACCCCGAGCGAAGTCGATCAAAATCCAAGTCAATCCCAATTCAATTCCAAATCTTTAGTATTGCAAAACCATCGAGAACATCTCCCAAGCACAAGATTTTTATTCATATTCAATGCGTCATCCAAGTTTTTTCCATAATTCATTTCATACGTTCAATACCAACACGAGTCCGATAATTCCTCGATATTAACTTATAAGTTATATTAACTTATAAGTTCGCTTGTACGATCCATTCCTTATAACATATCTCAAAACTACGTCATAATTCTAACTATTGTTGCCCCCAAGAAATTCTAAGGTTGATCACACCAACTTAAATCTCGTCAAGGGGTCATCTGCCTAACCACTAGGTCAGCTCACCAGGTCATAGTTACAATAACGATCACCATCCATAACGTGTAATTCCAGAGTACCACACTCACCCAAAACTAAGGCCAAACTATTGTTCATTTGTACAGGGTATTTTACCCAAGCTTGCCTCACTCAGATTTCTGACATCAAGCATAGATCATCCTACCCAAATAAAATATCCAAGCCATGGATACAAATCCGTTTAGCAAAGTCGTCCTAAGGTAAAATCTATTGTAACACAATCCTCGATGCATCATGTGATATCGCATATCCAACCTATCAATTGCATAGTCTATCTCCTCAGAAGTATCCGCTAAGGTCAACTTATCCATCTATCCAAGTCAAGTTCACCAAGTCACGATTCAAGTCTCTAAACCATAATTCTCATATCGTATTCTCTAAATCATTCGACATGATTCAAGTATTCATTCACAAAACCATCAAGCACTACTTGCATCAATTTCCAAGCTAACTTATCCTCGAATTTGATTCATTCTCCAACTATGTACTACAATCCTCAAAACTCACCGAGTTGCATTGATCCAAGATCTATCTTCAAGCATTCATTTTCTCAAGTTTGCGTTGATCACAAGTCTATCATTCATCATCTAGAGAATCCTCGAGCCCATGTTTACCAATCTTTATTGTGTTCTATTTCATCGAGTCGTCCATATAACCATCGAAAATTTCTTTGCACTATATCGCATCGTTCAACCTATTACTAACGTCTAAGTTATACACAAGATCAATTCTTTATCGTCATTTATGTTTTTATCAATCCAACTTGAATCCCATCTCTAAAATTAAATTTGATTCTTCAATTTTTTTGAATCATTGCATATCGTCCAATCCAAATTCTCTTGCATGCTAACTCTTTCTCGCGCTATTACTTAATTAAGCTATCTTCCAATTATACTAGTTCCATTCACATCAAATCATTTTTACCTGTAGCTGTATTCGAGTTTCGCATACTGCTGAGTCTGGATCTTGCACACATTCAAGGTGTCCCCCAAGCATATATATTTCAGCCAAGCTTAGCGATAGCGAAGTTGGTTTAAGTTTAGCATATGGTTGAGTCTGGATTGTACACATATTTAAGGTGCACCCAAGATACATGTAATTCAACCATCTTTAGCGATAGCAAAGTCGGTCAAGCTACGGTGAAGGCACCACAAATTCTATGAAACTTTCAATCCTTGACACGAAGTTTATCTGTTTGATTCAATTCTTCACGTATCACATAATCTCTTCTAATTTTCTTATTCTTTCTCGACCAAGTCATTCATTTCAAATCCTTATCCGACATCATCCCAACTTTTACACAATTTCTACAGAATCGTTCGAGTAATTCTTGTATGAGACATATGATATCAATCTTACTAGGCTATACAAATTTTATGGCTTTGCACTGATCTCTTGTACGACTTTGCGTTGCTGACCGGCTCATTGCTATACCAAAATCTAATGATCCAAAGAACATTCCTCAAAGTATCCCCATACACCACTCAGGTTCAAGCCACACGAAAAATTCTTAAAACCATATTCGCATCGCTAAACATCCAATCGATGCGATCCTTAAAATCCAAGCATGATCCTCAATTCCATATCAACGGTATCATCTTTCCCAAATTAGCTTCATTGATAGGCATCTCTCAACTTCGTGATTCGAATCCAACTTATCTCAACCGAACGATATTCTAATCTCACACACAAGCATGATAGAACCAAACAAGTCAAGTATGTAACACTCATTTTTTAGCCCACAAGGTCTTCCATATAGTTGTCCTGCTCAAGCAAAATACCCACATGAGATCCATTCAACTAGCTACACTTATTGTATGGAACATCCCGTAGAACATTAAGAGAGAGCGTCTAATGAATAACCTACGAATGAAGTTTCAAGCAGAGAAAATTGATACGAGACCAAGGACGTAGATCCAATGCTCTGATACCAATATGTCACGCCACGGCCCCGCAGGGCCGGTCGTCCCATATGGACGTGATGCCGCACGAGCCTCAGTCGCGCCCGCACAAGGCCAAGCATAGAACGGACGGTAAGATAACAAGTTCGTAAGGTCAATATAGTGTAAGTATAGAACGAACACAAGTATAATTTAAAACTAGCTCTTTATTGATAATCAAGAATTATTTCAAGCGATGCTAGGCCAAGATTATAAGTCGCTCAAGCTCTCCCTCTCTTGAAACAATAAAGGCATGCCAAGTGGATTACAACATGGAATGATACAAAGGCGATGTTCCAATATTATGTCATGTATATGTGCATCTGCTCCGGACGCAATACTCAAAGGCTCCAGAGCAAACTCTACGCCTTAGCGCACACGAGGGGACACTCCACACCGAACGAGGTTCTCCCGCACCGTGCACACAATTTGGTGGGTTATCAGTACATTGAATGCACTGGTGGGGAGGCTTTTCGTCCGCTCAACAAATCCAAACACGATCAATTAGTTATGTGCACTCTATCATTGTTGTCTTTCTAGTCTTTTCTTAGAATCAGTTTTATGGCAAAGATATAAAGTCTAACTCGTGTGGCAGTGCGCCATGCTATAAAAGAGTAACGCGATGATACTTAAAAACTTACCATTTGTCCTTCCCTATCTAAGGTAAACTAAGTTAAACCAAGAACGAGTATATATATTAAAATCCAAGGGAAATTGCATAAGCAAACAAATTGTCATGGGCTTGATTTTGACTCAGGTGTACGAGTTACACAGAGTATTAGACATCTTGCAGAAGATAGTTCAAGTGCTCAAATATGTTACAAATGTGTACAGATGTCAAATACTCATATCCGTTCAGGGTTCCAGATTACTAGGTGCGATATAATGACTCGCACGCGGATTGCCGCTAAGCGAGGATGACTTAGTCTATATGAACAGGAGTCACTGGCATAGCTATAAAGAACGAGTTATAGTCATTAATGAGGATAAAGTTCAATGATAAGTATATGAGGCACTACATTCCATCTCGTCCAACACTTGAGTATCAGTCTTAGAGCAAGAATAGCACGACAAAAAGTACAAGAGGCGCTACGCCATCCTGCTCACACATGATTAAGACTGCATGAGGTTTCGTCCGGATCAGATCGGCCCCAGTTCCCCGAAGATCGTCTGCAGAACAAGATTCGAGTATCTCCCTTGTGCACCAAGTTGTCCGCGATATGCAAGCCTTGGGTCTTTCAGATTCACGACATGACATAATAATTCTTGATTCTTGTTCTGAACGAGCATTGATCCACAAGCTGTGATTCTTGCTTTAATTGAAATGATGCAATCCCTTAGTTCAAAAAATGCCTTGGTAACCCAACGGTCTCAAATACTTTCAAGTTCATACTTGCACATAACGACTATTTGATAGTCTTCTGGCTAAACTAGATGAATGCAATATAGGGATAGTGTTACTGGGTTGTGGCATGAATCTTACAAGACGAGCATAGCGATTATGTAAAGCAAATAAGCATTGGAACAGTATGAATATATAACTTAAGAAAATATGCGGCATAGCCATACTTGTGAACATAAGCGATTACACTAGCACGGTCTAAGGGATAGTGCGAGGAACCAACATTAAACCAAGTTTTATTTTCATGTTCTAACACAAGCAATACAAGATGGGATTATTCCCTTAGCTAGGTGCGTTGTATTCTTATTAGCATACAAGGGGTTATCGTCTAGCGATTAGCATGTATATCCAATTTTTAGGTGTGCTGGCCAAGTAAAGATTGGTTCATCGTAGCCAGCCACCTGAACGAGGGCTTATCTCAGCCAAGCGAGACTCCAAGTGAACCGCTGAAAGTCTAAGTCCCAGTGCTAATATGTCATTTGAGTCATCTTGCAAAACTAAGTGAAGTAGGCTGTTACAACGTCGACTCCAAGCTAATAGTCAGTCAAGTCCGAGGCGAATACAAAGTACGGCATGGGGATTTAATCCCTTATCACCAAGCCGCACTAAGTATAATCTTCACCTTCAACAGGTTCTTCATATAGCTCGTACCTCGACTATAGAATATCGAGGCCGACATCCTGGTAGGCCTTGCACCCACTTTGGCTGTTCCGATTGATATTCATGAACTGATCACTGTGGTCGGCAAAAAACTAGTCTGCCCAAAAATAGCCTCAGCATATGCTTGAGCTATTTAGTGGAGATGCACCAGCATCCAAGACTGGAGACTCCCATTCATCGATGATGCAGTCTATAGAATTCTTTCTGAGGACCCAAAGAAGACTACTTCCATCAGGAGACGTTTTCTTCGGTTCTATTACAATACAGCTGCTAAAATACTGTATCATCGTTCCTATGATGGGCTTCTGATATGATGCCTATCAAATACAGAGGCAAAGCAAGAACTCTGTGAAGATTATGACGCTATTTGCGGCACATACCAACCCGGTCCGAAGCTACAGGATTGTCTTCGAAGGATGGATTATTATTGGCCGACAATTGTAGCAGATGTCATTGAATACGCAAGAAAATGTTGATTGTGCCATATCTATGCAGACTTTATCCACCAGCCCTCAAAATCCTTGTACCCAATGGTAGAATCATGGTCGTTCGAAGCATGAGAAATGGACATCATTGGACCGATTAGTCTACCTTCGTCTAAGGGGCACCGATTTATTCTCGCCATCACCGACTACTTCTCCAAGTGGACAAAAATCGTGCCACTCGCTGAGGTAAAGACATCAAACATGATTAGCTTCGTCAAGCATCATGTCATATATCGCTTTGAACTACCTCAAAGTATTATCGACGACAACGGTCCACAGTTTGCTAGTCACGCTTTCTACCAATTTTGCGATAAAAATTAAATCCAGAACGTAGCTTCGACTGCCTATAACCCAGCAGCAAATAGGTTTATATATGCGTTGAACAAGAATATCATAAAGCTCCTCAAGAAGTTTGTGTCTTCCAATAAGCGCAATTGGAATTAGCTGGGTGAATGTCTCTGGGCCTATCGCACAATGGTCTAAATGTCGATTGGGAGTACGCCATTCTCCCTAGCCTACGGGAGTGAGGTTGTGCTCCCTCTAGAATTCCAAATCCCCTCACTTTGGGTGGTCGTCTCCCACTAATTGAAGGACAACGATAACCACTGTCGACGGCTACAAGAGTTGGAGGCACTCGATGAGAAGCATCTTTTAGCTCAACAGTGCATTAAGTTGTACCAAGCATGCCTCTCAAGAGCTTTCAACAAACGAGTCAAGGAAAGGACGTTCCAAGTAGGTGATCTCATCTTAGCAGTAAGAAGATCGATGGCCATGACACACAAGACGTCCGAGAAATTCTAGGCTAAATGGGAAGGCCGCTTTGTTATGGAATCGGTATTTTCCAATGGTGCCTACCAACTCGTAAAATCTAAAGGAGACTTGCTCATGATGCCGATCAATGACAAGTTTATCAAAAGTACTACGTTTGAGCCAGGCTTGTACTTCCCCCTATCCCCAACAGGGCAATTGAGACTTACGCGTTTTGTTGTTTATCCCCAACGAGTGTCTATGCACGATATATACACGTTTCCTATAAGGTATTATAAAAGGCATTATCTGTATTAAGGAGTCCTGAATATGTAACAAATGGTAGATTCTCAAAAAATAACTCTCAGGTGGACCACTCAAAGTTAATTCTCTTGGGCATCAGTTCACTTCCATATCACCTCTGAACTAGTCCTAAAAAATTTTCCAATAGGGTTTGCCATATCCATATTACCTCTGAGAAAACCTTCCAGTTTTAACTATCAACTATCACGTCCACCATACCTCTGATATCTGTCGTCATCTAAACTTATCACCCGTACTTAAGGATGAGTATGCTAGCGATGATAAGTCCACAAAACCTATCACGTTTATATCACCTCTGATAGGGTTTTTATTTCAAAACTTATTACTTGCACCCAGGTGCACAAGAGGTAATAGGTCCACAAAATATATCACATCCATATCACCTCTGATAGGGTTTCTGTTCGAAAACTTATTACCTGCACCCAAGTGCGCAAGAGGTAATAGGTCCACAAAACCTATCACGTCTATATCACCTCTGATAGGGTTTTCATTCCAAAACTTATTACTTGCTCCCAGTTGCACAAAAAGTATTAGGTCTACCAAATATTGCCCAGTGGGACATCTTTAATAAACTACGGTATTGTACTACGTCCAAATTATCTCTAGTACAGTTTCCAAAGTTCACACCTAGTAGCAACAAGAAGAAAAGCTTTTATTTCTTAAAGGAAATTAAGAGCAAACTACATTTGAGGTTTTATCATTACCTCAACCAAAACAGATAGTAAAAGAAAAGAAGAGCAAAATAAAACAAAAGTACCAAGCGCTAAGTGTCAGAACACAACTCTTCTATCCGCCCTAGAAGCTTGACGACCCTAGTATCAATCCTAGCTTTAACCCTCTCCTCGCCCTATCGTGCCACAGCCGCAGGATCCTCCAAATGGTCGCAGGTCAGGTGCTGTCACGCCTCAGTCCCAACATACACGGGACCAGGCCATGTGGCAATAGCCAACTGACATGTCTCCGAGGATATCCTAATTTAATGGATCCACAAAGAGTGCTAAGCTGTCCTAAAATACTAACATGTCCGATATCAGTCAATAACAGGTAATCTAATATCATCCACAGAATAAAGAGCAAGAAGTACTACATAAACTGCTGGAAGATAAACACCAGTCTGAAATATCATAGTACAAACCAAGATGTCTGGTGGGAACAAACCCACTGCTATGACAGAATAAAAGTACTAAAATAAGATATAAAAGATAATGACTAGGGCATCAGCTCTAGATAATGATGCAACCAATCTAGGCTGAAGGCCTACCAACTGATCACGAAAACTCTGACGGCTGCACCTCTAACTCCTCAGTTGTAGCGAATCTTGTCTCCTGTTCGGGGCCGTATACTGTAGGGTAGAAAGCTTCGTCCAAATCTGGAAAGGTACCAGGTCCTCAGAGGGACGTAACAAGATACATAGAAGCATGCCATAGATAAATACTGAATAAGATAATATGCAATAAAGGGTGTGCTAGCCATCTAAGTGAATGTAATATGAGGACAACTGTGAGTATATGGAAAGGTGTAGGCTAGACATATGCTGACATAATTCATCAGTCGTGGCAACCGGCTAGTATATGCCATACATGCCCCCTATAACACGGGCGCAGAAATACAATAATGTCTGACGTTCTATAGAGTGTGGTATCTGTAATATCATCAAGTAACGTCCAACACTCTACAGAACGTGGTATCAATAATATATAAATACGTCCAATATAGATATACAAGTCAAATAATCGACGCGCATATCCCTTATCTAAATGCCAAGTCTCTATACTGAGATAGTCCTAGATTAACTTGCTAACTGTGATGCATGTCACACGCGACGATAGCTAGTCGATCACATGAACTCGCATCCCAACATGAGATTTGTCACTACGACTACGTGTAAAAGTGTCAGGTCTTGGAAGATAACAGGGTATCATCCAACGAGGTGAGTCTCCTAATGACTAAGTCCATGTATACTAATCATCGACGTATCCGTCGAATGCACCCAAAACAATCTCGAACGCACACAGTTGTATAAAGCAATAACAAGCATACAATACATCATTTGCATAATTTAAATTAGACAGTAAAATATAGCAAGGTATCTTGCCTGAGTCTTCAAGAGATGAATGCCAAAAGCCTGCTCTGGTAACGTCTTCTGGCTGATCCAAAGACCCTAGACAAACAATATACACAATAATACAGGCATCAGGTACTATGCATTATCTACAAATGGTTAATACGTTATTCTTGAATACTGTCACGAGTTTACTGTTGCTCGAGTACAGCATCACGTGCGCACGTAGTTAGGGTGTACACGTGTTCTGTCTTCGGTTAATAGGTGTCTCGAGGCAATAATTATCTAGTTACGGGTTGTCCACGATTTTTGTTCTATGTGGACATGTCTCTATTCTCCATGTTTATACATACTAGGATTTATATCCGGGGGTTTCTACCGAATTACCTATCCTTGGTAACTGGTCGCTAGTTTAGAATAATTAGTTATTAATTTAATATCTAACTAAACTCATTTCCATGTATAAAATATTAATTAGTTTTATGAGTTATTAATACACTTCCATATCGACACGGCGACACGAAAGAGAATATTAGGACACGAGAGAGACGGGTTCCACGAACGAGTACCTGATCAACCGAGTGAGGGGGTACGCTCACTAGTCGGCTGTTCCCTTCGTCGAGGTGGCTCCGGTAGCATGGACGGATCCGTCTAGCGGGTGGTGGGGCAGTCAGGATCGGGCAGTGCTCCGGTTGGGAGCAGTCGGCGCTGGGGCAGTGCTCCGGTCGGGAGCAGTCAGTGCGGGGCAGTGCTCCGGTCGGGAGCAGTCGGGGCTGGGGTATGGACCGGTCGGAAGCCGTCGGGGCTGGGGTGTGCGCCGATCGGGAGCAGTTGGGGCTGTGGTGTACACCGGTCGGGAGCAGTCGGGGTTGGGGTAAGCGGCCGGTTGGAGAGCAGTCGGGGCTGGGGTGAGCGGCCAGTTGGGAGCAGTCGGGGTTGGGGTGTCCGGCCGGTTGGGGAGCTCGGTTTAGATGGAGAGGTCGGCTAGGGTTTTGTGGGGGATGATGAATAGTAGTTTATTAGGGTTTTGCATGAGAGGGTTTATATTTATAGTTGGTGATGGAGATTATGGGCTGGCCTTGTGTGTGGGCCTGTCCTGCCTTGTTGGGGGCTGGTCCACGTAGCAGTGTGCAAGGTGGGCTTGGTCGGGTTTGTTTAAGGTGAAGTTGACCTTAAATATAATAAATTTAAATAATTGTAAGGCGCTCTCTCAAGAGCTGCGATATAGCTAAGGTGAGATGTAAGGGCGAGGTGCATTAAGACGTATATAGACGCACATTAATCCTAATTAATGCCAAATAAATCCTAGCATCTCGATTTAATTCTAATAAATCTTGAATTGGTTGAGGGGGTTTACAATCTACCCTCCTTAGAGTATTTCGTCCTCGAAATTAAAACCTACGCATGGTAAGAAGTTCCGACTGAAATAAAAAAAATGCTAATACGTACCTAGTCCTTCGAAAAATGGGGATAGCGCTGTCTAATGTCCTCATCGCATTCCCAAGTCGACTCGCCTGGTGCATGATGTTTCCACGCGACACAAACTAAAGGAATATTCTGTCCTCGCAGTACTTTCTCGTCCTGTCCAGAATCTCGACGGGCTCCTCTTGGTATGATAAGCTTGGGCCAACTGTGATCTCTGAGTGGTCAAGTATGTGACTCGGATCCAGTATGTATCTCCTCAGCTGAGATACGTGAAAAACGTCATGAACTCTTTCCAAGGTCTGCGGCAAGGCTAATCTGTAAGCAACCTCTCCAACGCGTTCTAATATGTCAAATGGTATGATGTACCTCGGACTCAGCTTCCCTCTGCCTCCAAATCTGATAGTCCCTCGAGTAGGTAAGATCTTCAGAAATACGTGATCTCCAACCTGAAATTCTAAGGGTCGACGATGTGCATTCGCCCAATGCTTCTGTCTGTCTTGTGCTGCTCAAAGGTGCCCTTGGATCTTCTTCACTTTTTTTACTGTACGAACAACCAACTCTGGTCCGAGAATCTGTCGCTCGCCTACGTCACTCCAGCATACTGGAGAACGATATTTCCTTCCATACAATGCTTCATAGGGAGCCATCTGGATGCTCGCCTGATAGCTGTTGTTGTAGAAAAACTCGACCAGATGCAAATGGTCCTCCCATGATCCTCCGAAGTCAAGCATGCACGCTCTCAACATGTCTTCTAGCGTCTGAATGGTGTGCTCCGACTGGCCATCTGTTTGTGGGTGATACGCTGTGCTAAACTTCAGGCGAGTACCGAGACTCTCTTGCATACTCTGCCAAAAGTAAGACGTGAACCTCGTATCCCTGTCAGACACGATGCTAACTGGCACTCCATGTAGGCGCACAATCTCTCTCATGTACATATCTGCTAAGGCCTCCGTCGATTGCCCAACTCTGAAGGGTAAAAAGTGTGTGGACTTGGTGAGTCTATCCATAATTACCCATACTGCATTGCATCCACTAGGACTTCTCGGGAAGCCCATAACAAAGTCCATGATAATGTGCTCCCATTTCCACTCCGGTATAGGTAGTGGTTGAAGCAATCCTGCAGATCTCTGATGCTCAGCCTTGACTTGCTGATACACCAGGCACTTGGCCATAAAGCGTGCTATCTCTCTCTTCATTTCGTGCCACCAGTAGTACTGTCTCAAGTCCCTGTACATCTTCGTGCCTCATGGATGAATAGAATATATTAAACTGTGTGCTTCTGCCATCAACTCCTGCCAAAGTTCTCCATTTGGAACATAGAGACGATCTCTGCATCTTAAAGTTCCGTCTTCATGTATACGCAGTCCTTTCTGCATTCCAGCCTCTGTCCTCTGTCTAAGCCTCTGAAATCTGGCGTTTGTCGGCAAAGCAGCCTTGATTTTCTCCACTAATGTCGATTGTAATTGGAAACTCGACAATTTTCCATCTACTCCGGGCATAATGACCTCTATACCCATCTGCTCTAGCTCTCTCAACAGATGTTGTTGGGTGGTCATGAAGAATGCCATGGATCTTCTGCTCAATGAGTCAGCTACTATGTTGGCCTTTCCCGGGTGGTACTTTAGCTCAATCTCGAAGTCTGTCATCACCTTGAGCCAACGTCTCTGCCTCTGATTAAGATCCTTCTAAGTGTAGATGTACTTTAGGCTCTTATGATCAGTAAATATCTCCACTCTCTCTCCATATAGATAGTGTCTCCAAAGCTTCAAGGCAAAGATTACTGCTGCAAGCTCCAAGTCGTGAGTGGGATAATTCTTCTCATGTGTCCTCAACTGTCTAGAAGCATAAGCTACAACCTTTCCATGCTGCATCAAGACACATCCTAATCCTTTTTCGGATGCATCGCTATAGATCACGAATCCTCCGGGTCCAGATGGTATGGTCAAGATAGGTGCAGTAGTCAAACGCTTCTTCAGCTCGTCGAATGCTTTCTGACACTCCTCTGTCCAGGTGAACTCCTGCTCCTTGCGAGTCAAACGGGTCATTGGCTCTACAATCTTTGTGAAGTTCTCTACAAACCTTCGGTAATATTCGACAAGTCCTAGAAAACTCCTCACTTCCGAAATATTGGTAGGGGGTTGGCCATGTCTCTACAGATGAAATCTTCGCCGGATCTACTGAGATTCCATCTCCTGAGATGACGTGTCCAAGGAAAGCGACATGATCTAGGAGAAACTCATATTTTTTTAGTTTGGCATAAAGACTCTCGCTCCGTAGAGTCTCTAACACTAGTCTCAGATGCTCTTCGTGCTCCTCGTGGTTCTTTGAATACACCAAAATATCATCGATGAAGACTACCACAAACTGGTCTAAGTATTGGTGGAATACTCTGTTTATCAAATTCATGAATACAGCTGTCGTATTCGTCAGCCCAAATGGCATTACTAAGAACTCGTAGTGACCATAACGAGTCCTGAATGCTGTCTTATGAATGTCCTCTCTTCGCACCTTCACTTGATGATAACCCGATCTCAAGTCAATCTTGGTGAATACTACTGCTCCTGTCAACTGGTCAAATAAATCATCGATTCGCGGTAGGGGGTACTTGTTCTTGATAGTCAAAGCATTAAGGGCTCTGTAATCAATGCACATACGTACTGTTCCATCCTTCTTTGGTACGAACAACACTGGTGCTCCCCATAGTGATGCACTAGGATGGATAAATCCTTTGCTCTGCAACTCCTCTAATTATAGCTTCAGCTCATCTAACTCCTTCTTCGCCAATCGGTATACATTAGAAGATACCGGCGCTGCTCCGGGTACTAGCTCGATGGTGAACTCCACGTCTCTATCTGGCGGTAAGCCTGGCAGTTCTTCGGGAAATACATCCTCAAATTCTGCAACTATTGTTGGGGGTGCAATCTCTATAGCCATGCAAGTTCCCGCTATCTGTCCTACTCCTTGTTCGACGGTCCCTCGTATGTACTCGAACTTCAGTTGATTTGGTGGTCTAAAGGTGACGCTACCCTTCCGGCAGTTCAGTAAAGTATTATACTGGCTTAACCAGTCCATGCCTAACACAACATCAAAGTACGGTATAGGCAATACCAAGAATCGTGCTCTCATCTCTCTACCATATACAACTACCGAGCATATTCTGATAGTGCTGGTAACCGGCACGATACCTCCTCCGGTAAGAATCTTCCAACTCTTAGGTAAGGAGGAAGTCGCTACTCTATGCATTGCTACAAATCTACTAGATATAAATGACAATGTGGCTCCAGAATCAAATAATACAGTTGCAGGTAATGATGCAACTAAGATGGTACCTATGATAGCTTCCCCTTCTGTTTCCTTCTCAGTACCTGCTAAAGCAAAGGCTTGTCCCTGCCTTTGCCCTCCTGTCTGCTGTCGGTTTCGGTTGAACTGTACTTCCTGTGGGGCCAAGGGTGGTCCCCTTTGAAATCCTTCGGGTGCTGGTGGTCGCTGACCTCCTGGTGGGGGTAGTATCCTCGGGACTGGTGCTGCTGGCCTCGGTCCTGTCTGTAGTGCTGCCTCTCTGCGCTACGGGCAATCTCGGACAAGGTGCTGACTGGACCCACATATCATGCATAATCCTAACTTCTTCCAGCAATCTTTAACGATGTGTCCCTTCTTGCCACAATGGTGACAAGTCGGAAGCTCCTGCTGTAGGTATGGCGCTGCCCTCTGCTGTGTCTGTGCTCTAAAATGACGAATTGGTCCTCCTGCTCCGGGCTGTGCTCTGGCTGGTGTAGTCGTGCTGGAACGTCTGGCTCCTTTGACGATGGCCTCCTGGATCCTCGCCTCCGTAAGAACCTCTTCATAAGAAATCCTCGCCTGTGTAGTGGTATACCTCTGTAGCTCGAAATTGAGTCCATGGTAAAATCTCTGGGCTTTCTCGAGGTCATTGGGTATCAGAACGGCACCAAATCTGCTAAGGCGGCTGAATTCTGCGTCATATGCATCAACAGTCATATTTCCTTATTCTAGATGTAGGAATTGGGAGTACAGGATATTTCTGACTGTAGCTGGGAAATACTTCACGTTGAAGTATTCTAGGAACTGTTCCCAAGTATGGTTCCTTCCTACACTGCGCTCAATAGAATCCCACCAGTGATGGGCGTTGCCTTTTAGTTGGGCCCACACCGCGGTCATCCAAAGGTCGGGGTATAGTTGTGAAGCCTCTAGTAACATCTCCGTGTTGGTGACCCAATCGGAGATCTGCTCGGCAGTCTCATTGCCCGAGAAAGTATCTGGTCCTATATGTCACAACCATCTAACAGTGCCACCTGTCTGGGCTGGTGGAGGTGCTGGTACTGGTGTTGCAACAGGTGTCCTCTCTAGTACTGTCATTAGACTCTGTCTCAATGTCTCTGTCTGCTGCCACTGCGCTTGTATCATTGTCTGGAAGAACTGAAGCATCTGTGGCAGGCCATCTAGCTGTGGAATCTGGGGTTGATAAAGTGGAGGCGGTGGTAGTAGAATCTTCGGCTGTGCAGTAGGCGTCTCCTCAGATGTCGGCCTCTCAGTCTGCGGCATCGGTGTAGCTCCAGAAGTCTGTCCCTCATAATATTGCGTGGGGATTGTCTGGGAAGTCTGTCCCTCAGGCTGCGGTATAGGATCGCCCTGCGATGTCTCGTGCCAATGTATCAGAGGGGTCTGTAGCGGGGGTTGCCCTTGGGGTACTTTGTCTCCTTGATTGGTGTTATCTGGCACTGCGGCACGGGGTGCTCCTTGTCCACTGCGCAAATTCATCTTGCTGCAAGAGATAGGACTTCATTAAAAGAGTACGAATCAAACAAACAGGATGCAGATATTTAGAAGCAATATCAAGGAGGTTCAAAGAAGAATCAAAAGTGGATGAGACCTAGTAATTTCTATCCTATTGCAGGCTCGCTGGGCATGTTACCATACCACAAGCAAAAATATCAGAAGACCTGCATGGGCCACCACTAAAACCATGTCACGTCCTAGTCCCAAAATACATGGGACCAGGCCACGTGGCAATAGCCAGCTGACACGTCTCCGAGGATATCCCAATTTAATAGATCCACGAAGAGTGCTACGCTGTCCTAAAATACTAACATGTCCGATATCAGTTAATAACAGGTAATCTAATCTCATCCACAGAATAAAGAGCAAGAAGTACTACATAAACTGCTGGAAAATAAATACCAGTCTGAAATATCATAGTACAAACCAAGATGTCTGGTGGGAACAAACCCATTGCTATGACGGAATAAAAGTACTGAAATAAGATATAAAAGATAATGACTAGGGCATCGGCTCTAGATAATGATGCACCCAATCTAGGCTGAAGGCCTACCAACTGATCACGGAAACTCTGACGGCTGTACCTCTAACTCCTCAGTTGTAGCGAATCTCGTCTCCTGTCTGGGTCGTATATTGTAGGGTAGAAAGCCTCGTCCAAATCTGGAAGGTACCAGGTCCTCAGAGGGACGTAACAAGATACATAGAATCATGCCATAAATAAATACTGAATAAGATAATATGCAATAAAGGGTGTGCTAGCCATCTAAGTGAATGCAATATGAGGACAACTGTGAGTATATGAGAAGGTGTAGGCTAGACATATGCTGACGTAATTCACCAGTCTTGGCAACCGGCAAGTATATGCCACACATGCCCCCTATAACACGGGCGCAGGAATACAATAACGTCCGATGTTCTATAGAGTGTGGTATCTGCAATATCATCAAGTAAGGTCCAATAATCTACAGAACGTGGTATCAGTAATATAAAAATACATCCGTATCACTCCGTCGAGTGCGGTATCAGTGTAAAGGAGTGGGGTATCCCATATGCCTACTAGTCGTCCTCCCCGCCCAATGTAAATATACAAGTCAAATAATTGACGCGCATATCCCTTATCTAAATGCCAAGTCTCTATACTGAGATAGTCCTAGATTAACTTGCTAACCGTGATGCACGTCACACGCGACGATAGCTAGTCGATCACATGAACTCATATCCCAACATGAGATTTGTCACTACGACTACGTGTAAAAGTGTCAGGTCTTGAAAGATAACAGGGTATCATCCAACGAGGTGAGTCTGCTAATGACTAAGTCCATGTATACTAATCATCGACGTATCTGTCGAATGCACCCGAGACAATCTCGGATGCGCACAGTTGTATAAAGAAACAACAAGCATACAATACAGCATTTGCATAATTTAAATTAGACAGTAAAATATAGCAAGGTATCTTGCCTGAGTCTTCAAGAGATGAATGCCAAAAACCTGCTCTGGTAACGTCTCCTCGCTGATCCAAAGACCCTAGACAAACAATATACATAATAATACAGGCATCATGTACTACGCATTATCTACATACGGTTAATACGCTATTCTTGAATACTGTTGCGAGTTCACTGTTGCTCGAGTACAGCATCACGTGTGCACGTATCTAGGGTGTACACGTATTCTATCTTCGGTTAACAGGTGTCTTGAGGCAATAATTATCCAGTTACGGGTTATCCCCGATTTTTATTCTATGCGGACATGTCTCTATTCTCCAAGTTTGTACATACTAGGATTTATATCCGGGGGTTTCTACCGAATTACCTGTCCTTGGTAACTGGTCATTAGTTTAGAATAATTAGTTATTAATTTAATATCTGACTAAACTCATTTCCATGTATAAAATATTAATTAGTTTTATGAGTTATTAATACACTTCCATATCGACACGGCGACACGAAAGAGAATACTAGGACACGAGAGAGACAGGTTCTACGAACGAGTACCTGATCAATCGAGCAAGGGAGTACGCTCGCTGGTCGGCTGTTCCCTTCGACGAGGTGGCTCCGGTAGCGTGGACGGATCCGTCTAGCGGGTGGTGGGGCAGTCAGGATCGGGCAGTGCTCCGGTCGGGAGCAGTCGGTGCAGGGCAGTGCTCCGGTCGGGAGCAGTCGGGGCTGGGGTGTGCACCGGTCATAAGCAGTCAGGGCTGGGGTGTGTGTCGATCGGGAGAAGTCGGGGCTGTGGTGTGCACCGATCGAGAGCAGTCGGGGTTGGGGTGAGCGGCCGATTGGGGAGCAGTCGGGGCTGGGGTGAGCGGCCGGTTGGGAGCAGTCGGGGTTGGGGTGTCCGGCCGGTTGGGGAGCTTGGTTTAGATGGGAAGGTCGGTTAGGGTTTTGTGGGGGATGATGAATAGTAGTTTATTAGGGTTTTGCATGAGGGAGTTTGTATTTATAGTTGGTGATGGAGATTATGGGCTGGCCTTGTGTGTGGGCCTGTCCTGCCTTGTTGGGGGCTGGTCCACGTAGCAGTGTGAAAGGTGGGCTTGTTCGGGTTTGTTTGAGGTAAAGTTAACCTTAAATATAATAAATTTAAATAATTGTAAGGCGCTCTCTCAAGAGCTGCGACGTAGCTAAGGTGAGATGTAAGGGCGAGGTGCATTAAGACGTATATAGACGCACATTAATCCTAATTAATGCCAAATAAATCCTAGCGTCTCGATTTAATTCTAATAAATCTTGAATTGGTCGAGGGGGTTTACTGGTGCTTCTCTTCTAGCTTCTTCAAGGTGTCCTCCAGGGCAGCAAAAGACTGGGCCAGCAAAAGACTGGGCCACCTTACTATATTGGATACAAACAGCCTCCCTTTTTTGATGAGCCTCTTGGAGATCACCCTCCAGGATCTTAAGTTTGACTTGGAGTTGCATGATCTGCTCATTTATTTTATCCATGGTGTGGGTCACTCAATCTTCTCAAACAAGACCGGCTTCCCTACGGTCGCTCAATTCATTATGCTTGAGTATTAGCTTTTTGATATCCTGCTCCAAGGCATCCTTGCTCTTCACGTAGGTGGCCCTCACCTGCTTCACAAAACTTAAGGAAAGATCACGCTCCTTGGCCACCGCGACAGTCATATCAAACTGCCATGTCCGTTACAATTCTTTCAGTCGCTGCTCTACTTTAATTAGTTTATGGCTCTGAAGGTCAGTCGTCTACTCAAGGTCGGGAATAGTCATTAAAATCTTGACCTAACCCTTAGCACAATGCTTGGTCCAGGCGAAAGATTTGTTTTTCCCTAGCACGACTTGAACCCCATGCCTCAGTTGCATGTAGAAGCTTTGAATGGTGACCTTGGAGGATTCTTCCACATCAATAAGGGTGGAAGGAGTCAAAGGAGCCAAAACAGAAGGGGTTACCACCGGCTGAGTGGAAGGTGGAACAGCACTAGACATCCTAGGAAGTGGAACTGTAGTGGCATAACGACAAGACGCTTTAACTTCAGGTAGCTTCCTCCCAGTCGAAAGATGCATCTAGACGCTGGACAACTGGGTAATGTCGACCGTCGCAGCTTCGGCACCCAAAGATGCACCGACATCAGGTTGTTCGACAGCCACCTCTCCACAACAGTAGAGGCCTCTCCTACTATAGTCTCTGCGAGAGGTCCAGCAGGATGTTCTCCACCCCTAGTAGGGTGAGGGAGAGCAGACCTCCTCCGAACAAGCCCTCCACCTCTTTTTTCTTCTATGCCTTCCTCAAAGGCACCATTTACCGTCCGCAAAGAAGAATCATAGCCTGCAGGACAAAAACAATCTGTGGCCAACCGCACCAACAAAATAGAATACTAAATTTGAAACATCTTATCCTGCGAGAAAGTGTGAAACAACAAACCTGGAGTAGATGATGGAATTTGTGGAGCCGCCCTTACAGCATCCAAATCATCCACCGAGATATTGGGAGTAGCCGATTCCAATAGTTCCCCCTTAGGGGCATGTTCGCAGGAATTCTCAAGTACAGGCTCTTCAGTTGCGGCCACAGATTCGGGGATGTTGTCTCTTCGTCCCGCTCTGTATAAGTGATCTTAGCGGCCATAGACCATCGAGGACGGTCCTTTCTTCCTTGTGTCTACAAAGTTTTAAACAGACCAGAAGAAAGATATTCATACAGAGGAGACGTAAGAACCAAACTAAGAGATTTTACGGATACCGCTATCGCATCTAACGTGGGGTCCGGTTCATAAACCACCAGCGCAAGGGGTCCTACCTCTTCTCTTACGTCCTCCACACAAGGACCAAATTCTTTTATTGGTTTTGCCTCAAGAACCTCTTCAACTTGCACTCGCTTAGAATGGCGAGGATGGTGAGCCACAGTAGTCTTGCATTTAGGTGCATGAGGGTTATCAGAAGGAGTCCTCTCCTCAAATGTCTGGTCTGAGTCAACAGCAAAGGCTGAGCCACACCTTTTCCCTTCTTGGGCGTTCGTCGACCTTTCGACGACGGAGGCACAAATACTGTACCTGCTAGATAACTCGTCTCAGGAACATAGTCCTCTGGTGGAGTATTGACTGTGTAGTAGAAACATTCTGTGATAAACTGTATGTTCGGTACGACACCAGCCACAGGGAGCCCGAACTTAACTTGTGTACCAACAGCGGTGTAATAGCTCTACGCTCGGGCCCGGTCAAGAAGTGTAAACTCTCTCACCCAAAATAGATATTTTGTGTATATTTTATATTATTATATTATTATAGATGTTGAATTTCTTTAGAGTATTCTCTTAGTTAATTAGAAAATAAATTTCTTGATATATTTACTTATATAAATATTTATTTAGAATTATATTTAGGCTATTTTAGATTTTTGGAGATTTTTCTAGAATTTTTGGTTAATTAAAACCTAGGAAACGTAAATTTCTAAGACTTTTATGATTTACTATGAGACCATACTTGCATGTTGTTACTACCAAACATTTATTTTAGAGTTAAAATATTTAAATATATTTTTCTACAATTTATTTAGAATTTTAAGGAATTTTTGGATTTTTAGAATTATTGAGGATTTATTTGGATATATAAAGTCTTAATATTAGATAGATGCTAATTTAGTGTTAATAGAACGTAACCATCAGGTTCATAAGACATCAAATAGCTAGAATTGCCTGTCCTTGAGTCTAATTTGGACACAGGGGCAAAAGTGACAGTTTCTGGTCAAAGCGGGGTCCACATGTGGCCCGCTTCGCACCAAAAAATATGTCAGAGATAATATTCTCCAAATTCGTCAAACTTAGTGTCCACAAGTCCAGAACGACGATACGAACCCAACGGAATGTCCAAAACTGGATTCCGATGAGCCGATCACAAAATCGCCCATCAAGTGGAGCCATGGGGCCCACGATACATGATTTTGTCAACGTTCTCAGAATTGAACCAAACTTGGGTCACAGGACCAGCGTAATGCTACGAGTCCGATGCCGTAAGTTTTGTTTTGATACAACATGCATATACGAAGTTACAATAAGTTCCAGAACAGGGCCGATACGGGGTGTTATCGACGGATATGCGTTGATTCCGGTGTGTACGCACATCCAAATCAACTTTCGCAAAATCTCACATGTCCGTATTAATGGCACACACCTTTCGGTAAAGTCCGCACATGGCCAAGTCGTCCCATTTAGCGGGATGCACCCAGTTCCGAGGAAAAATAGGGTAATTATTTTCCTGATTTTTGGTCGCAGTTCGCGATTGCCACAGGAAGCGATACCCCAAAAAAGTTGTATGGGTATCGAGAGGGTCATACAGTCTACGCGTCACACAGACGGAATAGAAAACGGGACAGCGAGGAGAGGAAAACAGTCACCTGAACAGGGCTCCGAAGAAGACTGAAAAATGCGATTCTGCAAGGCGGCACGACGCGGAACGGTGGCGGCTAGGGCACGACGGCTGTCGGTATTGTGCGACTGCTGTCGGCGAGGTGGTGGGGTCGTCGAGTTTATCGGAGTCGGGGAGACCGACTGAGAAAGAAGGTGGCCGGAGACGCTGGAGTCAACGGGGTTTGTCGAGGTGGTTGCAGAGGAGGAAGGCGGTCGGGCTCGGGGAGAGTGGTGGTCGTGGCTGTGGTGGCAGTTGTAGAAGCATGAAAAATACGCTGGGAGGATCTACGCAGCCTCTTGATGCAGAGCCGCGTAAACAAAGGCCTTCAGAGCCATCAAACGTGCAACAGAGCTTTCTTCGCTAAGAAAATACAGCATGAAGTATAAAGCTCAAAGAACCATCCGCGTAAGTGCAGTACATCCAGGCTGCTCCAGCGTAAGATAGAGTTCTTCATCGCCTCAATGGCGTAAAACTCAGCCGCTCTCAAAGCAGCGTTAATGCGTACGAGGAACGCTTCGTTTTCCCCGAAATAAACCTGTCAAGTCACGCAGTAAACCTGGCCTCTGACTCCTGACAAAAAGTGCTGCACGGCTACCCAGAAGACGGCTGGAAACGATGGCAGACCCCTCGGGACGCGCCCACAGTATGATGGCGGATCTCGGCATTTAATGCAGAGGATTTGGTTAAAATATCACCAAACCGTCGGTTACCAAAGTCCCCCCAGCGTAAACCGCTCTTTCGCGTATAAGGGAATACTCCGCCTTATTTTACACAGAATAACATGAGCTGTTTTACGCTCCGTAGTAGACAAACCGCCTGCCACATCAAAAGCTACACTTCGTACAGGGCCCGAGGCACGTCTCTACGTCAAATTGCACAGAGCGGTGACAGTTTCCCTCAAGACACGTCTCTGCGACGGATGCACAAAAGGGCTGCAGACCTTCAAAATACGTCTCCGTATTTAATGCACGGGATGGTGGCAAATCTCTGTAAGAGATTTGATTACACCTTCGAAAGCCGTAATTCCGGCGAAGACTTCCACATCAACACTCTGGCACGGTACGCAGCGGCTTCTACGCCCATCCAGGATCTGTGCTCATTCGGCTTCAAACGCCCACTCAGTCTCTACGACCATTCGGCTTTTATGTCTGTTCGGCTTCTTTGCCTGTTCGGCTTCTATGACTATTCGACTTCTACGCCTGTTCGGCTTCTATGCCTATTTTGGCTTCTACGCCAGGGGTGACAGTCATTTGGCTTCTACGCCAACCTCTTCTACACAAGGGTACCTGCCTACGTGGCTTCTATGCCATGATCTTCACAGCAGATATACGCATTTTGTCCTCTTAGTTGGACACGTGTCATATGCTCACTCAAAAGGTCATTTATGCGCAGGCATTGGTTATTTTAACCGTTGTGTAAAAGGGTGCTGTACTGTCCACTCCTCGGTTGTTACACCGACGGAGTGGTCACTGTCACCAAAACTCTATAAATAGAGACCCCTATCAATAGGGAACAAGGTCGACAATTTGGAAGATCGAACCAGGTCGGAGAATTGGTAAAAAGAGAGAGAGAGAGAGAGAGAGAGAGAGAGAGAGAGAGAGAGAGAAGGAGAAGGAGAGAAGAGTCCGGAGCTCAGGCAAAGAGTAGGGGTCGACGGCTCTGGCACCGTGCATCCACCCTCCTTCGCAGCCTTCGAAGCCGCTACCCGTCTTCCACGGCACTTCTTCAACATCGTGTAGTCCAAGGGCTAAAGTGATCGACTGTAGATCAGACACCTATAGCAATTTATACCCAGATTAAATAAATTGTACTCCCGTATCCTCGTATAGGATCGAATTGTACAAGTTTGTTTGTAAACCAAAGGGCACGGGTCTCGTATAAACCCTGTCATTGAAATACACTTTCATTCTTTCGTTTAATACCACAAACAAGATGGCGACTCTGCTGGGGACATCTTTCTCTTCTGACGAGAAAGTAATTGCTCAACACGATACGCTATCCGTGGGATCCGTAAAGAAGACACTGGTCGTCCAATTCGACCAGTCTGCCTACGAAGACATGCTTCGGACTGGGGGTAGCTCTCACTCTCTCTCCGTCCGAGACAACAGGAAGCTGCGCAAAGTGTGGATGCCCAAGACATCCTCCGTCATTGTAAACTCCCTCGACCAGATTTCACTATTTAAAAATCATTTTTAGCAAATTAGAATTTATTGCAATATTTTATTTATTTATATCCTATTGATTGTGTACCTGTCCATTACACAATTAATTAGAGCATTACACTAGCTGTAATTCCCAAACCAAGTTCACATACCTGCCCTAGACATGTTAGACTATTTTCTTGAATTTTGTGCAACTCCCAGATGCTTATTTTTGAGCCTCGTTTGAGACGCACAAATATCGTTACGAAAGTTCGTATTTAATTCCTATTTAATTTTCTGCTCTTTATCCCTCACTGTACCCCTAGAGATTTGAGGACCAGTAGGCACCTGTTTTGCCCAAACAAAAATACGATAATATTCTACTCTAATTATACTACAATTAGTATATTGACACCGTAGAAAAATTATGATCCTAACTGCCTCTAAATAATTAGTGAACACCGTGCGCAGTATTTATTAATTAATAAATACGAGAATCTGTATCACTCAGAAATCAGACCCTGCCTCTGCCTAGGCTCACCCCCACACTTCTCTAAAACATTTCCCCAGCTTTTCCCCTCATTTCTGTACAATTCAGTAATACGAGGAATCAGTATTTTAAATCAGACAAATTGCGTAATTACGCAAAATATCCATTTTTGGACTTTTATGCAAATTATGGAATTATAAGGGTTTTTATGCAAAATGAATGTGAGGTGGCCTAACCTCATACTATTAAACCTAACACCTACATGTGTCCCTAAATATCCAGAAAAATCTGTTAAAAATATCCTAAAACTCAAATTACCAAAATATCCTAGGATTTCCAACTATTTACAACTTTGCCATTGGGAAAAAACCCTATATAAAGCCCAACCCCCCTCTCTTCAAACCCTCACAGCCACCTCCCTCCGCCACCACCGGCCACCCAACTCCGGCGAAGCCTTCGCCCTTACCCCACCTCCCCTCCGGCCAAGTCCCACCGTCTCCGGCGACCTCCTCCGCCGTGGACAGCCCCCGCAAGCCAACTCCCCCAACACCCTCACCCACAGCCACCACCACCCGAACCACTTCCCCCACCGCCTCCAGCCACCGTGCACCACCACCACCCCCACCAGTCGACTCGCCCCGACCCCCTCTACCCGACCCTCACTTCCCCTCCGGCCCACGACGCCTCCTCCGCCGTGGACAGCCCCCGCAGCACCTCCCGACCTTAACCCTAACTGCTACCCACTTCACTCCGACCGCCTCCAGCCACCACCACCGCCACCGTAGACCCTCGCCACCACCACCAAACTCACCGCCACACCTCCCTCCGTCGAACCCCCACCCTGCACCGCCTTCCACGCCGCCGCAGCCGCCGCTGCCACCCCCGCAAGCAGCTGCTGCTACTGCTATTGCTGAAAGCAACTGCTGCTGCTGCCGCTCCTCCGGCCAGCCGCCGCCGCCTCCGTCGCCGTCCTCTCGCCGTCGACGACGTGTGGACCCCACCTGTCAGAAGGTATACCCCCCTAACCCTATATATATGTAAATACGTATAAATACTTATATGTATATATATATATATATGTATATATATATGTATATATATATATATATGTATATCTATATATATGATAATATATATTATATATTATATTACTAATATACTATATAAATACAGTATATTATACTGTATATATATATAGTATTATTATATATTATATATACATATGAATACTACTATTATATGTGTATATATATATATATGTATATTTATGTATACCTATGTATAATAAATATTAATATATATATATATATCTATATATATATATATATATATATATATATATATATATATATGTATTATATGTATTATATTACTTATATATATAATTATACATATATATATAAATCAGTGTTATATATACACTACTATATATATTATATATATTATATAATACTATAAGTATTATATATATATATATACATTTATATTTCAGCATTTCTTTTTCTGTTTTATATATACATATTTATATATATGTATATTATATATTATTAATGCTGGATAATACAGCAAATATATATATATGTATATATATCTTTACATTTCATGCATTGTCATTTCATTTTTATACCTATATATATATATATTATATATATATAATATATACTATATAGTATTGTATAATACAGTACATATTTATATTTCCTGCACTTGTCATTTCAATTTATTATATATCTATGTATATATCTATGTGTATATATATATATATATATATTTATATATATATATATATATATATATATATATATATATATATATATATATATATATATATATTATATCTACATATATTATATACTATATAATATATTGCTGGATAATACAGCAAATATATATATGTATATATATCTTTACATTTCATGCATTGTCATTTCATTTTTATACCTATATATATATATTATATATATATAATATATACTATATAGTATTGTATAATACAGTACATATTTATATTTCCTGCACTTGTCATTTCAATTTATTATATATCTATGTATATATCTATGTATATATATATATATATCTATATATATATATTATATCTACATATATTATATACTATATAATATATTGCTGGATAATACAGCATATGTATTTATATATGTATTTAATTCCTGCTCTGTCCTTCAATTTATTTTATATATCTATATATATATATATTATCTATATATAATATCTATTATATAGTACTGTATAAATACAGTACCTAGATATATATATGTATTTACTTTCTGCCCTGTCTTTTTCATTATTATATATATGCTATATATATATATACCATTATATATACTATAAATATATGTATATATATACTCTATATATATATATATATATGTATCCTATATATATATTATCATATATGTATATAAGTATATATATATATACCTTTATCATACCCATGATATTCACGAACTTGTATGTTTTAACAGAAACTATCTCCAGCACAGCCAGTGACCCCTTGTCACCAGCACCCTCAAACTTAAATTTGAGAATAGGTTTCCAACACTATCAGGGAGTAGGCAAGTATACCTTGCCAAGTTTTTACTGTTTAAATTATTAAATATTGAATGTTCTTTTTAGTAAATTTACATATAAACAGTATGTATCTGAGACTGCCTCGGGTACCGTCAACAAGTACGTTGACACATAGTATAATTAACTTAGTTTATACAGACTTACCATCAACTGTGAGGATATCCTAATATTCTCTTAGACCCCATCACGGGTACACGCAACAAGGTTGCCCTTCATTTTGGGATGCAAGTTTACGTAGTTGATTAGCTACCAGTACGTATGACGTGCATCACGGCTTAGAACAAAATCAGGAAAGTTACGACTTGGCATTAGTTACATTGGGCGGAGAGAATGACTAAAAGACGTATGGGACACCCACCTCTTTATCCTGATGCCGCACTCGACGAAGTGATACGGATGTTATATATATATTCCTGTGACCATACTCATCGTAGATGGAAAATTAAATAGTGCCCTTGAACGGGGGCATATGTGGCATATACTAGCCAGTCACTACGGATTAGTGAATTACGTCAGCATATGTCTAGCCACACTTTCCCATACGTACTAGGTTGTCTCAAATTGCATCCACTTAGATGGTTAGCACCCTATATTTATTTATTCAGTATTTACATACATGGTATGTTATTTTATGTATCTTGTTACGTCCCACTGAGGACCTGGTTCCCTGCCAGGTTTAGATGAGACACTCTACCCCACAGTACATGGACCTGGACAGGAGACTGGATATGCCCCTGAGAAGGAGTTAGAGGAGATGCCATCAAAATCTGCCTGAGTACACCTGGAGTTGGAGCTACATATTTCGAGGACGATGCACTAGTCATCTTATTTCACTTTTGCTTATCTTTTGTAGTGGGTTTGTTCCCACAAGATATTATCTGATTTGTATTATGACATTTCAGACTTAGCTTTATATATATTCAGCACTAATTCCCATATTTCATGATATTCCTGTGGATGAGATAGATTTACCTGTATTTAGACTCGTAGTATTTTAGGACAGCATAGCACATCACTTTGGGTCTATTAAATTGGGTAATCCCCTAGTGACGTGTCAGCTGGCCAATGCCACGTGGCCTAGTTCCGTATATTTTTGGGACTGGGGCAAGACAGTCGTTCCTGTGGACTCTCCGATCTCTCCGATCTCTCCGATCTCTCCAACCAATGAGGTGGTAGCATCGCTCCCTCCGTGCCCCGTACGTAAATTTCAGTCTTTCGCTACACGCGGTACAGACAAAACTTCGGGCAAAGCCTCAGCGCTAACCCAGGAGTATCCACTGCGCTTTACGTGCAAAAATCAGTCTCCCGCTACGCGCGGTACAGACAAAACTTCGGGCAAAGCCTCAGCGCTAACCCAAGAGTACCCATTGCGCTTTACGCGCAGAAATCAGTCTCCCGCTACGCGCGGTACAGACAAAACTTCGGGCAAAGCCTCAGCGTTAACCCAGAAGTATCCACTGCGCTCTACGCGTAGGAACTAGTCTCCCGCTACGCGCGGTACAGACCAAACTTATGGTGATGCCTCAGCGCCAGGACAGACAACATCTGACCTCTACGAGGAACCAGATGAACGCCGTAATTTCCGCGAAGGGAAGCAGGCAGCGGAATACTCGACTCCTCGGCCGTTACGCCAGCGAAGGAGCAATCTGCCTACCCTCCGGATTACGCGGGAAGCCGACGGCCAGCTGAGGACCTCTTCAGCCTTACGCCACTCTGAGCGAATCTCCAATTTACGCCGGGCAAAGTCCAACGATGTGCGCAAATACTTAATCCAGAAGCATAAGGAGAGGGGACCTTCCAACATGTCTATTACGCCCCCTAGCGAGCAATATTGTAATAGTCATAAAATTGTGATTGACTATTGTTGTTCTAAGGCAAAACGGCCAATTTTTGACCGATTGAGCTACTCTTAGTCTTTCTCGGAAGAAGAGCCCGCGTATGCGTCCGTAAACATGGCTTCTCACATACCTAGAGGAGGGCTGGGCTCAAGACGTTATCCCGTAGGGCCTCCGAGCCGAAGAAGATTCGAAGACCTCCTCAGGAACACTGAAGCTGGGGTGTTCCAAAACACCCGTGCAAGGTCACAGCAACCGGCTTCGTACTCATCTGATTCCGACACTGGAGGTCGCCAATCTCCCAGATCAGATGCTGAGAGTATAGAGTTGACTTCTGCAGCGACCTATACTTATCCTTTGAGGAAGCCCAGGGAAATGGGAGTCTACGCCATTGAAGACGAACGCGAGGAAGCTTCGCCGTCAGGAAACGCGGAATAACGCATCACTATGCTGGAAACATCTCTGGGACAAATGCAATCCACGATGGAGAACATGCACCGGATGATGCTAGCTCAGCACGCCACTGCCGTGGCTCAAGCATCGGTCCCGCCAACTCAGATACGTGTGGGGTGGACTTACCACCATCCAACCCGGGCCAAGAGCCTGTGCTAGATCAAGAGTCAGCAGTTCCTCCGCTTCCTCACTCAGGGAATGCCTTACCTCCCGTTGGAGTTACGATACAACCAACTCCGCACCACTCCGTAGCCCCACTTTCGATCGAAAATCCGATGCAGGCAGTACGGGAATTGAAAGCCCAGTTCGACGCCTTGAAGCACAAAGATCAGCTCAAGAAACTGGGAATCAACCAACCCTACCCAGCTATCTGGGAAGAAGCCCCTTTTCCTCCGAAGTACAAGCCCCAGACTATGGCTCTGTTCGAAGGAAAAACATCGCCCAGTCAATACATGAACTATTTCAGTATGATAACGGTGTTGCTACAAGGGAACGACGCCCTCCTCACTCGGGTGTTCAAAGGCTGCCTATCAGGAGTAGCCTATCAGTGGTACCGTAGCTTGGCGGACAACTGCATTACTTTCTTCGAAGACTTCAAAGCTTTATTCTTCACGCGATTCTACGAGGGTGGGATGGACATGTCTATGTCCTCTCTCATCGAAGTCAAACAAAGGGAAAAGGAGAACGTTCGCACCTTCGTCGAACGTTTTCGTCAGGCCACCTTACAAATGCCTCCAGGAGTTCCGGACTCGGCGTTAGTAGACATTTGCAAGAAAAACCTCCTTCCTGTAGTCTCGCTGTTTACAGGACCATATCAGTTCCATGAGTGGCCTTCGCTCATCGTCTCGGCAGTGGCCGCCGAAGACAACAGTCGCAAGGCGCGCGACAATGGCATCATGATCTCCGCCTCCGATAGAGGCAAAAGGTCATCTCCCAGCAGCGACCATCCTCGCAACTCCAAGGGAAAAGAAGCTCTGACAGTCAATACGTCTAGACAAAAGACGGCGGCGATCACGCAGACGAAGCCCGGGACTTCCAGGCCCGTCGAATTCTACTCTTTCGACGACGACGATATCCCTAGTATATTCGAATGTCTCGTCAAAAGCGGCAAGATCACCCTTTCAGTGCTAAGGCGGCCCCAAGAAGCCGGCAGTACTGACGACCCCAAATACTGCATCTTCCACAGATACGTACACCACCCAACAAAGGCGTGTTACATACTGAAGAGGAGGATCCAGGGGTTGATCGATGCTAAGCCCATCACTCTGCACAACACCGAGAAGACGGTCACGACCAACATGATCTCTCTACGGTTCGGCGATCTGCCTTCCCAAGAGGTTATGAACGGTATCATGCCCATTTCTTGAGCTACGATGGACATCGTCAATCTTCCTCCCTCTAGAGATCAAAATCAAGACCTAGTACCCCTGACCACCCGGCAGGGCGAAATCATGTGGGTTCATCCAGATTTGGTGTCAGAGCTCGAGGAAGAGACCAAGAAGAGCCCCAAATATAGACCATGCCACATGGTCGCAACTTCTTCTGCATCGGACGAAGACGAAGTATTTGCCGCAACCCGTTCGGGGAAGGCCTACCTCAACGACAACGGAGCAGGTCAGGAAGGCGCGCCGGCTGACGCTCCAGCCGCCAAACCTTCAGAACAAGGTCCCGCCATGCAAAACATCAGCCCTGCGAAACCTACTCCGACGGAAAAGAGGAAGCAGAGAGAAGTACGCTTTGATAAACCTGTGAAAAACATTCCAAGCAAAGGTTTAGAGAAGCCGTACGAATTTGACATCCTGGCCCAACTAGCCAATACGCCGGCCAGGTTGTCCATCTTTGAGCTACTCAGGCTCTCCCCAGACACTCGTCTAGCCCTGAGTGAAGTACTGATGCAGGCGGAGGTATACTTGACCCAGCTCAAGTCCCCCGACGAGGAGCCAGTGGCGTATCCTCAATGCCACAGTGTGATGGAGGTGGTCCCAAATATCACTTTCACTCAAGATGACATGCTATTAAAACATAACAGACATGACAGGCCCCTCTATTACACCGGTTACGTCGGTTTCATGGAGGTCGACCGAATTCACATAGATCCGGGGTCGTCGATCAGCATCATCCCTCACAGTCTGCTCAGGCCGCTAAGAATTCCTACCAGCGAACTGGCTTACACTACCACTACAATCGTGGGTTTCAACGCTGGAAAAAGTAAGCCTTTGGGGAAGATCCGCTTGAGAATCCAGATCGGCAACCTTAGATCGGTGGCCACATGTTACGTCATCGATTCAGAGGTGTCCTACAATATTTTGCTGGGAAGACCGTGGATCCACGACCACAATATCGTTCCTTCAACCCTACATCAATGCCTTAAATATGTAGACGCACAAGGAACCGTACAAACGGAGGTGGCTGACCTAAACCTGTTTAAAGGAATAGAATCCTACTACTCCGATGCCGTGTTGTACTCCCAAGACCACACGGAAGAAGCGCCAGGCGAGGCCAAAGATGGGCCACTCGTCCAAGAGCCAGAAGATCCCTCTACCACACTGCCGCTGTCAATCAAAGTGAAAGGACGAACCACTCGTCCAAGAGCCATAGAGCCTATGGCTATCCACCTTAACAAGACCAAGTCAGGAGAAGGGAGTGATCCTCTGGTAATCACTTTGAACCGGAAGCCTCCACCCTTGGCCATCAACCTTCGGCATAACAGGCAGCCGACTGATGTAAGTGCAACCAGGAACGGAGTTCCAGATGATAATAAACATCCTCTTTTCCGGTACATCGGTGCTCAAATTCCAAAACAGGAATCCACTCCCCATGATGAAGTAGAACCAATAGCACGAAAATTCTTGGAAGCTATAAACTCCTACCGTCCGTATGTCTGGGAAGTGGCGTCATCGTCCAACGTCGTCACGACATATGGGCCACACGAGGATTCTATCTTCATCGTCCCGCCTACCTGCAGCAGCCAGCGTTCGATAGTCTTCGGCCGCATGCGCAATCAACCGACTGCCCAGGAAGATCCTTTTGACAACGATACTGGAAGAATGCATGTTCACCGATACAGCCCTCAAGCGCTGAAGATCATGCAAAACATGGGCTACGACTTAAAGCGGAAGCCAGGCCTTAACTACGGAAGAGGCAGACGAACGACGCCGCACGGCAATACCCGCTATCAACAGACCCGTTTTGGATTAGGATATGCCACCGCCCTTGTAACTTCTAAGTCAGACGAGGACATCTCTTCCTCCTCCCAGAACGGCTCATCGCCCCCCCACTCACCTGATGCTCTCGAACAAACACTATCAGTAAATATGGTGGTGACAGATCCCTCAGGAGCAGATGAGCAGGATTCGGAGCCGTTTGAGAATGACTCTTGGGCTCAGCAAATGGATACACAGTGAGAATTCTGCTTCGAGCAAAGAGAACCTCCCACCAAAGACGAAGTTATCCAGATCGATGTTAGGGGTGAACTTTCGTCGAAGCCAATATTTATCAGTAACAACCTTCCCCCAGCTGAAAGGGAAGAAGTTATACAGCTGATAAAGGAATACATCAACGTCTTTGCATGGAATTATGAGGACATGCCAGGCCTAGACCCGAAAGTAGCTACTCACAAGCTCAATATATTGACCGATTCGAAGCCAGTAAAGCAGCACCAACGCCGGTTCCGCCCAGATATGATGGACGCCATCGAAGCTGAAGTCAAGAAGTTGATAGCCTGCGGTTTTATCCGGGAAGAACAATATCCCGACTGGGTCGCCAATGTTGTCCCAGTCATGAAGAAAAATGGAAAGGTACGTATCTGTATCGATTATCGAGATCTGAATGCGGCCTGCCCCAAGGATGAATTCCCTCTTCCCATCACGAACATCATGATCGACAATACCTGCGGCTTTGAACGCATGTCTTTCATGGACGGGTTCTCAGGGTACAATCAGATCAAGATGCATCCTGAAGACGAGAAGCACACCACCTTCCGGACACCATTGGGAGTATATTGCTACACGGTCATGCCCTTCGGATTAAAGAACGCCGGGGCTACATACCAACGAGCTATGAGTAACATATTCCACGAGCATTTACGAAAAACAGTAGAAGGTTACGTGGACGACATAGCCATCAAGAGCCGCCTCAAAGGTGATCACATTCAAGACCTGAGGACGGTATTCGAGTTAATGCACCAACATCGACTCAAGATGAACCCTACGAAGTCCTTTCTGGGTGTATCTAGTGGCAAATTCCTGAAATTTGTCATTACCGCCAAAGACATCCAAGTGGACCCTGATAAAGTCCAGGCAATCGTGGAAATGCGACCGCCCCATAATCTGAGGGAACTCAGGGGATTTCAAGGACGTCTGGCTTACATCCGGCGATTCATATCCAACCTCTCGGGGAGATGTCAGCCCTTCTCTCATCTCATGAAGAAAGGTGTATCCTTCGTATGGGACGAAACCTGCCAGCAAGCGTTCGGAGATATCAAGCGCTACCTCACCAGTCCACCAGTTCTGGTGCCTCCCATTATGGGAAAACCGTTCTTGCTGTACTTTCGAGCAATGGATCATTCGCTAGGAGCTCTTCTCGCACAGAAGAATGATGTAGGGCATGAACAGGCTATCTACTACCTCAGCAGGATGATGGTCGGAGCCAAACACCGGTACAACCCAGTGGAGAAAGAATGCTTGGCTCTGATGTTCGCTATCCAAAAGATGCGGCACTACGTCACCGGCCAGACTATCCACATCATCTCCAGGATTAACCCTCTTCGAGTACTGATGAGCAAGCCGAGCGTTCTTAATTCCTGACTCGCAACTTGGGCGATGCTGTTAACACCATATGACATGGTATATGTACCGCAGAAGTCCATCAAAGGCCAAACCTGGCCGACTTTCTAGCTGCTCACCCGATCCCGGAGGCCTCCAAATTATACGAAGATATTCCCGACGAAGTTGCAGAATATAATTCCGCAATGAAAGGTGACGCATGGCAACTGTTCTTCGACGGCGCCTCCAGAACCTGTCCTAAGGGAAACATCATTTCGGGAGTGGGAGTCGTCCTGGTCGCCCCTGATCAGCTCGTCATCTACCGAGCATATTCTCTTAGCGAGCCCTGCTCCAACAATATGGCGGAGTACAACGCCCTACTAATAGGGCTCCAAGTTGCCAAAGAGCTGGGGGTAGAGTCCCTGGAAGCTTTTGCTGATTCTCTGCTTATCGTCAATCAAGTCTGGGGAATATATGAAGTCCGGAATCCAGACCTCATCCCCTATCACCAAGCGACGGTCGAGATAGCCATGACATTCAAGGAGTTCTTCCTAGAGCATGTACCTCGATCTCAGAATCTGGAAGCTGATGCCCTAGCCAGTCTAGCGGCAGATTTAGCTACTCCCGTAAGAAGGCAGGATTCGGTAATCCTTCTTAACAGAGACTTGTTCTGTGTGAAGAACAGCTGTCACATAGAACGCAGCTATACTGTTAACACCGATTCTCCTACGAGAGATTGGACAAGTCCCTTCATAGATTTTGTGGCATACGGAATCTTATCGGAGGACCCCAAAGAAGCAGTATCCGTCAAGAGACGATCACTACGCTTCTACTTCGATGCATCTTCACAAAGCCTATATCGCTGGACCTACGACGGATTACTATTGAGATATCTCTCTAACGACGAAGCACAGCAGATTATCCGTGAAGCTCACGATGGCGTGTGCGGAGCACATCTACCCGGTCCTAAGCTACAGGATCGCATCAGGAGAATGGGCTATTACTGGCCTACTATGATCGCAGAGCCTGTCAGGTTCATGCAGACTTTATACATCAACCGTCCGAACATCTACATCCCACGGTCGTATCCTGGCCTTTCGAAGCATGGGGTATGGATATCATCGATCCTATTCACCCATCTTCTTCCAGGGGTCACCAGTTCATACTGGCCATCACAGATTACTTCTCCAAATGGGCAGAGGCAATCCCTCTCGCTGAGGTAAAGGCATCTAATGTGATCAGCTTCATTAAGCATCACGTCATTTATCGCTTCGGGGTACCCCGGAGGATAATTCACGACAATGGGCCTCAGTTCATCAGCCAAATATTTTATCGATTTTGCGATAAAAATCGAATACGCAATATTGCCTCTACGGCATACTATCCAGCTGCTAATGGTTTGGCGGAAGCTTTCAACAAAACCATTATCATACTCTTGAAGAAATTTGTCTTTTCAAACAAAAGAGACTAGAACGAGAAGCTGGGCGAATGTCTCTGGGCATACCGTACAACGGTACGGACGTCGACAGGCTACAATCCGTTCTCGCTGGTCTACGGGAGCGAAGCGGTTCTCCCCATTGAAATCTAGATCCCGTCGCTCAGGATAGCCGTAACTAATGAGCTGACTCGAGAAAAGAATGACCTGTTAAGGCTCCAAGAGCTGGAAGGATTAGACGAGAAATGCCTCCAAGCTCAACAGTGCATCACGCTCTACCAAGCACGCATTTCCAGAGCTTTCAATCATAAAGTGAAGGAAAGGGTGTTCAAAGTCGGCGAGCTAGTTCTAGCCGTAAGAAGGCCGATGATTCTTACTCACAGAAGTAAAGGCAAATTCCAGCCCAAGTGGGAAGGCCCTTATGTGATCGAGACAACGTTCTCGAATGGCGCTTACAGGTTAGCCCACCCTAACGGAGACCTGTTAATGGCTCCTATCAACGGTAAATTCCTGAAGAGGTACTATGCTTAATCTCCCCCGCTCGAGTAGAATATAGCGAGGATCTCGATTCTGACAAAACTACTTCCAGAACACAATTAGTTGGGTTACACTCTATCATATCCATAAGGCCTCTGAATAGATGTCCCGCTAAAAGGTTATCGAGAGTTTATCATGTCCATACTACCTCTGATATTACTCTCGCCTAAAAACTGTCATTTACATTCCGAAATGACGGGTCCACAAAAGTCAGAAAGGAGTCGCCTTTATTTATTCCCAAAAGGGAGGCAGAATTACATCTAGGCAAGCAAAAAGGGAAAGGATACATCATAATGGCGGAGTAGTCAGATTGCGAATCAGCCGCTCCAGTGCAGCTATCCTCTCATTCCTAAGAGCCAAGGCGTCGGCGCGAGCCTGCTCCAGCCGTGCCTCGGGAGTGTTCGTAAGGGTCAGATCGGCCTTCGCCCGAAGACAGCCCGCACGAGCAACTTCTGCACGGTCCAAATCATGTCGTACTGCGCTCAGACGACCAGCTGCTACCTCTAGACCCGCCAGCGACTGAGAAGCCCACTCCTCTGCCCGAGCGAGTTTTTCCTTCAGCTTGGAGACCCTCGTCGCATTTCCTTCATGCTCGGATCGACACTGCGTCTCAACAGCAAGAGCCTCTTCCACGACAGCTTTTCTCCTATCTATCTCCAGCTTATGCTTCTGGATGGAGTTGTCTAGGCCTTCCAGCTTTGTAGCAAGCCGCGCAGTCATGAGGTCGAACCGAGCCTGGACATCAGCATCGAGGCTGCCCCAAGTCAGCTGCAAGTATTCGGTAATGGGTTGCTCTAACCCATTAACCACCGCCTCCAGGGCGTCAGCTACCCCAGAATCGCCGAGCTCCCTGATGACCCCGATCGAAGCAAGAGAAGTCTTCTTCAGGCGCTCGAAATCTAGACTCTTTGCTAACACCATTGATATCATCGTTTTCAAACCGGTGTAGAAGAGGCTGGTATGTTGCTCGGTCAACGCAACTAGATTCGACTGGGCGCCGGGAGCGGCCGCAATATCAGCAAGTCCCTCTCCAGGGATAATTGCAGACGAGGTGGCCACAGCCGTCGCATCGACGCATGGCACAACCGAAGAAGGTGCGACAACGGCGGTCGAAGTCATCGCCACACCCACAAGAGGCAAGGTCACGACGACGGGTTCATCCTCCTCTTTAGGTGACAAAACTACTCCGGGCATACTGGTCCCTGAAGCCACTTCCTCATCGAAGTCGGACGCCTCCGTATCATCGTCAGGAGCCCAAGCGGAGCCAGAATGCGCTTCAACGCTATACTCCTCGTGGGCGCTATCCCCTGAAAAGAGGACAAGAAAGTTAATATCAGTATGATGATAATCTTTCTAAAGGGAGACATAAAGACGACATTTACCCGGAGCCAACGGTATATACGACGCATCCGCACCCGAGGTAGCTAAACCACGCCTTAATGATGCAATACGAACCGTCATACCTGGAGAAGGAGGTGGGCCGACCGACATCACCAAGAGTTCCGTCAAGCTCCACCGAGACGTGGTCGAGGTTCATCAGCTGGAATCTCGCCAGACGTGCTCGCTGACACGACGGGAGTTTTTTCTGCTGCTGACCTCGGGAAAGATTCTCTCATCTGCCTCGGCCACACAGGCAACCTCGCTCCGCTACCTGGAGCAGCAGCCACGACAGCAACCTCTAGCGAGGATTCTCCGGCGCCGCCGGCCGGAACTGTAGAAGGTCCCTCTCTAAAAGGCGAGGAACCTTCAGCCAAAGAATTATCCCTGATATGGGGAGAGGCAGGCTCATTCCCGGGAGCCTCAATACCAAGAATGCGGAGAGGACGAGCAACCGTCTTCTTCCTCCTCTTACGAAGAGAAACTTCCTTCGGAGCAGGAGCCCGTCGCTTCCCAGAAGAGACTACCAAAGCCCCCGCAGGCGGAGGCACTTCGCACCTCGGCATCGACACCAGAGGCTCATCCGGAGTACCAGACTCCTCACCCTCGTCCAAAGAAACCGAGGGGACGTCAACTCTTCCCCCAGGCTTGGGAGAAGGCACCCTGAAGCTTCCATGCGTGTCAAAATCACGATGGAAGGTGTTAATTGCCACATAGAACTAGGCGTAAGAATGGAGAATGCGGAGCTCCGTGGAGGTTGTAACGACCGGCATGATAAAGATTGCCCCCGTACAACCCATGAGGAAATACCGCCACCCTCTGGCTCCATCAATGAGTCTGCCCCTGGACCTAAAGCTGGTGACGGCATTGCCCACGTGCAACTGATCGTACCCAAACTGCCGGACAAACCGACTAGGCAAGTAGGGCTCGAAGAAACAATGGTCTTCGCTCCTATACAGCAGATGGGAGGGTCTAATACAGACAAACCAGTTAAAAGCTTCCGGGGAAAGGTCGGTCTTCTCTCCACCTGAATCCTCAAGCCGCACCCCAGATTGATTGTGATGAACGGAGGGGACAATGCAGAGGATCTTCCAGCCGTGGCTGAGGTTCAACACCAGCCGACAGTCTAAGACTGTGTTCACATTCCAGGAGGAATCCTTATAATTCAGCAAGAATATACCCCCGAGCTGCTACCGGAGCCAGGAGACATCACCCGAGGATTATGGAGAATTAACCATCCCATCAAGTATAGGTATGGTAACTCCACCCTGGGAAAACTCTCACGCCGAGCTTCGTCGACGAGCAACCCATCAGTTATGGCTCTCAAGCCAGCCTGTATACGGCACACCATGGCCGGAAGCAAGCCCAGTCTTGCCCTGAACACCAGGCGCACTGCCGGCCACAGGATGTTCCGGTGAATACGGTCCACGGATGCTGTGCCGGGCACTACTACTCGACGCAGCCATATGGAGAGGAAACCAGCCAACTGGGCTTCCTTAGACAGAGGCCGGCGACAGCGTCTCAAGTAACTACAGGCCTTAGTGCCTTCGGGGTACTTTCCTACCCCCTCGACGAGAATCTGATCCGGAGCTGCGGCCTCCTCCATAAGACCCTCGACGACCTGGGCAAAAAGCACGCCCAAACAGTTCACGGGCTCATTTTTGCCCCCCGAGGCTTTCTCCGACTTGGCAGCCCTAACTCGGTGAAAGAAGAGGTAGGACATCCACTTGGTGGTATGAGCCAAATCAGAAGGCTCGTTATAAAAAGCGGTGCACGCGAAGTATTGACACATCAGCTCCTGATATACTTTCGCCACCCGAGGGTCCAAATCCCCCAACTCCCGATTGGTGGGAACATACTCTTCATAGGGGATATCCACCATCGGCAGTCTTGAGACAACTGCCATCTCGTGGAGCGCCAATCCCAACTCCCCCAGTGGAGTGGCAAAGGTCCCAGTGAGCGGAATGTACCGCTCTATCAGCGCCATGAACAAGTTAGGGTTCGGAGGCAACTCGACGCTCGTCGCACTCACAGCGGCATATAGCCCAATGACCTCCAGCTCTCTCCGGAAGTGCTTAGAGGCCCAGCCCACTAGGCATGTCCATCGGGAGTTTGTTGGGGTGATCCACCTATTACATCGAGGATTCTCCTTGGGATATACCCCGCCTCATCCCATGAAGTCGTTGCAGAAGGTCGGCAATTAGACCGGCTGGATCATCGAGCTGTCTTCACTCGGGACACTACCCGGGCACAGTCCCCGGAACAACGTCACAAAGCCGGAAGGGCGACTGACAAACGACCCCCGGTCAGCTCCTTTGAGATGAAAGATCTTCCCCGGCTTACCGTGAAGATCAGGAGTCAGCATCCACGACATCTTCCTGGGATGCGTCGCATGGAAGAAGGCCGAGATAGGATAATCCTTCGGCATCGTTGGCAAATACAAAACCAAATTCTCGGCAGAGAAAACCCAGGGCTCCCTCTTGGGCCTCGTCTGGGACTGTTTGTCAATCATGTCCCCAAAGAGGAAAGCCGGCTTTATGTACTTCTTCCCGTCTACGTAGGTCAGGGGCTCGCCATTAATCATGCTCAGCAGCGTCCGCTCGCCCTGAACCGATATCAGAAACCCCCTTCCCTCAGGATACTGAGGTCCGAAGATGGGAAATGCCACGTGGGACAGATCCTCCAGGTAGTTCGAGTGCAGCATCCCAGCAGCGGAGCCCATCACCTCGGCCAGTGGAGACTCGCCCAGACCAACTGCAAAAGTGCAAGGGAAATATGTCATCACAAATCTTGTACAAACGTACAGACCAAGGAAACGACAGTCTGTGTCCTACGCAGGATCGTAACCATTTGGTTATTTTACGCCGGAAGTCCCCTCCACAAGCGTAAAACTCAAATTTTACGATATACGCCAACTTTCGGTAGCCAGAGCTTTTACGCTCAGGGCTACGAAAATATGGAATCTTTACGCTGGCACATTAGAAATGTGGGCGTAAAAGATAAAAATGCCTCCGTGCATCATCTTCCTCCAAAGAGGCTATCAGCACAGAAGACGACCTAGCGCGGTCACGTTCAACGTGTGCGAAGGATTTTTTGTCGTTTTTGTCACCCCAAAGGCTCTACCTCTAAGGCCGGATGCGCTACTCGTCGACGGGATACTTTGCTCGGAAGGAAGCTCGCCTTGCCCGACCAGAGACTCCCTCGCTGGGGCAGAAGAATGAAAGGAAGAACCTATGCTCTTTCCCTTAGCGGAGGGGGTTTGTTTTGGCGCCATTTCTGAAAGACTCGAAGTGCTCAGAGAAGGAACAAAGAAAAACTCGAACAGTCGAAAGCTCTCTTTCGCAGAAGACAGATAAAAAGTTTTTCTCTCAAAAACTTGGGGTATATATAGTCCGGGTCGACTCCTCGAATCCTTGGACGAACTCCTCGAGACCCTAACCAAATCTCGCAGATTGGTTATGATTGGATGCTACGTCAGCCCACTACCCTTGGAAGACGGACAGTCAGTGAATTCGAAAGGTTTTTCGTGCAAAACGGTTCAGCGGGTTCTACGCTAAAAGGGCTTTCTACGCTCGACAGCAACGGATCTACAATTTTTACACTCGCAAGCTACAAGTCTATGGTTTTACGCCCGGATGCCTTTGTGCTCGGTAGCTTTTATGCTCGAGAGGCCACAAACCTACGACTTTACGCTCAGCAGATAATAAATCGTCGATCTCACGCTCGGTGGTGCTCAGTTTACGCTCAGAGGCAACAGATCCGCAAACTTCACGCTCGAAGAAACTTTCTTTTCAGGAGCTACAAATCAAACAGTTCTACGCTAAAGGAGCTTTCTACGCTCGACGGCTACGAATCTACAGCTTTACGTTCGACAGCTATAAAGTCTATGGTTTTATGCCTGGATGCCTTTGTGCTCGGTAGATTTTATGCTCGAGAGGCAACAAACCTACGACTTCACGCTCAGAAACCACAAGTCTACGATTTTACGCTCGATGGTGTTCTACGCTCGCAAGCTACAAATCTCCAGTCCTATGCTAAAGGAGCTTTCTACGCTCGACGGCTACGAATCTACAGCTTTACGTTCGACAGCTATAAGCCTATGGTTTTATGCCCGGATGCCTTTGTGCTCGGTAGCTTTTATGCTCGAGAGGCAACAAACCTACGACTTCACGCTCAGGAACCACAAGTCTACGATTCCGCGCTCGATTGTGTTTTACGCCCAGAGGTTACAGACTGATGATTTCGCGCTCCACGACTTTCCGCATATTCGAAACAGTCCCCAAAGCGGTCAATTACAAAGAGTTCAACATAGAAGATACTCGTTCTTGACCCAAAGCATCCCAACTACCCAAAGCATACAGAGTTCAAACATTGAGAAATTACTCTTCTCGGGTCCAAAATTGGAGGTTCATCCAGACTCCAGTCTGAATATCTCATCTATCAAAAGATGGCAACTCAGTTAGACAGCCATTTCTCGACCCTATTCCAAGGGATTTCTCGAAAAGTCATTCTTGAAGATGAAGTCTGAACAAAAAATTCTGTTTATCAGAAGTTCAGAGCTCTACGCGGTCCCTCAGTCCTAGCAACAGGACAGTTCTAAAAATGTTCAAAATGCTCTACAGCGTTCTATGGACTATTCGCTATGCGTAAAGGACAGGACCTAGCACTCTTTCTACAGAGTCGGCGTAAAGATTCAGACGTGTTGAAGCTACACATATTTAGACTTCACAGCAACGTATGACAAGATGATCATATGAAGAAGCAAGACGATTTTATTAAAAGATCAAAGTCATGATTACATATGAGGGAAATCCAATCTACAAGGGTTTTCTTTTCATTTTCATGATTACATCTGAGGGAAACTCCGTCTACAAAGGAGATACCCCCTCGTCGTCGGAAGATTGCCCCCAGAATCCGTTCTACCGGGTTCTCGCATCGGTGCAGGTCTTCCTCTTCTTCTAAGGAGATGATCAGTGGCGAGAGAACGACAGAGTTGGGGCTTGCATAAATTATGCAGATCCCATGCTCCGTGCGCTACGGCAGATTGGGTTGAGGTATTAAACCCAACTCAGTCCTGGGAGACGGCTGCTACAGCTTGTCTTCTCTCTCATCCCCGAGAGTATAACAGGAGAAGACACCGCTTGCAAGCAGTATGGTCTAATATGACCCTTCCCTTCTCCTGAAAGGACAGCCACATAAAGTTGCTAATTATCCCGAGCAAGGGAGGCTAAGATATCCTTCCATGATCCATCGTTGCAGTGGACATTTGCTCGAAGACGCCGTCTTTTTTGGCTCCCTACATGCTGGAAGAACATGATCTCTTTCTTCCTCAGGTTGACCCGACGAACTCCGGCGATCATCTCTGCATGGTAATGGGAATGTGGTGAGAACAGGTTCACTCCCGCAGCCTTTTTATAGGCAAAAGAGATCACAGCGGTCCCCAATAAATCTGCCATAAAGTCCGCATCGACCGTTTCAGCACTCCATTCAGAAACGTTTCGAGTTACGAGGGGTCGTTCATGCTTCATTCAAAGCGTTTCAAATTTCGAGGAATTTAAAAGCTTTGAAGGGGGTCTTGTAGAAGCATAAAAAATACGCTGGGAGGATCTACGCAGCCTCTTGATGCAGAGCCGCGTAAACAGAGGCCTTCAAAGCCATCAAACGTGCAACAGAGCTTTCTCCGCTAAAAAAACACAGCATGAAGTATAAACTCAAAGGACCATCCGCGTAAGTGCAGTACGTCCAGGCCGCTCCAGCGTAAGATAGAGTTCTTCATCGCCTCCATGGCGTAAAACTCAGCCGCTCTCAAAGCAGCGTTAATGCGTACGAGGAACGCTTCGTTTTCCCCAAAATGAACCTGTCAAGTCACGCAGTGAACCTGGCCTCTGACTCCTGACAAAAAGTGCTGCACGGCTACCCAGACGACGGCTGGAAATGATGGCAGACCCCTCGGGACGCGCCCATAGTATGATGGCGGATCTCGACATTTAATGCAGAGGATTTGGTTAAAATATCACCAAACCGTTGGTTACAAAAGTTCCCTCCAGCGTAAACCGCTCTTTCGCGTACAAGGGAATACGCCGCCTTGTTTTACACAGGCAAACATGAGCTATTTTACGCTACGCAGTAGACAAACTGCCTGCCACGTCAAAAGCTATACTTCGTACAGGGCCCGAGGCACGTCTCTACGTCAAATTGCACAGAGCGGTGACAGTTTCCCTCAAGACACGTCTCTTCGGCGGATGCACAGAAGGGCTACAGACCTTCAAAATACGTCTCCGTATTTAATGCACAGGATGGTGGCAAATCTCTGTAAGAGATTTGATTGCACCTTCGAAAGCCGTAATTCCGGCAAAAACGTCCACATCAACACTCTGGCACGGTACGCAGCGGCTTCTACGCCCATCCAGGATCTGTGCTCATTCGGCTTCAAACGCCCACTCAGTCTCTACGACCATTCGGCTTCTATGCCTGTTCGGCTTCTATGCCTGTTCGGCTTCTATGCCCATTCGGCTTCTACGCATGTTCGGCTTCTATGCCTATTTTGGCTTCTACGCTAGGGGTGACAGTCATTTGGCTTCTACGCCAACCTCTTCTACACAAGGGATACCTACCTACGTGGCTTCTACGCCGTGATCTTCGCAGCAGATATACGCATTTTGTCCCCTTAGTTGGACACGTGTCACATGCTCACTCAAAAGGTCATTTATGCACAGGCATTGGTTATTTTAACCGTTGTATAAAAGGGTGCTGTACTGTCCACTCCTCGGTTGTTACACCGACGGAGTGGTCACTGTCACCAAAACTCTATAAATAGAGACCCCTATCAATGGGGAACAAGGTCGACAATTTGGAAGATCGAACCAGGTCGGAGAATTGGTAAAAGAGAGAGAGAGAGAGAGAGAGAGAGAGAGAGAGAGAGAGAGGGAGAAGGAGAGAAGAGTCCGGAGCTCAGGCAAAGAGTAGGGGTCGACGGCTCTGGCACCGTGCATCCACCCTCCTTCGCAGCCTTCGAAGCCGCTACCAGTCTTCCACGGCACTTCTTCAACATCGTGTAGTCCAAGGGCTAAAGTGATCGACTGCAGATCAGACACCTATAGCAATTTATACCCAGATTAAATAAATTATACTCCCGCATCCTCGTATAGGATCGAATTGTACAAGTTTGTTTGTAAACCAAAGGGCACGGGTCTCGTATAAACCCTGTCATTGAAATACACTTTCATTCTTTCGTTTAATACCACAAACAGTAGTGGCTTACGGCGATGGTTGGGGGTTGTCGTCGGGTCGTCGGGGGAAGCTCGGTCGGAGCTGGCTAGCGGAGGGGCGGCGAGGACGGTGGTTGGTGGTGGGGAGATAGGTTGCGGGAGGGTTTATATAGTCGAGGTGGGGAGCAAGGTGGCCGGTCGGTGGGGAAATGAAAGGGCGGCTGGAGGCCAGACGGCGGGGAATGGTCGCGGGGAAGCCAGAGGGTCACGGCAGCCGGGATCGGCGGGCAGCGGCGGAGAAACGTCTAGAAGGCGAGGGGTTTTGGGAATTAGGGTTTCATTGTAGCGGGCGGGTAGGCCGGTCGGGTCGGGTCGGGTCGGGTTTTAGAATCGGATCCGACCCGATCCGATAGATAACGGGTTCGGTTCGGGTCGGGTCAGAGGGTCGGGTCGGCTAACGGGTCCAGATTCGACCCAATAAGGATTGGGTCCGGTTCTGGTTGGTTCAGGATTCGGTTCAGGGTTTAAAACGGTTGGTTTAATCCGGTTTAATTGGGTTTATTAAAAATATTAATTTTTAGGTCTTTTTAAAAATGGTTCTGGGGTCCAATAAATTACAGAAAAATTACCCTATGTCTAATATTTTATTTTACACCCAAAAATATTATTTTTATAATATTTTAATATTTAATAAAAAATTTAAAATTATTTAAAACCAGAATACCTTGATTTTAATTAGTTAAAAATTACAGAAAATTCCCGAAAAATTATTTTTAAAACCTTGAAAAATCTGGGGGTTTACATAAATACTTATAGAAATTTTATAGATGTATCGAGTTTGAGAGAATACCCTCTCACCTGGAGGATATAAACTCGTGACACCGCTCTTAAGTTAGGAATGAACTTTGGAATAAGATAGTAGCCTAGTCGAAAGAACTTTCACTAGAGGGATAAATCTTAAGTAATCGATGGATAATATGACACGAAAGAGGAGGAAAGGCAAGGGTGGACAATAATGCAATGGAACATTTGAAAGAGTGGATGAGTTTAAATGTGATCGAGACAAATACTTGTCAAGTAGGTTAGACTAGAATTTGAACGATCAATCAAACCAATTTAAGGATTATCTATTATAAATGTATTAGGAGTATTATATTTAGGTACCTCCTTAATGTAGCCTTGACCTTTACCTATTAGGTTAGGTATATGAGTAGTTATACGTACTTCTAAGAATTGTATAGCTTGTTTGTGGTTAGAAAATGGGTAAATTAATAGTTGTACAATTAAGGAGATTTGTGGTATAACTTATAGGAGTATAGTATAATATAGAGTTTAAGGATTGAATTTAATTTTTCTAGCTTACGTGAGTATTCATAAGTAAGGACTTAAAATTAGAGTTGGATGTCTTATCTTAAGTAGACAAGTACCTATAATATGGTAAACCATTGACCAATATAGGTTACCAAAAAATCCTAAGAGATGGTAACTAGAGTAGTTATATTGAATTTAGGTACACATAATGGTTATATAGAGGAATAATATTAGGACTACTATGTTTGAAGAGAATAATTGAAGAGGGTCAAGGATAAAATTGTAAGAAAATTTTATTTGAAGAGAAAAAAATGGAAATAAAGTAGTGTCGTAAGATAATTGAGATGAGGATTATAATACAAATAATTATCTATGATGACGTAACGATATTTACGGAGAATGCATGACTTGAGCAAATTGGGTAGCTGTAAATTTGACCTTAGTTTGAGACTCGAAGAAAGAATAAGAAGATTAGCTTGGGAAAATAGATGATACAATATTCGTGATGAATGGCAGGAATGTTAGGAATGGAAATCTTACATAAGTTATGATAACACGATGATAGTTGATAGCACCATAGATTATTTTAAGATTCATGGTTATGATTATGTCAGAAGATGTCACGCCCCAGTCCCAAAATACATAGGACTAGGACACGTAAGCATGCCAGCCGCATGTATATGGCAACTCCAATATATGGAAACCATAACACATGCGTACGCTGTATTATGAACAATAATACACAAGTGGTAAAACTATATATATCTCAAAGCATAACTAAATCTCATCCACAGAATCATATATAAATAAATAACCAATATCTATGAAACTAGATCTCAATATAAAGTATCTAGAGATGATCGTCGGATAGAAACAAATCCACTGCCGAACTAGAATGAAAAATAAACAAGACAAATACAATATAAATACAACCTCTAACAATCACGAGGCTCAAAGAGAAGACCTCTCGCAATATAAGTAGCCAGTCCGGATCTGTGCTCCTACAAATACTCATGAACAATACACCTGAAAAGGGACCAGGTCCTCAGAGGGACATAACAAGATACATAAAAGTATGCCATAATGTAAATACTGTAAAAACTCAAAGGTGACCTAACCATCTAAGTAAAATGCACTTTGAGGATAATTTTGAGTGTATTGAAAAGTGTAGGCTAGACATATGCTGACGTAATTCACCAACCGTGACAACTGGCTAGTATATGCCACATATGTCCCCTATAACACGGGCGCAGGAATCCAATAACGTCCAACGTTCTATAGAGTGTGGTATCTGTAATATTACCAAGTAACATCCAACACTCTACAGAACGTGGCATCAGTAATATATAAATACGTCCGTATCACTCCGTCGAGTGCGGTATCTGTATAAAGGAAGTGGGTGTCCCATACTCCTACTAGTCGTCCTCTCCGTCCAATGATCTATGCATGTTGTATTCACAACACGCCTTAGCTACTACGCCTCGGCGTCGTAACTCTGGCTCATAGTCTATCGTTAGAACAGTAATCCAACCTTCAACCAAACAAGGATAAGGATTGGACCTTCGTACCACGATAGTCTATGCTCCGCCTACTAATAACTGCTAAGTCTTTTAACATGCATCACTATTAGCAGTTATACCCTATCAGTCGCACGCCTACACGTACAGGTGGCCAACCATATACGCAAGTCCATGCCCTACATAAGACTCACAACACGTGTAAGAAATATGTCAAGGCCTGGGGAGTTATACCGATAACTCCACAACTTTATGTGGGTCTACTAGACACTAGGTCAGACATAAGTCCTAACGTCAATGCCTCCGTTTACTGCACCCGAGTCTCTATCGGACGCGCACAGTTATATAATATAAACATACAAATAATAATACAGAATTTAAACAGTACAACAAGGCAAGGTATACTTGCCTGGAAAGAAAGCTGCAGTGTATAATGTCCAGATGTCAACCACCCAGAGTCATAAACTATGGTCTCAGAATGAATGTCTCCGGATGCTAAAATAAACATCACCAACATTCTCAGAATAAGCAAAATAGCTAGAAAGTACTTCCCTTTCGTCCAATTTGGACACAGGGGCAAAACGGTAATTTTGGGTCAAAGTGGCTCTACATGTGGGCCACTTTGCACTGAAAAGCGTGCCAAGGGTAAAGATCTCTAAATAGGACAAATTATAGGTCAAACAAACTCTAAATGTCAATACGAACCCAACGATAAGTCCAAATGTGAATTCCGGTGAGCCGAACACAATTTTGCCCAAAAAGTCAACCATGGAGCCCGCCAATTGGCGACTTGGTCAACTGTCTCAGAATTGCGTAAAAATTGGGTCACAGGACCAACGCGTTACAACGAGTCCAGTGGCACAAGTTTCGTCGAAATCTGACGAGCGTGCACAAAATGCGCAGGACTTTTGTAGAAGTTACGATACGGAGAATCTTCTGCGGATATGGGCTGATTCTGATGCGCACACGTGTCCAAATCAGTTTCTGAGAAATCTCACATGTCCGAGTACGCTGCGCGCACCATTTGGTACACTTGGTACACAGCGGGACGGTCCCATTTGGCGGGGCGCGCTCCGTTTCACACCTTTTGGAAATCTAAAAAATATGTATTTTTGGGGTTTTTCAACGAATTTAATTCTACATACAGCAGTTAATAATTTAATGTTAATTTACAAAAAATAAACTAGGTCAAGTGGTCTTCGCATACCAACAAGAAAAATTAGATTCGGATCTCTGTGGTGGGAGATACGAACCACAGAGATACGAATCCGAGAATAGGGGTGGTTGCAACAGAATTTTCTGAGATTTTAATTGTCGTAGTTTTTTCTCCACTTGGCACCGATTTTTACCTAGGTTGGCACGTTGTTCGAGATAAACTAATGCACATTATTGGAAGGGAATAGGTTGAGATCATACCGGTGAAGACGGCGTCGAGTTTGGTCGAGCGATGGCATGGAAAACGGAGTGGGAACACAGGTAAGATGTTCGATCAATTTCTGTCTCGCGCGCGCGGCGTCGCGGTGGACGGTCGGCCGGGGTTCTCCGGCGGTCTGGGGCGGCTTGTTTCTGCGGCACGGCGGCGGCGAGGCTAGATCGGGGAGGGGGAGGATTAGGGTTAGGGTTTAAGTCTCTAACCATATGTATATATATAGTTAGGGAAAGCGGGGGCGACTGCATGCGCGGGGGGGGGAGGAGAATTCCTTTGGAAAGTTGCTGCTGCTTCTATTTTCTAAGGGGTGCGGGTAGCAATAGGGTTTGGGTTTGGGTAGAGAATCCATTAGGGATTCAACCCACTAGGAATTTCTATTTTTTTTCCTTTTTTTCCTTTTCTTTTCTTTTTCTAATCTTTATCCCTTTTCTATTTTATATATATATATATATATATATATATATATATATATATATATATATATATATACATAGAAAAATTCTAAAAATTAATTTGTGCAAACCATTAAGCTAGCAACTGGCCAAAGGGTCTCCTACATGAAATAAATTAGGAAAAATTTCTAATGGCTCCATAAATCCCCTAAATGTACAAACACCTAAAATAAAAATTAAAAAAATCTATTTCTCCTAATTTGCTCATAATTACTACAATTAAATTAATAAATAATAAACAAAGTAAATACAGATTTTAGGATTTGGGGTTTTATATTCTATCCAACTTATAAAAATTTTGTCCTTGAAATTAAAACTAAGCCACGATAGAAAGTCAAGGATGGTATAAGATTTTGCATTATTTAAAATGCATGGCTAGGTTTAAATGAGGGACGATGTTGCGCGTTGCACAATCCAAGATCATGGAGAAATCCACATGAACGAAAAATAGGTTTCTTCATGTGTCATGTCCAATGGTGTGGACACATAAATGCTCTTTTGCATAAAAGCGCCCAACAATTAAAAAGTTGCACAAAGATAGAAATTGGATTAAATAATCAAAATTAATGCGTACGGCGTTCGGGAATTAATTAGAAGAACATGGGATAACATTAGTGTCACGCCCCTGTCCCAAAATATATGGGACCAGGCCACGTGGCATTGACCAGCTGACACGTCTTCGAGGATATCCCAATTCAATGGATCCTGACGAAGCGTGCTACGCTGTCCTAAATCTAACAAGTCTAATATCATAAACAGGCAATGACTAATCTCATCCACAGATAACAAGTAAGTACTGAAATGAAAAGACTGGAATATAAGAAACATAGTCGACTGACATAGTACAACCGGAATATGTCTGGTGGGGACAAACCCACTGAAATACAGAAATAGAAATACAGTGCAGGAAGAAGTAAGATAACTAGACCAGAGTATCAACTAGCTAGATATGAAAACTCTAGTCTAGAGCAGCTGCGTACTCATATCACGGGAACTCCCCTGGAAATGCCTCATAGTCCTCAATCAGGAATCCTGTCTCTACTCCTGCTCCGTAGATGGTAGGGTACAAATGCTCGTCTGGATCTGGAAGAGAACCAGGTCCTCAGAGGGACGTAACAAGTATACAGAAATGCATGCCATAAGATAAATACTATGTAAACTCAAGGGTAATCTAACCAGCTATGTGAAATGCACTTTGAAGACAACCCTGGTACGTATGGGTAGGTGAAAGGTATAAAGCATAGCGTCGAGCCAGAGGCTAAGTACCTGGCATTAGCTATAAACTGAACGCCAGGAATATATGCTGACTACATCGCCGATCATGATAGCGCGCAGCTAGTAACCTCTGCCGGATGTATCGACAAGCGTATATGCCCATAATCGGGTAACACTGGCCCAAAATCGGGTAACACTGGCCCACAATCGGGTAACCCTGAGGCTCATGGCCCCGCAGTTTACTCTTAAATTACGGCAACCAATTGTCTGTCCCATATGCCTACTAATTGTCTTCCCCGCCCAATGTTAATGTACAAGTCGCAAATACGACGTGGACACCTCATACTATGATGCAAGTCGCTACATAAATAAACAACTAAGCTGAACGCCGTCACACGTGCTGCTCATGCTGATGGCCAGTCGATCATGAAACATGCGTCCCTATATGAACTCACTCTGTGACGTGTTAAGATACGTGTCAAGGCCTGGGAAGTCATATTGATAACTCCTCGACTTTAGGTGGGTCCACTAGACACTAAGTCAGACACAAGTCCTAACGTCAACGCCTTCGTTGACTGCACCCGAGTCTTCTCGGACGCGCACAGTTAAATATTGAAACAGTAAAATATGCAACTAGTTAACATCTGGATTTAGACAGCATCAACAAGGCAAGGTATACTTGCCTGGAACTCTGGTGTGCACAAGCAATGCTCCGGAACCAGCAGTCAAGGTAGCACCGTCTCGGATGCCTACGAACAGATAACAATAATTATGATTTACTAAATTTTCACCAAGCTTAACTACCTATGTTAACAAAGAGCAGGTATACATACACAACACCTATACACATATATACTATAGATAATTTAATAACATCTATACTTATGTGTACAACTGCACTTTGACATATGTATATATATACATATATACATTAAATATATTTATATTTTTTAAAAATACATAATACCATGTATATAAATACATACACATATATTTACATATTTAACTAATAATTTATATACATACGTACAACATGTATATATATATATAGCTAAGTACACACACTAAATCATACTTAATTATGTTAAAATAATATATAAGTTTAGTGGTAAAAATAGTATTTATGTATTATTTAACAATAATACAGGTATTTATTGCCATATACTGTATTTACTAGTTTACATTATATATATATATATATATATATATATATATATATAGAAGGTTTTCAGAGTATTTAAATAGAGTATATATATATACTTTATACACATTTTATTTATTGATATGTCACCATATTCATGTGCTAAGTATACCAGTAATTAATGACACATATATGTAGGTAATATTTATACATTCCCAAACTATTTTACTAATTATATAAAGTATATCACAATTATTTATATATATACACACATTAATTATATACATATACATACACATATGTATTTATGTGTATACACCTATAGTAAATATAGCATTACTTATATTTCTACACAACCTTATTAATTAGGTAATAATACATAAATTATTTATTTTTCAGAAATAAACATTTATTTGTATATATATATATATATATATATATATATATATATATATATATATATATATATATATATATACATATACATATATACATATACACTTTAGGTATTTAAAGTATTTATCCCAAGTATTTATATATACTATGTATACATATACATACATGATTTAATTAAGCATTTATAAATATATACATTTTATACACATAATACTCAGAAAGTATTTACAGTATATATACATTAAATACAGAAAATAACATATACATTTAGAATACATAAAATATACGTATTAAATACTGAAAATACTAGATCTATGTATAATCAACTTGCAACCAACAATACATGCATAATTACTAATAATTATACATAAAATTATACACTAGGTTGTACCTCAGATCGAGGGGGTCACGGTGGTGGATCGACGCCGGCGGGGGTGGCCGGACGGCGCTCCGGCGTCGCGCGGGGAGGTCGGCAACGGCAACAGCGGTTTGGTACAGTTCCTCGCTGCGGGCTAGATTGCTCCTCGAGTTGGCGGCGGCGTCGGCTGAAACTCGACGGGGTGGTGGAGGACTGGCTGGGGGAGGGCTCGGCCAAGTACGGCGGTCGGAGACGCGGTGGTGGCGGAGCACGAAGCTGGGGGGTGGTCGACTGTGCACTCGGGGAGGAGTACAGCCGGGTTGGTGCGGGCGGTCGGGGGAGCTACTCCGGCGTCGTGGGGGCCGGAGACTCAGGTGGCAGGTGGGGGGGAGATAGGCGAGGGTGGTCGAGTTGGTATGGCGGCAGTCGGTGGCGGGGTATGGCCGGTGGGAGGCGGCGGGTGGAGAGTTGGGGTCAGGTGGCTGAAAGTGAGGTGAGGGTGGTGGTGTGTGTAATAATTTCTAGGTTTTTCCTTTCCTTTGTATTTTGGTTTTTGTGTAGCAATAAATGATGTGACATGATGTATATGTAGGAGAGAGAGAGTGGGGGGGCTGCCTAGGGATTAGGGCCGGCTGTGTATAATATTTGGGGAGTTGGGGAGGCTCCATCATGATGAGGGGAGGGCTAGGAATGAGTGGTTCAAAATGAAGGGTCATGATGTATCCCTAAAAAGTAGTGTAGGTACATAAAAATGGGGGAGGGGAATTATGATGGGCTGGTCAAATAAATGAGGATCTCTTCTTCATGGGATTGGACCAATGAGAGGGGGGCACCTCACTGCAATTTTGCATAAAGGCCCCTGAACAATTGAGAAATTGCACAAAAGCTAAAATTTAGGATTTGATGTAACAAAACACCTTGTTTGGTATTTTGCATTGGTCTAGAATGGTGTATGGTATTTCGTATGAGGCTTGTGGGTGTGTGGGTGGGTTTGGGTTGGAATTGGGTCTATTTCGAGTGAGGTTGGGTTTCCACATTAATTAAATCAAAATTAATACGCTAGGTGTTATTTAATTAATTATAAATAACCGGGGGGTCAAAATTGGGTTGGACAAGGGTCATTGGTGTAGTAGGCTCAGTGTACAATAATATCGTGATCTGGGTTGGTCAAAACTGGCTGAGGTTGGGTCTTAATTTCAATTGAAACGGACAACGAACGTAATTACGTAATTTAATTAATTTGTGCACGGACGTTTGTAACGACTTTTGTGCGTCTAAAATTTGGCACAAAAATGGGTACCCGGGGTTTGTTTTAGGTTAAATACGAGGGGTTTATAGGTCTAGGTCAAATATGTGGAAGTTGTTCTAGGGCAACAGCTAGGGTAGGGTCCTAAATATCGGGACAAGGGTAAGGTGTCCTAACTAACAAAATACTGCACAGATATATAAAATAATAAATTCTAATTAGAAACACAAAACCCTAATCATGCTATCTAAATTAATTAAAATAAAAAATTTGGTCTAGGGGGTTTACAATTAGGTGGGGCACAAGTGGCATGGGCATAGAGGGCTCAGGATAGAATATTATCAAAATTGGGTTGCACGAAATGGGTCAAGATTGTGTCTCCAATTTCGATTTGGAACACACAAGGATACAAGTTGGAATTAATTTAGAATTAAATACAAACGTCTGCGACGAATATTGTGCAACTAAAATGTAGCACAAGAGAGCATCATTATAAGTTACATAAAGATCGGATAGAAGGCGGGCATGTCTAGGATGAGGATATAGAATTTGTAGAAGGGCAATGGCTAGTTTAGTGCTCCAATTACCGACGCAATGGTAATGGTGCTCTGAGTGATCTAATTATTGCAAAAATCAAAAAAATGTCGTGTCCTATTCCCAATTGGATACCAACTAGCCCTAGTTTCTCCATCTAACCAAGTAGGTTAAATTTTGGGGTGAGGGAGTTTACAATCTACTCAACTTAAAAACAATTTCATCCTCAAATTTAAAATACGGCATAATTTGCTAATTCCTTCACATTCGTATATGAGGCAAGTCAATCACAATCTCTTCCAAAATTAAAAATATTTTCTAATCCATCGCAATCACTTTCGAATTTAAGGTAACCTCTGTTTAATCAAAATATTGTAATCTTTTCTCAATAGTCATATCCAATTATTATTTTTAGCTAGATCTATACGACATCTCTAAGTTTTAAATAACCCACATCAATTTTCACATCACGATCTCCGACTATCATAATCTCCTTTAAGAAAAATAATTCTAATCCAATATTATTCCTATTTTGCCTTATAAATTTTGTATCCTCCAAATTTTTAAATTCAATTCACATCCTCAATATTTCCAATAGGTAATCCAGCAATCAGAATTTAGCTTTTAATTCGAATCATCAAATTTTAAAAATTTTATCTACTTCACCAATTGTTCAAGCCTAGAATTTTGTATTTATCCTCAAGGTTTAAATCGTTGATTCAATCTTCAACATTCAAACTTTACATCATGTGCTCAAGGTATAAATATTTGGTCCTCACTATCAAGATTTCAAAATTCATTAAATCTTCATCCTCTAACTCCTTCTTCTAAAATTCTCCATATTTAAAATGGCTTAATCTCTCAATCTAATCCTACTTGATCACAATCTAAAAGAATTCTCCTCAAGTTTAATAATGCAACTTCTACCCAACTTAAAAGTTTTACCCATCTATCATATAAGGCTATACACTTAAGAAAATTATTCCTCAATTTATTTAATCATGTTATTTGATCCTCAAAAGTTTGAACACCAACATTTTACCTATGATATGCCCTTAATTACAGAAAATCATTATCTAATAATGTGGTTGGCCTATAGGGTTTATCTAGTACTATCTGTATATCAAACTTATACTAAGCACGAGGTTTCGTCTTTCCAAAATAAGGGAAAACGGAAAACAATAATAAAGAGTTCAAGGGGCAGGTAATAGAATAGAAGTATAGAGATCAAGGCGCTTAAAGAATTCAAACGGAATTGTCAAGGCAGTTGTGGATTGAACCTATTTGATAATTTTTTATTCACATGCTCGTATCAGTACAGTTATGTAACTGCTACGATATGCTTAGGCATGTCTAGAGGGCAAGTACATTCGTCTACTAGATACTACATATCTCAATCCACGTAAAGTAGTTATGCGAAGGGCTTACCAAGCACACTAAGGTTAGCTAGACCTTAATACACTAATTCTGAAACGTATTAGTGTATGCATCCACTAATACATGTATTGTGAACAAGCTTGATAAAGGAATAAGCTTGCAAAACTAGGCTATAAAATAATAGCATAAGTCAAGGTAGTATATAATTATAAATGCGCTAGATCATGATGAAATAAGGTACAAATAATTCAAGTTCACAAGAAGTTAAGACTATACAATCTCTACAGTTGTCATACAAACTCCTTGTCTAAGTCGCTAATTGACCAAATAGGGGTATGGGCCTCTAAGTTCGACAGTCTTAATAAATACTATCGTCTTATACTAGTATACAGCTAATGTCATTCAGTTATACTTCAATAATAGGTCAAAAGACTATGTGATACTAGGTTGTGAGGTATACTACCCAACTTATAATAATAAACTAATACTGTAATTGTCTTAAGGATACCGTAGAAACTCATGTAAGGTCTACGAGAAATGGTCTTGGTACTCATCAGGGTATCCTCTCGTATTATATAGGTAAGGGTCACCTTAAGTCTTAATCATAGTGCTCATAGAACATATGTCAATAGTAAGAATGGAAAAGTTACCGGTCTCAAGGGAAAAGTAGATATAACTCGTATCGAGGTGGGGGTACATATTACGTGATTTAAAACTAAGAATAATTATTAAGTTATAATCTACAAGAGCAACTCAAAACTATCAAATTTTAATTATCAAGCACAACTTTTTAAAGTTTAACATTGTCAACTATAATCCTAGCAATCTATATATCTTATCATAAGAGAATACAGTTGGCCTATAATTAGAAGGGTTAGGTGGCACAAATTGGAAGATGAAGAAAAGAAAAACATAATTAGTCGTCGCACAAATAGCGAGCATCAAGGTTGCAAAGGAACAAGATATGAAATTACCATAGAGGGACTCTAGATAATATCATGGTTTTCTAAGGGAAGGTGGTATGCTAATCTCTGTGTTTGAGGAATGATCGAGGAAATATTATATTCATTCCTCTTGGCTTCCTAGGGTACGGTCTGCTAATATCAAGACAATGAATCTAATGTATAGTTCTATAATACTATCTCACTATAAAAGTTAAGTTTGGTCCTATTATTCAACCTTGGATTTCTATGGGTTCCTCAATGCTAGGGTCAAACAATATGGTTAGATTTATAGCTAACCCTAGTAATACTTATACCACTCTTAAGTTATTCATAATTATATCAAGGAATAATGGTAAGCCATTATATAGATAAGGGATGCTAGGGTTTACTTAAATATTCTAAACTTAGTGATGTGTCAATGTTCTAGTTATACTCTTAATAGGAAGGTTACCCTACTTTTTTATCTAACAACAGGGACTTCAATATTCTAGGAGAGGCTATACTCAAGGTACTATTAGGAAGCACATGAATCAAGCAGGATACAATAATTCAAATAGAACATATTAGAAGGAATATGAGTCATAGTCAGATATGGATGAGATCATATACTCTAATCCTATGTGCAGGCTTGCTCGTTACAGTAACGTAACCGAGACAATATGCTCTTGACCTGCATGGGCCACCACTAAAAATATGTCACGCCCCAGTCCCAAAATACATAGGACTAGGACACGTAAGCATGCCAGCCGCATGGATATGGCAACTCCAATATATAGAAACCATAACACATGCGTACGCTGTATTATGAACAATAATTCACAAGTGGTAAAACTATATATATCTCAGAGCATAACTAAATCTCATCCACAGAATCATATATAAATAAATAACCAATATCTATGAAACTAGATCTCAATATAAAGTATCTAGAGATGATCGTCAGATGGAAACAAATCCACTGCCGAAATAGAATGAAGAATAAACATGACAGATACAATATAAATACAACCTTTAACAATCACGAGGCTCGAAGAGAAGACCTCTCGCAATATAAGTAGCCAGTTCGGATCTGCGTTCCTGTAAATACTCATGAACAATACACTTGGAAAGGGACCAGGTCCTCAGAGGGACATAACAAGATACATAAAAGTATGCCATAATATAAATACTGTAAAAACTCAAAGGTGACCTAACCATCTAAGTAAAATGCACTTTGAGGACAACTTTGAGTGTATGGGAAAGTGTAGGCTAGACATATGCTGACGTAATTCACCAATTGTGACAACTGGCTAGTATATGCCACATATGCCCCCTAAAATACGGGCGCAGGAATCTAATAACGTCCAACGTTCTATAGAGTATGGTATCTGTAATATCACCAAGTAACGTCCAACACTCTACAGAACGTGGTATCAGTAATATATAAATACGTCCATATCACCCCGTCGAGTGCGGTATCTGTATAAAGGAAGTGGGTGTCCCATACTCCTACTAGTATTCTTTCCCGCCCAATGATCTATGCATGTTGTATCCACAACACGCCTTAGCTACTACGTCGCGGCGTCGTAACTCTGGCTCATAGTCTATCGTTAGAACAGTAGTCCAACCTTCAACCAAACAAGGACAAGGATTGGACCTTCATACCACGATAGTCTATGCTCCGCCTACTAATAACTGCTAAGTCTTCTAACATGCATCACTATTAGCAGTTATACCCTATCCGTCGCACGCCAACACATACAGGTGGCCAACCATATACGCAAGTCCATGCCCTACATAAGACTCACAATACGTGTAAGAAATATGTCAAGGCTTGGGGAGTTATATCGATAACTCCACAACTTTAGGTGGGTCTACTAGATACTAGGTCAGACACAAGTCCTAACGTCAATGCCTCCGTTGACTGCACCCGAGTCTCTCTCGGACGCGCACAGTTATATAATATAAACATGCAAATAATAATACAGAATTTAAATAGTACAACAAGGCAAGGTATACTTGCCTGGAAAAAAAGCTGCAGTGTATAATGTCCAGATGTCAACAACCAAGAGTCAGAAACTACGGCCTCAGAATGAACGTCTCCGGATGCTGAAATAAATATCACTACGATCCCAGAATAAGCAAAATAGCTAGAAAGTACTCCCCTTTCTTCCAATTTGGACACAGGGGCAAAACAATAATTTCGGGTCAAAGCGGCTCCACATGTGGGCCACTTTGCATCGAAAAGCGTGCCAAGACTAAAGGTCTCTAAATGGGATAAAATATAGGTCAAACAAACTCTAAATGTCAATACGAACCCAATGGTAAGTCTAAATATGGATTTCGGTGAGCCAAACACAATTTTGCCCAAAAAGTCAACCATGGGGTCCGCCAATTGGTGACTTGGTCAACTATCTCAGAATTGCGTGAAAATTGCGTCACAGGACCAGCGCGTTACCACGAGTCCATTGGCACCAGTTTCGTCGAAATCTGACGAGCGTGCACAAAATGCGCAGGACTTTTGTAGAAGTTGCGACACGGAGAATCTTTTGCGGATACGGGCTGATTCCGACGCGCACACGCGTCCAAATCAGTTTTCGCAAAATCTCACATGTCCGGGTATGCTGCGCACACAGTTTGGTACACTTGGTACACAACGAGATAGTCCCATTTGGCGGGACGCGCTCCATTTTACAACTTTTGGAAATCTGGAAAAAGTATATTTTCTTGGTTTTTCAACCAATTTAATTCTACATACAGTAGTTAATAATTTAATATTAATTAACAGAAAATAAACTAGGTCAAGTGGTCTTCGCATACCAATAAGAAAAACTGAACTCAAATCTCTGTGGTGGGAACGAATTCGAGAACAGGGATGGTTGCAACAGAATTTTCTGAGATTTTAATTGTCGTGGTTTTTCCTCGACTGGTGGTCGATTTTTACCTAGGTTGGTACATTGTTCGAGATAAACTAATGTACATTATTGGAAGAAAAAAAGGTCAGGATCATACCGGTGAAGACGGCATCGAGTTTGGTCGAGCGATGGCACGGAAAACAGAGTGGAAACACAGGTAAGTTGTTCGATCAATTTCTGTCTCGCGCGCGCGGCTTCGCGGTGGGCAGTCGGCCGGGGTTCTCCGGCGGTCTGGGGCGGCTCATTTCTGCTGCACGGCAGCGGCGAGGCTAGGTCGTGGAGGGGGAGGATTAGGGTTAGGGTTTAAGTCTCTAACCATATGTATATATATATATAGTTAGGGAAAGGGGGGGCGACTTCATGCACGGGGGGGAGGGGGGGGAGAATTCCTTTGGAAAGTTGCTGTTGCTCCTATTTTCTAAGGGGTGCGGTTAGCAATAGGGTTTGGGTTTGGGTAGAGAATCCATTAGGGATTCAACCCACTAGGAATTTCTATTTATTTTTCTTTTCTTTTCTTTTTCTAATCTTTATCCTTTTCCATTTAATATATATATATATATATATATATATATATATATATATATATATATATACATAGAAAAATTCTAAAAATTAATTTGTAAACACCATTAAGCTAGCAACTGGCCAAAGAGTCTCCTACATGAAATAAATTAGGAAAAATTTCTAATGGCTCCATAAATCCCCTAAATGCACAAACACCTAAAATAAAAATTAAATAAAATATATTTCTCCTAATTTTCTCATAATTACTATAATTAAATTAATATATAATAAAAAAAGTAAATACGGATTTTAGGATTTGGGGTTTTACAGAAGACTTTCAAGAACCAAATAAGTAGTGAAATGACTTGAGATGGGAAGAGGAATAAATTTTCAATATTGGAATATAGAAATAAAATGGAATTGGAATATCCATAAATAGATTGATAAATGGTACCTGGGGTTTGGGGAGTGAACTGAAGAAAAAAAATGTTGGAAATGGCGTTTCTTATAATTAGAGAAATGGAAGAATTTAAAGTCTATGCTAAAAAAATTCCAAGAATCAAGGTCAGTTAGAGACTTTGGTAGGATTGAAACCTTGGTAAGTTATGTTCCAATAATATAATATTATGTCATTTAAAGCAAAACTTGAAGAAACCAGGTCCCGGGAGTGAGTGAACTGGTTGGAGTTAAGTTATAGGAATCATAAGGTAATATAAAATAGAATCTGGTTTGAGTTCTGTTAGTCGCATTCTTTTTTAATTAGATGTTATCCTAAAAATCAGAATAGTTAGATTATATGTTAATATGGGTAGGAGTGCAACTCCTTCAATATGTTTGATCATCTAAAATCCTGGATTGTTCCAAGTTCAAAAGTAATTTTTCATCGACCTTATTGCTTTATCATATTGTAATTATTCATCTTATTTTGTAAACACAGTCTTGTGATTTTGATGCAAAAAATTATTTTAACTATGCAATTGAGTAGATCCTTATTCTTTTCCTAGTTGTGCCATAATTTCGAGAACAAACTCTATGATTAGAAATCCTTTTTTAAAAAATCTATATCACTGTAGATTACCAGTTCCTTTTGTTCCAATTTCCTTGACGTAGTCACTATGGCTTAACTCTTCATATGTCTATCTAAATTGTGTCTTATTTTCAATCTAAACTCATGTGCAAATACTTCTTAAACTTACGGTAACTCTCTTATCTGGGTCTACGAATCTTCTTTTTGTGATTCTCTCGATCTTGTCATCCATGTCTTGCAATGATCGAAACCCTCTGTACCATCTCCCCTTAGTCATATCAGACAGTCTTTTTCTATTGTCTTGCTGAAGGCATGACCTATATAGCAGCAGTGTTGTAATTATCTCCCCTATAAAGTTATTGATAAATGGCACTAGGGTAGCATCTAGATTATTTAAGGAACCTTTACTAAGTTCATAAGTACCTAATATTCTTGCTTCTTGGAATTAGATATTATTTAGAATTCTTATAAATAGGATCATGGCTAGAGTTTCATTGCCAACTTAATTTTTATAAGTTGTGTAGCACCTTAGACTAAGGGTACCCTTGCTCATAGAATATGACATCAAAATAGGATTCCATTAGTAGCTGTATCTTCCATCTTTCGAGAATCAAGGTGTGACCTTGCATACTTAATCTCTTTTCCACCGCTTTGAATTCTTTATCTTTAGTTCGTGCCTAATCTTTAATATCGAGAACTCGTTATGACAGGTCATATTTATCGTTCTTCCGTAGTGAATTCTCTTATTCTTCCTACCATTCTTATTTTAATTTTGGGAACAAAATTCCTCTAAGTAGGGAAGGATGTAACACCACCCCCACCCCCAAAATTCTACTAGAATTAACTTGGCTAGTATAGTTAATTTAGTTTGTGTATATATATATATATCTATATATATATATATATATATATATATATATATATGAACAAGGGTACCCTTAGTCTGTAACAGTCCAAACTGGACAGAAGCTGGCGGGTTCCAGAAGTCCCCCATCACTCATCTAATTGCTAAAGCTAGCTCTCCACTACTCCAAACCTCCTACAACTAAGCCATAACACCCTTACCTCACCCTCCTACGACCCCACACTTCATTTTTATTCATTTATATCAATTTTCCTATCGCTAAAGCTCTCCAAACTCAACATAGTTCAGTCGAACCTTCACAGACGGACTACTAAATTGGACTAATTTCTACAACAACTTGCACCTTCAAATCAATAGGTAAACCCCTCAACTCCTTCAATAACTCCCTTCTCTACATCTTATCTTTCATTCTATATGTTTTTTATAATTTTTTCTTGGTGTTTTACCCCCTAATCACTGTCATAAGACAAGGTGTCCAGACGAGGTGCTGTCAGAACATTTTGTGTAAAGAACGAGGTGCACGCACTAAACCGTTTAGTAAAACTCTTCCAGATCTTTTTCCTCTCGTGTCTCTATAAATTCCCTTAAATTTAAAATATAATTGGATATATGTCTTTGTCGTTTTCCCTTCCATAGAGGTCGTTCTACGCAGAGTGAGCAGTCAGGGTTATGTTGAAAGCACCGCTGTCCACGTATCGTAAATAGGTAATTACCTCATGTTTTTTTTTCATTTTATGATTGATGACATAAGCACCAACTAGCTACTTCATCACCCTAGGTAGATACCATAAATAAAATGTAAAAAACGTACTTAAAACATGCTAAACACTCTCACGTTCATAAATTCCAGAATTAAACTTTTGTCGTTCGTGCATAAAATTTTATATGTTTCGTTAACTTTTTATGTGACAAACCAATATTGCTATGTCTTTATTTAAACCCCCTAGCATGCCATATAGATTACCCATGTTAGAATTGTGAATAATTAGGTCCAAATCATGCTTTTACCACCCTTACATTGAAATTCCAGAACTGATATACTATCTTGTGACTATTATGTTATGTGCTTTTCTACTTTTATGTCTAAAAACTTCACAATAATATTCCTATATTAACCCTCTACCATGCCATATTATTAAAACATGTTAGTTTCATGAGAAAAGTAGGTTAAACCATATTTTATAGCATAGTTATTTAAATTCCAGAATTGATTTAAAGTGTCTCAACATGAAAAAAAATTCCTCGGATTAAAACCCAACTCATACCATGTTATTAGCACCCTAATAGGTGCTAGAAAACTATTTTATTACATGCTAATTGTTGCCCAACATTGGGTATTTTGTGACTCTAATTTAAGCACTAGGTTAGAGTAAGAACATGCTAACAAAACCAATTCCTAGAACTTGTTCCTACCTAGTTTAAAATTCTGATTTTAGGCTAGTGTGACACTTACTAATCATTGAATATTAGATATTTTATGTATTAAGGTGCTGTAACTTTAATTTATATATATATATATGTATATATGTATATATAAATGTGTGTGTGTGTGTGTGTGTGTGTGTGTGTGTGTATGTGTGTGTTTGAGTTAGAGTAAGTTAAAAACTTCTAGGTTGGTTTGTGGACTATGGCCCAGAAGGTTGTAGGAATGTGTACCCACCACCATTACCAAATTGATATTACGATTATATGAGTTAGATAGAATGATTTTATAGGATTAGTTGATTATAAAAATGAGACTGAACACTAGGGTTTGTTAGGAGTCATGTGTCATTTGTTTTCTAAGACCTTAGAATAACCCAATGTCGCACTTGTACAAGAAAGCCTAAATAGGAGCAACACTTAGCATCTATGTCTTGATGAGTAACCTAGCAACCTTATATAACTTAGGTTGTACAAGATTTGAGGATATAAGGTCGATTTGAAGACCAAAATGTTTGATGGCTACCCTCGATTCCTATTTATCCTATTTAGACAAACTACCTATTAAATCTAGAAAGAGTCTTTGATATCCAGTTTCTCCTTTTAATTGCAATAATATTAATGCCACGATAATTAATATACATAGACAAATTTTACTTTATGATTGTTTAGTAAACCCTATATTTGTGTATGATTTATTATTATTTATAATATAGGCATTCTGGATGGTTCGACTTTGGAGACGGGACCGGGATTGCTATATATACATCTTGGAGATCCAGGCAAGTATACCTTGCCTTGTTTTACCGTTTGAACTTAAATATTATTGTTTATGTGCTTCTTCTTTGAATATAATATAGTTTTGAACGTCGGAGAATATATGGGTGCAGTCGACGAAGGCGTCGATGTTTGGTCTTATCAATCGACCTTGTTCTAGTGGACGTTCCTAAAGTTTTTGAGTTATCATTATAACTCCCAAGACCTTGTCATGTATCATTTTATGACACTAAGAATGATAATATGAGCATGTTATGGCGCGGGCCTGTGCACTCGATTAGCTACCGGTGCGAGTAGCACGTGTGTCAGAATATATTATAGTTATTTTAGTTCTAGTTATATTATGACTTGAATATAGTTCGAGATATCCACGTCGTCGAAACGACTTGTACAATGGAATTGGACGAGGAAGACAATTAGTAGGCATATGGGAAAGATAATTGTCTTCCGTAGTCTCCGGATGGAACTACGGTGTTATGAGCCATCATAGTTATCTGGTTATGGGCATTTATAGTTACCCGGTATGGTCATATATATTAGTCGGTATATCAGGTGTTGGTTACTAGCTATGCGCTATGTTAGTTGTTGATATATGGTAGCATATATATTTCTGGCATCAAGTTGGTAGCTAATGCTAGATACTTTTTCTATTTTACCTACCCATATGCATCAAAGTTGTCTTCAAATTGCATTCACTTAGTTCGTGAGTTCACCCTACGCTTTGCACATTATTTACATTATGGCATGTACTTTTTGTATCTTGTTACGTTCCTCTGAGGACCTGGTTTCCTGCCAGATTGTAGAGTTGATTGATGTTGTGATTTGCTTGAGCTGCTGATGGGTATCATCTTGCTATACAGTTATTTATTATTAGGTATTTATATACTTCATTGTTCACCTATTATCTTCTTATTGCTTATTACTTGTTGTTATAGCCTAGTTTGCATGCTTATTCTTTTTTTGAGCTTGATCGAACCAACTGTATTATTGGGCGGCCGACTCTAATCAACTTGTTCTTCCTTGACTTTACTCATTACGTATATTGAGATATAGTTAGTTGATGGATCATAGCGATTTATAGCTTGATCACTTGACCTTGGATAATATAAGTATGCTTCAATGGGTCCATTAAATTGGAAAACCCTTCAGAGTCTTACCAGTTGACCATTGCCACATGGCCTGGTCCCATATATTTTGGGACTAGGGCATGACAGAGTCAGACTGGCCACAAGCCAATTACATAGTGCATCTTCCGGTCAGAACAGAAAAGGGGCACTACATAATATACTACAAAAAAAAGTTGTCTCGGAACTTAAGAATGAGGGTCCTACCTCCGATTGAACGAACAACGAAGGATACTTCTCCTTCATCTCCGTCACCAACTCCCATGTCAACTCCTCTACTGAATTGTTCTGCCACTGCACGTGAACCAAAAATATCGAACGTTTTCACAAAATATTTTTTATGACGGTCCAAGATTGGCAACAAGTTTTTCAAAATATGACAAGTCTTCGTGCAGCTCCAGCTGATTAGAACTAACCACATGATTTGGGTCATGTACATACTTTCGAAGTTGAGAAACGTGAAAGATACTGTGCACTTCAGCCAAGGTCGGGGGTAGCATAATCCGATAGGCAATAACTGCCACTCACTCGAGGATCTCGAAGGGACCAACAAACCTTAGACTCAGTTTACCTTTGACCCCAAACCGCATTATACCCCGAATCGGTGTTACTTTTAAGAATACATGATCCCCAACCATGAATTCTAATAGTTGTTGATGGGTGTCTGCATAACTCTTCTGTCGACTCTGCGTGATGCAAAATCTGTTCCGAATCATGCGGACCTTTTCGACGGCCTGCTCCACTAGTTCCGGTCCGAGTACCTGTCGGTCACCGAGTTTATTCCAGCATATCGTTGATCGACCCTTTCTCCTGTATAGCACCTCATATGGTGCCATCTAGATGCTCCACTGGTAATTATTGTTATACGCAAATTCAGTCCCAACTAGTTTTCAAGTCTATAGCACACAATCGTAGCATATCTTCGAGTATTTCGTTTACCCACTCCGTTTGGCCATCTGTTTGAGGATGATAGGTGGTACTAAAATTTAACTTGGTTTCCAATGCAAACAGTAGACTCATCCAGAAATACGACAAGAATCATCCGTCTCTGTCAGAGACTGGTGGCCGGTACTCCATGTAGTCGGACAATCTCATCGATGTAAATCTGTGTTAACCGATCAACGATCCATATAACTTTGATCCTGATGAAGTGAGCGGACTTGGTCAATCGATCCACAATGACCCAAATAGCATCATTCTTCTGCGGCATCTTCAGAAAACCTGCAATAAAATTCATTGTGATGTTATCCCACTTCCACTCTGGAATGGCGAGATTCTGCAGCTTCTCGTCTCGCCCTTGATGCTCTGCTTTTACTTGCTGACAGGCCATACAATGTGATACGAAGGTAGCCACGTCTCTCTTTATACCATGCCACCAAAAGGGTTTGCGTAAGTCCTTATACATCTTAGTACTGCCTGGATGTAAGGTATACTTCGCATAGTGTGCCTCATTCATAATTTTCTTCCTGAGATCTGTATCATTAGGGACGCATAGTCTTCCCTTCACGTACAACGTTCCACTCTTATCTTTCGTAAAGTCGGTCGCCTTCCCTGTCGAGATCAGCTCGTGCATCTTCTTTAGGAATAGGTCATCCTTCTGAGCAAACTTTATCTTTTCCCGCAAACTCGGCTCAAGTTGTAGTTGAGACAGTTGCACTCCTTGGCACCCACTCGGAATTTGATACCCATGTTATCTAAATCTTGAAGTATTATGCTGGCTATGGATAGTGAACCCACGAACTTCCGACTCAACGCGTCCGCTACAACATTAGCCTTGCCCGGAGTATAAGCGATCGACAAGTCGTAATCCTTGATGAGTTCCAACCAACGTCTCTCTGTCATAAGTTCAGTTCCCTTTGGGTAAAAAGGTATTTAGGACTCTTGTGATCCGTATAGATTTTGTAAGCCACGTCGTAGAGATAGTGTCACCACATTTTCAACGCAAACACAATTGTCGCCAATTCTAAGTTATGCGTAGGGACCCGCCTGGCTGCTCCACCATCTTAGTTGAGTTCTCTTAGTTCTTCTCGTGCGACTTCAACTGTCTCGAAGCGCAAGAGATCACCTTATCTCTCTGCATGAGCACACACCCTAAGCCAAGCCCTGATGCATCGATGTAGATATGAAACCCTTCTGGCCTTTCTGGAAGCTCAAGGATGGGAGCTGAGATGTGTCATTGCATTAACTCCTGGAAGCTAGTTTCACAGTCGTCGCTCCATACGAACACTACTAGAATAAGCGGGATTAGCAAAAATTTTTAGCGACTCCATGTAAAAACGTCGCTAATTTATCGACTCCATGTAAAAATATCGCTAGACGTCGCTAATTGACGACATTTAGCGACGTTTAGCGACTTTTATTCAGTTTTTAAAAGATTAGTCGCTATAAGTTCAATTTAGGTCGCTAACCGTCGCTAATATATTTTATTTAGCGACGTTTAGCGACGTATATATTTTGGACATTTAGCGACGTCATTAGCGACGTTTAAGACGTCGCTAAATTAGCGACGTCATTATTGGCGTCGCTAAAACGTCGCAAATTTTTTTACTTAGGGCTGATTCTCCCAATTTTCTTCGATCTCTCCCTCTCCCAAATTTCAAACCCGCTCTCGATCTCTCCCGCTCCGTCTCCTCCTTCCTCCCTCCGGCGACCCCCCTCGACCGCGTCCTCCTCCTCCGGCTCCCCTCCTCCCTCCGGCGCCCCCTTCTCCCTCCCGGCGACCCCCCTCCAACCGCGTCCTCCCTCCTCCGGCATCGTCCTCCCCCCTCCTCCTCCTCCTCCTCCTCCTCCTCCTCCTCTAGGTAAACCCTAACTCTCTCTCTCTCTCTCTCACAGGACACACACGACACTGACATTGACACGACACACACACGTTACAGACACTGACACATACACTGACACGACACACACACGTGACCTAGGGTTAAGGTTAGGGTTAGGGTTTTTGACCTGGTGTTAGGGTTAGGGTTAGAGTTTTTGACCTGGGATTAGGGTTAGGGTTTTTGACCTGGGGTTAGAGTTTTTAACCTGGGGTTAGGGTTAGGGTTTTTGACCTGGGGTTATGAATGAAGGATATCTGATATTGATGAACCATAATTCTCTAGCTAGGATTTCTTGTAAATAATGTTGCAAGAGCCTGAGTCCAATTCATGTCTTTGAATGTCCAGAATGATAGGCTAATATAATCCAACTTGGACATATAATGACTTCATAGATATTCTAAGATTTTTTGGTGTCAAAGTAGTTCACAAGTGAAGAGATGTTCTGTACAGGCATTGGATACAAGTTGATGCATTGACTTAGAGTTGTTGAGTACTAGTTCTATGCATGCTGAGTGTAGGTCGGCATCATTACTAAAATTAAATTTACATCCAGGACAAAATAAATAATTCACTACTTTTGTAATGACAAAGAGGTCTGCTAATAGAGAGGACCAACCATGGAGAATTCCATAGCCTACTAACTGTTGGACAAAAACAACAAGAAGCCATTAGACTATTATGAAGAACTAATCCTATTCCATTAGACTGACACACACACACACACACGTGACACCAACCCTAACCCAAAACTAACACAACCTGGGATCAGGACCTAGGGTTAGGGTTAGGATTTTTGACCTGGGATTAGGGTTAGGGTTTTTGTGATAAGGGCTTAGTGTGATCCACGACTGCAGTCGATCCTCCCTCACTGGATCCATGGGTTTGCCATTGATGATCGAAAGTTTTGGTGGTGATCCACGAGAAAATCCCTTGCAGCTCCTTCTTGGATCCTTTGTGTACTCTTTCAAAGTTTGTATCCGAGCTTCGCCATGGATTGGAACTCGAATCGGTGGAGATTCATGGAGAGATCCATGGCAGCTCATGCTTGGATCTTCGGCTGCCTCCATGATTGGATCTATATGCTGCTCTGATACCATTTGATACGTTCCCAAATCTGGATGACCTAAATCTGAAACATATCTAACCGCATTTGATATTGTAGAATGATTTGAAGGAGAAATTGGAGAAGAACAGTACTATTTGAATTTGAAAATAGAGAGAAAATGATTACAATAGAGAAGAAATTGATGGAGAAGAAAATTCTAGGGTTTGATTACAGTTTAGGAAACTTTTTTTATTACAGCCTACTGAACACATAAAATCAAACGCTCATGAGCTCTAGTACAAATCTATCTCAAGCTAATGTTTATGTACAAAGTAATCTGGGAAGCCAGCAACTACTAGGATACCTACTGGCACCACTAGTATGTTTAGTGCCAAGGTATATAATATTTTGGTAATGGAGGCTACAAAAGTTGTTTGACGAAACAAAGCTTCGTGAAACCCATACTAGTTGGTAACAACAAAGGGTACTCCTTTTCAAGTTTTATTGACTTCAAATCATGTTTAGAATAGAGTAATTATTGACACCTTGAGATAGAGTACCAATTTAATGTTCCTTTATTTTTTTAATAAAAAATAGTGAGGTTTCAATGGCTTGTACTGTTTTGGTGTATGGGGAATGATCCTCTACCACCTATTTTTTATGTATATTTCTTTATATTATGTCTTAAATATTCTATTTAATATGTATGTTTATGTGGTGTGTCGGGGCTAAACTTTCTTAGGATTGTGAAGAAGGTTAACTATGTTATAATAACCAGGCAAAACATTATTTTTCTCCATAGTTGTGTTTAATTAGAGGATTCATGAATCTCAACGGGAGAGGGTTCACAAGTCTCATTGGGAAGCAGCCATTTGTATCGTTTAAGGATCTCAGAGTAAGTATTAGGCTTTCTTTCCATGCTCATAGTAATACATAACCTGCTAGTGAGATTCACAAATTCAAGTAAGCAAAATCACTATATGATCTCAAACTGGTTATACTACTTTGTTTTCTTTCATAAATTTCTTTGTAATCAGAGATTAAAAATTGGAACATTAAAGATTGATACACGGTGAGGTTGAATATCATAACACAAGTCTATGTAGGTTGAATTTGGATAAACAAAATATTGCATGACATCAATTTGGATTGATACACGGTGAGGTTGAATATCATAACACAAAATTTTGGAAAGGGTACGAGCTCCTTATAAGGTTGTTGCAAGAACAAAAACAGAGTTTTATTTTAATTTTTTGGGATCAGCTTTGTGAGTCATCTAATTCTTTCATTCCGCATTATTAAGGGTATGTCTTAAGTAATATATGTTATCAATTATATTCTTTGTTTTCATCTATCTTACCAGATGGCACCCATGAGGCACCCATGAGAGCGACACCTCCTACTGTTAAGAAAGAAGTGATGCCTCCTACTGTTAAGGAGGAAGTGATGCCTCCTACTGTTAAGGATGAAGTGATACCTCCTACTGTTAAGGAGGAAGAGATACCACCTGCTGTATCTCAGACGGGGAGTTCCAGTCACCCAGCACCTATAGCGGCTGTATCTCAGACGGGGAGTTCCAGTCACCCAGCACCTATAGCGGAGATTGATCACATAGACACTGTTTATACGCAGTATCTGAGGGACTGGTATGTGCCCCAGCGTATTGGATATCCTCGAGATTGATACTGTGATGTTTTATATACTTTTATTGTGGTTGTTGTATGATTGTGATACTTATATATTATGCCCATTGTGTGACTGTGATACTTATATATTATGCATTTTGTGTGACTGTGATACTTTTATTTTGTGTGTATTGTGTGACTGTGATATTTTATATACTTTTTGTGTTATTTCTTACGTAAAAAATTCAATGGAGGGTTGCTCCAGGTTTGTCTATAATATTTGTGTGTATTGTATGACTGTGATACTTTTTATTCATATTAAATGATGTTAATTTATCGGTGTTGAGTGTTCCACCGAAGGGGTCGGCGAACCCAGAGAATTCAACGGAGGGTTGCTCCGGGTCTATTTTTAATTAGAAATTCATAAATTACAGGAATAATAGTTTGAAAACAATTCAGTATTCATTTTTTTTATTTTTTCTGTAAAATTAGCGACGTATTTAGCGACGTTTAGGAACGTTTAGCGACGTTTATACACATCGCTAAATACGTCGCTAATTAGCGACGTTAATAGACGTCGCTAATGATGTCGCTAAACATGTCGCTAAATACGTCATTGTACGTCGCAAATTGCTGACATGGCAGTACTGCCAGGTCATTAAAGACGTCGTTGTCACGTCGCTATATAAGTCGCTAATTAGCAACGTTTAGCGACGTTTGTTTACGTCGCTAATTAGTGACGCTGCGTCGCTAAACGTCGCTAATTTAGCGACACATTTAAGTCGCTAAAAATGTCGGTATAGCGACGTTTTTCCTTTCAGCGACGTGCTGAGTTCTGACTTCTGTAAAACGTCGCTAATTACGTCGCTAAATGTGATTAGCGACATTTTTTTGTCATTTAGCGACATTTTTTGACGTCGCTAATTTGACTTTTTCTGGTAGTGGAATACAATTTTCTTATGACTGAGGCGAGTCAGAGGCGATGCCACCCTCGAAAAGTCCTTTACGAATCTACAGTAATAGCCTGGCAAACCGAAGAAGCTCTGAATCTAGTTGGCTGATATAGGCTGTCTCTAATATACTACTACTTCAAATTTCTTTTGGTCAACAGAGACGCCCTATGTTGAGAAGAGATGTCCAAGGAATAACACGCTGCTCATCCAAAACTCGAACTTACTTAGCTTGCGAATAACTGGTGTTCTCGCAAGGTCTGTAGTACAATTCTCAAGTGCTTCGTGTGCTCTACCTTGCTCTTTGAATATATTAGGATGTCATCTATGAACACGACCACAAATTTGTCTACGAAGGGTCAAAAGACGTGGATCATTAGGTCCATGAATGCTGCCGGGGCGTTCGTCAAACCGAACGACATCACTAGGAATTCGTAATGACCATATCTGGTTCGTAATGCTAACTTGGCGACGTCCTCTGGCTTAATCTTCAGTTGATGGTAGCTCGAACGAAGATCGATTTTAGATAATATTGTAGTTGTACCTTGAGTTGATGGTAGCCCAAACAGGCCGTCGATTCGTAGTAGCGAATACTAATTTCGCACCATTGCTTTGTTTAGTTCCTGATAGTCTATGCATATTCGCATCGAGCCATCCTTCTTCTTTACGAACAACATCGGAGCACCCCATGGAGAAACGCATAAGCGGATGTGTGCTCTATCTAGCAATTCTTGAAGCTTTACCTTGAGTTCCTTTAGTTCTACTGGCACCATCCTGTACGGTGCTTTTGATATTGACTGTGTATCCGAAAAGGTGTCGATGGTGAATTCAATCTCTCGATCCGGAGGCATTTCGGACATCTCGTTTGGAAACACATAGGGGAATTCTACCACAACATCAGTCTGAACGACATTTGCACATTCCTTACGAGTGACTCTAATAGAGGTCAAGTATCCTTCGTAGCCAGAATACAACATGCGCCTCGCCGTTATTGCCGATAACACCATTGTTGTCTTCGACGTCGTGCTACACGAATAGGAGAACTCGGTTTCTCCAGGTAGACGGAACACAACTTTCTTCTCTGCGCAGTCGATCGTCAAATGGCATAAACCTAACCAATCCATTCCTAGGATTATGTCGTACTCTTGATGTCTAGAATGATGACATCCAATGACAACTTTCTTCCCCCGATGCAGATGTAACCGTCCCTACAAATGAAACTAGCGGGCATGTCTACTCCCGCACAAAGGTCACTACAAGAAATAAGGGTGTCTTACAACGGTCGAAAACTATTGCAAAATTAATATAAACTGTTGTGAAATCAATCTGCAACGGTTATTGGAACCATTGTAAAAGTGAGCATTGCAGATTCTTCTCGCAACGGTTAGAGGGGATATTGGCAACAGTTCAATAAATAGTTGTTAATAACGTAATATGCAACGGTTCTGACATTAATGCGTAATGGTTACATAGCGTTGTTAAAAATATATTTGACAACGGTCAACAAACTGTTATAGGTATAGACGAATGCATGACGATTACTAATTGTTGCCTAAATGATTCATGCAATGATTAAGAATCGATGCAGATAATAGGCAACAGTTGAAAACGATTGTAGATAAATCTGTAGGATAACAATTAAGTAATGGTTACGAAAAGAATAAGCAACGATGTTAGAAACGGTTGCCAAAATGATAATTGTGCAACGGTTTCGAACAAGCATTTGCAACGAGTTCAGTTTGTACAGGAACAATTATATTCAAGTAATCTGCAACAATTTTATTACCATTGATAATAGAATTAATTGACAACGATTATAGAAGGATATTGCAACGACTTGTAGATATTACCAAAAAATATCGTCGAAATATTTTTTTGCAATACTTGGAAAACCCTTACAATAAATTTTCTTTTATTTTCTCACTACAAAAAAATGACTTTTCTTGACGGTTTTTTCTCGTCAAGAAAGAATTTTCTTGACCGTTCTACAACCGTCATCTAGGCCAGAGTCAAAAAAATATCCATTTTTCTTGACGGTCATTACCCATCATCTACCAAAAAAATACATATATAATATTAACATAAACAAACAATTTGCAAAATGAACTTATTTTATTAAAACATATCGTTTGTACATCGCAAACACTTAAAAACTATAAAAAAACTATAAATGTTGTCATACATCAAAGTTGTAAATTTTTCTAAAGTTTGAACTTGTTGTAACTGGGATAGGTGGGAAAGTTGGATAAATCTTTCTTATTCTTGGGCGGCTTCTTGATATCGATACACCAACATCCTTCATGATATCGTCATCTTCATCAATATCCTTCTCATTAGCGTCCTACATAGAGAAAATCACAAGTACTGTGAGGAAAACATGATATACAGGAGCATTTAAGAACATAATTATCAACATAATTATCAGTAAATATGCTCTCAGCGGGATAAGTAAGATATATATGATGAAAACAAGCAAGTAAAGTTCTTGCATCAATTTTCTCATTATGGTATTCCATTTATTTTGTTGCATCTTCTGCTAGCACCACAAAATGTTGTCCATGAGGTCTACAATTCAAGGGAAATATACGATATGACTACAATTCAAAGAAAATATACGATAAGACTCAATATGGAACAAATAAGTATTACCCGTCGATGAGCTGAATAGTTTTCAAATGGGCAGCTTTGTCAAACTGCAACCAACTTTTTCATGCCTCTAGCTTTTCCTTCTCCAAAATCATGTACATAATTCACTTGTTGAGCCCCCCTGCAATAAAAAAGAAAAAGAAAAAAGTATTCTTTAAGTAAGCGATGAGAGATTCACCTATTCCTCGGTGTTTGCAAATTGCAACATCAGTTTCCAGGCAAGCAATTGCAAGCCTGTAACTCTTCAACACCTCAACACCAATGCCGTTCCGACTTGAATCATAGAAAAGCGCCTCAATTTTCTCTCTGGTGAAGAAAATTCTTCTCTAGCAACTTCTCTAGGTCCCATAGAAGTTAAGTAGAAGAATATACAAATAGTTATTGCAAAAGAAGGATTTCCCTATAGCATACTTAGACCTGAGGTCTTGCAGAAGTTTAATGGAAGGTTTTAACCTCAGATTTCAAAACCTGAGCCTTGTACCAGTTTAAGAAGTAGCAATAGTTTAAGATCTAAGTGTTGGTAGAAATTCATTAACACTTGGATCTTAAAACTATTCTTGATATCCCATCTCTACTACGCTAGATAGGAAACATCTGGTAAGTAAATTTAAACAACTATTATGCTTAAGTAGTGTGCCTTAACCTTTGTGCAAAAGGATAAACATTCGTGTTGTAAGAAGAGTTACCCACTCCAGGCATGCGAATATTGCTTCCAGCACCTATTAGTGCCCAAAGTGTGCCAAACATGTGCAACTTGATCAGCTTTTCGAAGAGGGTGTTCAATATGTGAGTAATAATTGCACTGCACCACTAAAGATAATTCCAAAAAAGGAAAATGAGAGTAGAGAGTCTCATATTCGACTCATTAGAGAGCAAAGCGGAATAAAATCATGAGTGCCAAAGGATGAAAGATTGTGGGAGGTTAAATATATTCTGGATTGTTGGCATATCTTGCTTTCAGTACTTCATAGGTTCGGCAAAAAGAAGATAAAATCATGAGTGCCAAAGAATTGAAGATTCCAGGAGGTTCCAATTATTAAGCTACCAGAGTTACTTAATACTTATTAAGATTCCGGGAGTGCTTCATAGGTTCTTCCTCATAAAAGTGTTAAGACTCAAACATTTTTTAAATGAAAAGATTTAATAATTCTGCCGAAGTGTGTCTTACCGATACGAAAAGGCCATCAAAATTAAGCACCCACTCATTGATAAACTTAGAAATCTGAGATCTCTACTAGCCTGCAGATAGAAACAAAGAAAAATATTATTAGCATTATTTAACGGTAGTGAATCTGTGTTGCTTCAGGATTTTGAATAACATCACATAAAGAAAAATAAATAAATATAAATAAATAAATAAATAAAAGGTCGGATAATATTCAAGAGGACTGTAGTGAGATAATCTGATGAAAATGATCTGCGCCATCTACTTCTTCCTTGTACATACCGAGCTTGCTAGCATAGCATCATCCTACACACAATTGGCATCCTATACGTCAAAAGCAGAAACTACTATAAATGAAAGTAAAATGAAGAGACAAGGTTCCTGCCAACTAAAGAGATTAATTAAGAGAGGCTTTACTTACCTACTCGAAATCAAGAAAGAATACACATAAGACACTAGTAATGTGTCAAAGATAAAGAAGAAAGGGATGTGTATAAACTCTTGAAAACCTCAAAAAACCATATAAATTGCCTACATATACTATTCCCTAAAACCATTTCTTTCCAGATTCCCCTGATGTTTGAGTAGCTGCTAGCACCTGGAACAAAATAATACGAAGGAATGGATCATCTCCTTGTTGATAACAGTTAGTTACTTGGGAAGATAATTTTTGCGTAAGGTCTATGAATTCTGTTAGTTACTTGGGAAGTCCCCAAATCATCAAAATATGAGTTATGAGTCACACCTATGTGAACGTCACCTAAAAGTTATGATAACCCTCAGCTTAATGGTCTAGAAGATCTTATTACCTACGACATTTTCAACCTCTTTGGCAAATTTCCATGCATGCATGATGAAATTGTTTGCAAATAGTTTAGTGAGAAAAGACAAGTTTGCATGATCAAATGGTCTAGAAGATCTTATCTTATTACCTAATACTAAATTTTCACACAATTACAAAAAGGAAAAGTCTGGCACCAGAAAAGCTAATTGACTATATCGTTTCTAAGAACTTGGCAAGCCAACTGTTGTGCATTTTGTATGTGGATTATGAACAGTTATCGTACCTGTAGGGGTTGATAAGCCAAGCTTCTTCCAAGATCTATTTTTTAACCTGCAGTACAAGAAAAAAATTACTTTGGGCTGTTGGGTCTTTTTCTCAAAGCTAAATTGAGGAAAACTAAGAAATATATGCTTGAAGAATAGTAGCGTAAATCATCGAACAAGGAGCAGTCCAAATACCTGCCATCGATTATCCACAAAATCAGATATTTCTCTGATTTTATTTCTTAAATGACACTTCGCAATATTAGGAAACTTAGGTTGCAGTGACTCAACCACCTTATTAATCCCATATGGGTTTGATCGGATCATCCATACCTGCAAGCAAGAGGTTGGAATATATACATTATGATAACAGGAATGGAGAAAAGATTCCAATAGTGAGAGCATTTGCTACATCCAGTCATCAGTTAATTGATGGCTGCGAAGGAAGCGAACAAGTCTTCTGACTTACAAATTCTGACAAGTGTGAATCTGAGATGGTCACCAATCACCAATGTGGTACTGGATATACTATTATCGCCATGGTTATCACTTGATGGGCACTGATCTATTGAAATAACTATAATAGGACCTCCAGGGCAAGTTTGCATGCTGAGATCATGCAAACATGTATGTTCAACTTTATTAGTCCCATCAAGATCGTCAGCCATCAGTATTTCGATCTTTCATGTCCTATATTTGATATGACCAGTGGATGACCCTTCCGGAAAGCTTGCTCAGTGAAATTATGAATGCATTTTTGCTGTAGCAGCAATACTTTGATTTCTTTACTTTCATCCTCTGGCTTTTACAACAATAGGGCAAGCTATTGGCCTCATCTTCTATGTTGTCTGTGAATTGGTGTTGACTTTCTACACATGTGACCTAAATAAAGATCACGCTTAAAATGCTCAAAAAGGATAGATGTCATATTAACTTTTCCTTGCAAGGGATGGGAAAAATGGTACAAATAATCGAGCTTTAGAGTAAGGGTCATCTTTCACCTATTTGTTTAGGATAATTACCTTAAGCATAAGAAACACTTTAGGATTTTGTTTTTCCCTTACTGACAATATGTTGAGGTTTAGAAGTACCTTCCTCAATGTCACTAGAGTAGATACTAAACTGCTTTAATCCTCTAGAAGAACAAGTCAACGTACGCGTATAAGATATTCAGATTAGTGTTAAAACAAATCAGTACCTCATTTGCTGAGAGAGAACCATCTGGAACAACAAAGTCGTCTTCAATATCATCTTCAACCTTGGAAATTTTCTCGTATAATGATTCATCTTCATTATCCTTGTCACAATCAGAAAGGCTTTCACCCGGTTCATCATGCATGAAAGGAATCAAGAGTATGAACACAGTTTCTCACTAAACTATTATACAACTCTAGTTGTGGAGTTATTATATAAAAGCTTGTGTGTTTTACTTCATGCGTTTAGAATTACGTATTCTTATCAGTTGTAATAAACTAAAAATAGTGGTTTTCTTTAAACTAAATTTGTTAACAAAATGATGTATATTGATAAGCAGATAAAGGATGGGTAAGCTGAAGGGAAGGATCTTGTGGTTAGTGTGATGTCCGTAATGGGTGAAGAACAGATCTGTGGTCTTAAGAATTTACGAGTTATGTTTTTCTGCAACTTGAACCTGCTTTGTCCCATAAATTTAGTTAAGTGGTCAGAGGATTGTATCTTTTGTCTTAAATGTCCTCGTTTTTTATCTGGTTGAAGTATTTTATGGCAATGGTTGTAGTTGGAGTCTATTTTATGGCAATGGTTGTAGTTGAACTGAAAAGGTTCTTCCATTTATATTGAACTGTGGAAAATGTGTCCTCTATTGCCTTCAATGGAGTGTTGTTTGGATACTTTTGTGAGCATGTCAGGTTTAGCAATTTTGATTTTGCTAGGTTAATGTTGGTGCTTAATCAGGCAGGTCTATATATATATATATATATATATATATATATGTTGGCATGATGTTTACAAGTTGAAAGTGTCTTCAGGTTCAGTTGAACTGATTAGCAGTCTTGCGACCTCTGGATATACTGGCTCTTCCATAGGTTTTTGAATCATTGTTTATTATGCTCTGACAATCTAATAATATGAAATTGGGTGGTTATTTAGATTCATTTTATGTATTCCTGGATCAAGGTTATTTTGTGCATATATTATAATTGGTTACTTTTGTTGTTGGATAGTTTCAAAGTAATATTGTTGCAGGAAATAAACATATATAAATATTACCTGGAAATACACATTGATAAGAGTTTTCTACTGTGTTTTAACTTGTCTACCCCTACTCCTGCAAAAGAAAAAGGATCATCTCCTCGTTGAATGAGCAGCTTAATTATCAACATAGATGAATTCAGACACATAGATGTATCATGGTGTCAGATATCATAAGGCATCTAGAGGACAGATTTATATGATACATAGCTCAAAGTGTAAAGTTTTATCTTACATGAGAATGTTCTGTGGGAGGTTCAGTGAAATAAAATCTGACACAAACTTCCTTATAAATGCCATTGAGCTGAGAACTAATTACATTACATCAACCTTAGCAGAGGGGATCTCTTTTATGATTGCCTCTTTGACGTCAATAGCAGCAGACAAGTTCTTGACTGCAAGGATTACATAAGCTTCTTGCAGAGTAAGAACACGAGATGTTTCAGTACCGATTCCACTTGATGCTCCTAAATAGCAGCATTGAGTAAAAAATAATGTGACTAAGATTAAAAGCACTAGTTTGCAGAAATGGATGGATACGCATGTAAGAATTACCATACTAAAGTGTTTGGCTACCTTCCTGAGGAGAATGACAATATCAGCCTGCTTGTCCTCCATGGACTGGCTCCCGCTCAAGTGCAGGGCACATTGTGGCTGATGTTCCTCGCCCGCGCCTCGACTGTCTGGGACTTCTTCACCTCCTCCCCGCTCACCATCGCGCTCGCTTGACAATCAAGGATTGACCCACACTGATGTGTTTCCGAGATCCATGGTTGGAATTTGTGGATGATCTGCTGAAATTAGCCAAGAATTTCACTTCTACAGTGTGGAATTGGGGAAAAAGAGTCTGGATGATGAAGAACTAGGTTTGTTTTTATTCAATTTTCTGAAGATGAAAATAGTAGCAGGAAAATACAATTTGAAATTGAAAAGTAAAAATGTTGTAAGAAAACAAATGAATTCCTCTGATAATGTTTCCCTCTGCTTTCTTCTTATTTATAGGTGTGATAGGTGCACCCCTCTGCTGAACTGGCACTATGCTGAGCTGGCAATGATGCTAACGGCTGATGAGATGGCACCATGATGCTGAGCTGGCAATGATGCTAACAGAATTAACAGAATTGGAATTCCCCTTAACTGCTTAGATGGTCACACCTTGAGAATGGTTGCAGTGGTGATCTGGTTCTGGTGATACAGGATTCAGGGTTCTTATCAACACTCTCCTCCTCAAATCGACCTTGTCCCAAGGTCGAAGAATGGATAGGTTTTGGTGAACTGTTCATATGGAATCCACTGAGCATGTTCTGCATCTGAGTTCTTCTACTGAATCAGGACCTCTGTAACAGCCTTGTTATCTTTTTTTACCATTCTCCTGTTTAAAATCCTCTCTGGCTCCAAAATTAATCCTTCCACCTGAGTAGGAACCTCTGACTGAACCTCTAGGTTAGGGGATACCTTCTTCTTGAGTTGAGAGACATGAAAAACTGGGTGTATGAGAGCTTCCCCAGGCAAGTCAAGCTTGTAAGCTACTGCCCCCACTCTAACAATCACTTGATATGGACCAAAGTATTTTGGGGATAGCTTTTGTGGTCTATGCTGTCCAACTGATACCTGTCTATAAGGTTGAATTCTGAGGAAGACCCAGTCCCCTATTTCGAAATTCCTATCTGTTCTCTTAGTGTAAGCCAACTTCTTCATCCTATCTTGGGCTAGCTGGAGGTTATCTTTAAGTATCTGCAGTGCATTGTCCCTCGAATTCAAGGCCTCAGCAACATTTTGATTTTGTGATTGATCTGCATCATAAGTCAGTAAGTGTGGTGGGGGTCTTCCATATACTGCTTCAAAAGGGGAGATTTTGGTTGAAGAGTGCCAATTTGTATTAAACCACAATTCAGCCCATGGAATGTATTTGCTCCATTCCTTGGGTTTGTGTCCACAGAAACACCTCAAGTAAGCCTCTATGCACCTGTTGGTTACCTCAGTTTGGCTATCAGTTTGTGGGTGGTAAGCTGTACTGTGCTTGAGCTGGGTTCCCTGTGTTTTGAAGAATTCCTGCCAAAACTGACTAATAAAGATAGGGTCCCTATCTGATACAATGGATTTGGGTAGTCCATGAAGCTTTACAACCCCTTCAATAAACACTTTAGCTACCATAGCAGCAGTGTATGGATGACTTAATGGAAATAGGTGTGTATATTTAGTAAGTCTGTCCACTACAACCATAATGGTAGTTTTATGAAAGCAAGCAGGTAATCCTTCTATAAAATCCATGGACACCTCTTCCCATATCATGGTTGGTATAGGGAGTGGTTGTAATAACCCAGCTGGACTTGTATGTTCAGACTTATTCTGTTGGCATACCACACAAGATCTGATATAATTCTTCACTGAAGTTTTCATTCCTTCCCAGTAACAGCTCCTTTTCAATCTCTGCAAGGTCTTTGCTACCCCTGAATGTCCAGCTAAAATATGATCATGGTGTTCTTTTAACATGATATCTACAAATTCAGGTTCAGGGTCTATAAGTAATCTATTTTTGTAATATAGCAGTCCATCTCTCAAAGCATACTTCCTGGTATCCAATTTCCCCTGTCCCCATTTGTGGAGTTGTTCTGTGTAGTAAGAGGACTGCTTCATTTGCTCCTTGAACTGCAGTATCCATTCAGCCTGTAGTGTGGTAATTGCCTGCAGAGAAGGATGTTCCTGTCTTGACAGACTATCTGCAGCTTTATTTTCTTTTCCCTTCTTATACTCTACTCTATAATTGAAACCATGTAGTTTCATGACCCACTTGAATTGAGCTTCTGTATACAACTTCTGTTCCAGTAAATATTTTAGGGATTGGTGGTCAGTTCTAATGACAAACTCTCTTCCCCAGAGGTACTGGTACCATTTTTTGATAGCCAACAGAATGGCTAGCATTTCCTTTTCATATGTGGACAACAGTCTAGTCTTGCCTTTAAGACCTTGACTCAAATATGCTATGGGCTTTTCCCTTTGCATCAAAACTGCTCCTATCCCCTCCCCAGAAGCATCACACTACTCTAAGACAAATATTTCTGCAAAATTAGGCATTATAAGAACCGGAGGAGTTGTGAGGGCTACCTTCAACTTCTCAAAAGCTTGTTGTGCAATGTCAGTCCCGTGAAAGCTATTTTTCTTCAGTAACTCAGTTAGGGGTCTTGCAATAGATCCATAATTCTGGATAAATCTCCTGTAATAGCCAGTGAGACCTAAGAATCCCCTGAGCTCCTTCAAGGTTTTAGGTATTGGCCATTGCACCACTGCCTCTACTTTGTTTGGATCAACCTGGATACCACCTTGAGAAATTACATGGCCTAAATACCCCACTTCCTGCAGTGCAAACTGGCACTTGCTCTCCTTAACCTTTAGGTTGTGATCTGATAGCCTCTTGAACACTTGTTCTAAGTGCATTAAGTGCTTCTCCCAACTGCTACTATAAACCAGTATATCATCAAAGAATATTAGCACAAATTTTCTCAGGAAGTCTTTAAACAGTGTATTCATCATGGCCTGGAATGTTAAGGGAGCATTAGTAAGCCCAAAGGGCATCACCATGAACTCATAGTGTCCTTCATGAGTTCTGAATGTTGTTTTATGCATATCACTTTCAACCACCCTTACTTGGTGATAGCCTGCTCTTAGATCCAACTTGGAGAAATACTGAGCCCCATGCAGCTCATCAAATAGCTCATCTATGAATGGGATAGGGAATTTGTCCTTAATAGTGTTTTGATTGAGGGCCCTATAATCTACACACATCCTCCATGACCCATCAGATTTCTTTACTAGAAGAACAGGGGAAGAATATGAACTGGTGCTAGGTCTGATAATCCCATTTTCTAGCATATCCTTGACTTGCTTCTCAATTTCGTTTTTATAGATGTAGGGTTGCCTGTATGGTTTCTGGCAAACTGGAATAGCCCCAGGGTTTAGAGAAATTTTGTGGTCAAAAACTCTTTGTGGAGGTAGCCCTTTGGGCTCTTCAAATATGTGTCTGAACCTGTTTAACAAGGCAGAGATATAAGGAATTGTAGTTGAAGTTTGTTGTTTGACTTCCTGAGCATATAACTGGATCACATACAACTGTGACATCTGCCTTAAATCCTTATTGTCAGGTTCTGACATAGTGACTTCATCTGCATGTAGGCCTTTAAAACATTGTATCTGGCCTTGTTGAAAAAACTTCATGGTTAACTCCTTAAAGTTCCAAGTGATATCCCCCAAAGTACTGAGCCAACTAGCTCCTAGTACTACTTGGCATCCTGTGATGGGCAGTTTAAGTAGATTGACTTTAATTTTCTTCCCCTGACAGTCCACATTTGAACATATATCCTTGCCTTGTAATTTCTCTCCATTGGCTACTAATACCTCAAATGGTTCATCATGTGTACTAGGCAGCTTCAACCTTTCACTGAACTAAGCATCAATAAAATTGTGTGTAGAACATGAGTCTATGAGTATCATCATTGGTTTGTTGTTGATAGTGCCCCTCAGCTTCATTGTTGAACTCTGCATTGCCCCTGACAGAGCATTCAAAGATATAGCCACAGATTCTGTTCCAGTCTCTCCACAGGCCTCATTTCCTTCCTCCCCTTCTAATTGGAAATCTTCACCTTGTACTTCATCAGTGATCAACATAAAGAGTCTCTTCTCCTTACACTTGTGACCTCTGAACTACTTGTCTTCACACAAGAAACATAAGCCCAATTTCCTCCTCCTTTCCAGCTCTGCAGGGGATATTCTACTCCTAGGCTTCTCCTCAGTGGCATGAGAATGGGTACTAGGGTTTGGAATTGTAGATTTTTTCCATTGCTCATTGTTCCCATGGTATGCGTTGTGATTAGTTGACCCTGACTCTGTGCTGGAAGAAGTCTTACTGGTACTAAAATTTCCTCTGTACCCCCTTTTCATAACCAGGAACTTAGCTTCATGCAGCTTTGAAAGTTGCATAGCAGTGATCAAATTGGCAGGGCTGGCAATTTGTAACTCATATCTGAGCTCCTCCTTTAACCCTCCAATATACTGACTAATCAAACATGATTCAGGTAATCTCAATACCTTTTTTGACAACTTTTGAAACTGTGAATTGTACTCCTGTACACTGGAGTCTTGTTTCAGCAGCTTAAGATCAATCATGTGGTCTGTAAATTGGGAGGGACCAAATTCCACCTTAATTTATCTACAGAATTCCTCCCAAGTTACTCTTTCATCTTGGATACTAACCATCCAATCCATCCAATAGGCAGCAGTGCCTTTGAGTTGTACTGAGACAAGCTTGAGTCTATCACAGTCAGGGGTGTTATAGTACTCAAAGAAATTACTTACTCTCATTAACCATTCTTCTACATCTCCTGTTCCATCAAAATCAGGCAGATGAACTCTAGGAGTTGGAGCATTTCTACCCTGATTTTGATGTTGAACTACTTGTTGTGGTCCTTGGAATATTGCAGGAGCTCGTGGAGAGCTTGAATGCATCACTTGTCCCCCAGATCCCATTCCTGTAAGGATGGATCTATTTTTTTGAGGTGGAGTTAATGATCCCATAGGAATATGCTCATTTACAGATGAAAATGGATTAAGCAAAGGAGAATTTGTTCCCCAAGCTTGGTGACCCATTCCCTGTGCTGGTGAGTTCGACATAGGAACATTAGGGAAGTAATTGGGGGCAGTAGTGTTAAACTGCAGATGAGGTGCTTGATTGCTATTCTCAGTAAAACTTTTAGATCTTAATATCTCCTCTAACATTTTCTCCATTCTTTCAAACCTTCCAGCCAGATCTAGAACAGTGCCTGAGGGGTTTTCCATTGGAGCTCGTCGATCTTCTGCAGTGGTTCCTCCCGATCCGCCATGGCTAGAGCTTCCCTCCCTGCTGGCTTCTGCAACTGTCTCCAACCCCTGCTCTGATACCAAATTGATGTGTTCCCGAGATCCATGGTTGGAATTTGTGGATGATCTGCTGAAATTAGCCATGAATTTCACTTATACAGTGTAGAATTGGGGAAAAAGAGTCTGGATGATGAAGAACTAGGTTTGTTTTTATTCAATTTTCTGAAGATGAAAATAGTAGCGGGAAAATACAATTTGAAATTGAAAAGTAAAAAATGTTGTAAGAAAACAAATGAATTCCTCTGATAATGTTTCCCTCTGCTTTCTTCTTATTTATAGGTGTGATAGGTGCACCCCTCTGCTGAACTGGCACTATGCTGAGCTGGCAATGATGCTAACGGCTGATGAGATGGCACCATGATGCTGAGATGGCAATGATGCTAACAGAATTAACAGAATTGGAATTCCCCTTAACTGCTTAGATGGTCACACCTTGAGAATGGTTGCAGTGGTGATCTGGTTCTGGTGATACAGGATTCAGGGTTCTTATCACAAACCTCCTTTAAAACTGACAATTGAAGAAACATCCGCATTCAATTTAAACTGAGTCGGACATTTCATCAAACATTTCATACTCAGTACACAAAATTTCTTTGGAGAATAGGTATTCAATCAAGAATGAGAAGAATAAATTTTGATGAATGAGAAAATTTTCTCTAGGGGTTTGAATATACATTACCTAAGCCAGCCATTACGAGTATATAAATACAGACATAGCCTCATCTCTTCCTCTAAGTATTAAGATCATACTGAAGAAGAAGAAGAAGAAGAAAATAAAGAGCGTCATTATCATTTGTGCCATCGTTGGTTGTCTGCTCTGCCTCCAGAGCTCCTTCCTCTCGACCGCAGCTACTGTTGCTCACTTTGGGAAAGTCTGCAAGCACGTTTTTGGGCCAATGTACGTCCATCCCGAGGACTGCAAAGCCATCCTCCAGACAGACACGAGGACTCGCGAAGCGAACGAGCGGGATCTCGGCGTCATCTTCGTCGACATTCTGGTCGCCAACTGGACGGCTTTCCAGGCGGAGCTGGAGGCGCTGTCGCAGAGAGAACGCAACGAGAGCAACAGAGCCTTGATACGAGCCTGCATGAAGATCTACTCAAACAATTCTGCTTTGTGAGAGAGGGCGGGAGAGGAGAGGAAGGAGGGAGAGGAGAGAAGGAGAGGGGAGAGGTGCTCGATTTAGGGCTCATGAGTGGGGAATGAGAACTGGGGGAAATGAAAACAGACCCGAGGGGGAAAGTTTCTTTAAGACGGAAACTAAAAATTTAAGAGGGAAGCTAAACAATTTTGGTTATGGATAAAGGCACAGCAAAAAGATAACTCAGGTTGTTCCAAATTTTTTTTTTTTTTTTTTTAATTTTACTCAGGGCTAATTCAAAAATATATTTAGTACTGTCAAAATATATTTAGGACTGTCAAATTTTGACAGTCCTTCCAATAGTTTGGACTGTAAAAATTTTGACAGTCCTAAATAATGTATGCAATTCAATGGACTGTCAAAAATTTGACAGTTCAACATATTAAAAGAACTGTCAAAATTTTGACAGTTCTAAATAATTTTTGGGCTAGTCCCGATTAAAATTTTAAGTAAAAAATTTAGAGAAAAAGTTTTGGGCCAGCCTGAGTGTATTTTGTAGTGCCTTTATCATCAGCCAAATTTTTGGTGTGTACAACTACATCGTAAAAAATGTATACGTAAATAACTCTTTAACCACAATGTGAAATAATATATGTCGTAAATAACTCTTCAACCACAACGTACAATAATGCATGCCGTAAGTAAATTTACATTTTCGGTGATCAAGAGAAATGAAAATTTGTGCGAGAATCTTAAAATTTTAACTGGAAAAAATTTAGGAGGGAAATTAAAAAAAAAAAATTCTTTCACAACGTGTTGAAGCACGCCACAAATAAGTCTTCTTTCACAACGCGCAAAAATACTTACCGTAAATGAATCTTCAATTACGACGAGCATGTCAAACACGTCGTAAAAGGACAAAAAATAACTCTTTTATGGCGCACAAATTTGTACGCTGTAAAATAGTGTCATTTACAACGCACAGCAACTACGCATCGTAAATTGCGCGCCGTAAATGCTACATTTTCTTGTAGTGTTAGTTGACATAGTTTTAATAAGAATTGTTCGATGATTTAAATCACACAATGTTAACAATCACATATGTTATCTTCTAATGTAGTTAAGAAAAAAAATAAAACCTAAAATTCTTCTAACTACCTGAACATATAACAAATTCTAGAATATTTTTAATACTTAAACTAACTATATTTTATCAAATAACACAGTAGGACACACCAAACCATTTCTCTGTGTCTGTGTCATTGTGCCCAAATAAAATCGTGTTGCATCCATGCAAAATAAAAACAACAAAACAATGGTATAAAAATCAAGCATAGCAGAATTAGAATAGGAAATCCTAATTTTGAATAATTGGGGATGAAGGAGATGGGTACCTCTTGATTTGGGGATGAAGGAGCTTCGTGTCTCCCCATCGTCGAATTTCCAGGAATGGCATATATATATGTATAGAGAGAGAGAGAGAATGGATTTTGAAAGCCTAAAATCCAAAAATTGAACGATTCAGGTCACTTAAGAATTCATTCTTGATAATCATATTTATTGAGCCTAAGAATATATATATATATATATATATATATATATATATATATATGAATGACTCAAAGGAGGGGACAGCTGTCTTTTATTGTAAAAAAAAATTCCCTTTATGTACTTTGTCAACTGATGTTACATAGCACCAGATGAATATTGTGTACAAAGATGGATAAGCGCAAAGGTATTCGACCTTTCGGAAGAGCAGACCGAACGCTATGAGATGGAGAGCCATCATCCCCCCTTGGACGATCTACCGATCTATATACAAAAAGACGATAACCATGTGGGGGTACTCGTCTAATGCACCTCCAAAGCTCAAGTAAAATTTTGATCAAACCTTCCTATTACTTGACATATATGGTAGAATTAATTCAAATTGGACATTGAATTTGCAACCGCTATAAACCAACTATTGCGAGATCAATATCTTACAACGGTTGACTGTTCTTTCGACAATGGTTATCACAAACGTTGTCATTGAACAAAAAAAATTTATAACTAATTGCAAAAAATCGTTGCATAATCATTAAAAATAATAAGCCCACTTGCAACATGTTACAAAAAGTGTTACACAACTGTTGCTAATGGTGAACCTTTTTATAAGGCTTTATGTAAGTGTTGTAAAATATTGCCTATTTTGCAACAGTTACTTATAACCCTTGAATAACCGTTGCAAATTCAGCTCTCTTTGACAACACTTTCATAAAAGCGTTGCTTGACTATTGTAAAAAAAAAAATTAGTAATAGTTTATGAACCATTGTAAAAGGTTCATTAGATAACAGTTAATATTTAACCATTGCAAATAGATTTAATTTAGCAACAGTTATTTTAACTGTTACTAAATTGTTGTAAATTATAGTTTCAGCAACACTCATATAACCGTTGCACTAAAACTGTTGTGATTTAGGGATATTTCTTGTAGTGGGTTCATATATAATGGTGACATAATTTATTTATTTTCTCAGCAAAATCAGCAGATATAAAGCTTTACGTTGCACCTGAATCAAAGAGTACTCTAGCAGGCATATCTTTGTATAGCAATATACCTGTCACAACTGTGTCGGACGCGAATGCCTCATCTCGAGTCAATGCAAAGACTCTTCTTTGTTCTCCCGGATGTTGATTCTGCACGTTTACTGGTACTGTGTTTGCGCTACTTGTTGTGTCGCACGCTGGTTATATGCGATTCTAATTTGGGAAGAACCTCGAAGGATTTTGGCGCACCCAACATTCTTGAAACTTGTGGCCGTATTGACCACATCTATAACACCGTACCGAATGGCACTCAACTGTCAAATGTCCGCGTCTACCATACTTATCGCACTGAAATCCTGGATTCAGTCCCGTGTGCTCAACGTATTCGGGTGCTTGGGCACACCAGATCCTCCTACTTCATGATGACGCTTGTTAAAATTGTTGTGAATGACCTGCCCCGCCCTCTATAGACTGTGCCCAAAAATACGCTCGCTGTTCAGGGCATTTTTGTAGCACTCTCGGTATGTATGGCACCTTTGGTTCATGACATCCCTATGGAGATCGTCATTCAGGCCTTGCTCAAAGCGTGACACTATAACTGTTTATCGGGTAGGAAGGCCCCAGCAAAATTTGTAAGTCTCGAGAAAGCTGAGTTGTATTCGTCCACTGACAAGTTGCCTTATTTGAGGGCGGAGAACTCATCCTCCTTTTGCTGATGCACTGTCTTCGGGATGTACTATTCGATGAAGCCTGTCTTTAACAACTCCTAAGTAATCTTGCAGTTCGGGTTGGCGTAGTAGAATCTTTGCTTGGTGGCTTCCCACCAGTCGTATGTACAGCTCTAACTATACTGCTGTGCATGCTACCCTCTTGGACCCTTTGATGCCGATCAGGTTGAATAGTCCTTCAAGCTTAGCTATCCACTCCATCACCACATCTGGCTCAGCCCTTTCGGTGAACGTTGGCGGGTGCATCTTCGTGAACTTTCCTGCTCTGCAAGAAGTCTTGACGGAAGGCTGGACTTCTTCTGATTCTTCTTCTTCTGTCACGGCTCGAGGCTTAGGCGACACCGCTACCGCACCGTTGCTAGGCACCAAAGTCATGATCAACTCCATTATGGTGTCCATTTGCTTTTGTTGCGCAGTAAATTGGGCTTGAATATGCGCTTATTGAACTGTCGCTTGCTTTTGTTGCACTTCCATTAAAGGCATTATCATTTTCATCATCTCGTTTGAACCAGCCCCTCCAGACTCTCCAGAACTTTGTGTGTCATTTGGAAAAGCCAGAGAACTGCTCGTAGTGACAACGTTGTTCTTCCTAGCTATTGCTACAAAAGAGAGTAAACCCGTTAGTACTTTGAAAAATATTTACGGGCTTACTGTATGGGACTATTATTTTATGCAGTAGCATACATCGAAAATCATTCAATCGAGAAATCGGATCAAAACGTACAGAAAATATTTTTGAAAATTCGAGGAAGTGAAACATAGTGCTGATAATACTTGTCACGCCCCGACTCTGTAGAGTTGATAGTCGTCTCCCAGGCGTGATGTCGTGCATGCCTAATTTGTGCAGCACACAAGAATAGAACGTGTAGTTGATAAAATATTTTTAACACAGAGTATAAAACATATTGCAGCAGAAAGTTGAAATTTGAGTATATGAAGAAAACATACTTTTTCATTAATAACTTGCAGTAGAAAATTACATTGATATTGAATACATTTCGATATGCTATCTCGGCTAGATTATTTGAAATAAGAAAAGGACTAACAAGCTTCCATGAAATAATACTTATTTTCTCATACATTACACCATAGTATAGATTGACAAAAAATCCAAAATAAATTGGCTTCAACTATACTTAAAAATAGGAAGAGCTTCAAGTTGCCTCTCTAAACTTCAGCTTCAGCTTCAGCTTAGTACCGTGCGCCCTTAATGTTTCCGACACCTGAGGAGTTGGGAGATCAGTATACATGGGAATGCACTGGTGAGAGGGACGAACCCACTCCCCTAAATCGACACAGCTTATTAAGGAAAAGCATACATTCAAAGTTATCTTGCTATTAAGAACTATGGTGAATTGCAGTTCATATCGAAGTATATTTGTCAGCCCCATTTTCTGGCGCACTTTGGCGCATGTTGTCTTTGGCGCACTTTGGCGCATGTGGTTGCTTGTCTGGCCTTTGTTTAGATTGGACCCGTGAGTTGTGGAGAAAAGTGGGTTTGGTTGGGTTGGTGGCATGTGTGGCTAGGATGGGTTTGAGTAATCCAACGGTCCACATCTCAAACCTAAACCTATATATATTCCTATTTTTTTCTCTCTGCTCATTATTTTCTTTCCATTTCTCTCTCTTAGGTTTTCTCTCCCTTTGTAGGCAAGTACATCTTGCACAAGAGAAGAACCGTGGATTTATGGATGCTTTTAATTCTTAATAATGCATGTTTATTTCTATCTCATGTTGTTGGGATCGAGCACCCCTTCATCTTTAATACTTGTCGTCCTTGATTTTCTTGGTTGGAATTGCATGGACTAGAGTTTGGGTCTATGTGTTCACTTTTATTTTCTTGAGGATTGATCTCCCAAAACTTGTGTTTTATAAAACTAATTAGCTCATAGTGTAGAGCACTATATTTTATGTAACTTTGTTTTTGGCCGTGCTTGTTTTTGAGTCTAGCTAACTTCAGTACTGAAACTTGATACAATATGTGTACCAAATGGCTTATTGGAGAAGAAAAATAGTGCTCTGTAAAGAGTATACAAGAGAACCCCTTTGACATTGAAATACGTATGTTTCACTTTGGGTTGCATTGGTATGTTGTCCCAACTCCTTGTTCGTACTAATCATACGATACTTAGTATCCTAGCAAAAGTGCGCCAGTCACACTCCTTGAGTCAGTGGCGCACTTTTGAGAGAAAATTCAGTTGGCGCATTTTGGTGCATATTTCATCAAAGTTCTTCCTGGAAAACCAATGAAAAGTGTGCCACAGTCAGTCCGCGCACTTTTTTCGAGTTGGCATTCTTTCGCACTTTTGTTATGCTTCATCAGCCGGAGCACTTTGCTTACATTTGGTAGCTCACACACTTTTTCCTCTTCGTTTCTTGAGTGATGAAGCTTTGGTTGGTTTTTCAATTTCTGTGTTATTGATTTGTGTGCTCCTCGACTGACGAGTTTTTTGACTGTCGAGCTTTGACCTTGGATTGTGTGTTTTATTTTGTAGCTAGCTTGCTCGTGCACTTTTCTTGAAATCACACTACCACGACATCGCACAACTTGTGAAGCCTGACCTGCATGGGCCACCATTAAAAATATGTCACGACCCGCACCCGATATAGGGGCACGAGTACGTGGGTACGTCCAGCCTACGCCGTAGCATCGACGGTAGAATGCTGTCTAGGTCACAATACTATCTAATCAATCTCACACGAATATCCAACTCTATAAGGAGACACAGATATCACAATATAATATGGAATACTCAATCACAGAAATAAAGCATGATAAGATATCGAAGAAAATAAACGAAATATAAGACAAGTCTAAACAAAAAAAATAGTCTAACCTGCAAACAATAACATCCAAATCTCCAAGTGTGCCGAAAACAAGTCCTCTAAGGCATAGTCTGAAAAAATATTTCTAGTCAGGATGGAGCAAAGTACAAGCACTAACAGCAGTTTGATGTATATTGACAAAAACTATAATACAGTGTAAAGAAATACAAGATGGATATAATACTAGAAATAAGAGATACTGGTGAGTATGAAATACTGGAAATAGAAATACTGGAGCATATGTCATCATCAATAGCATACTAGCAATGTATCGGAATACAAGTGAAAGCTATGTCATGACCCACACCCTGGATTTGGGCATGAGTCATGAGTACGCCCAGCCTACGCCACAGTGTCGGCTGTAGAACGTTGTACAATAAGCCACCAATAATCTGCAACTCACTACATGTATGCATCTCCACATTATACTCAATCACAGGCACTAGTTTAAAAGAATACACCAAGATAAAATAATAGTCTTGATGCGGGTTCAAGGAATTTCCCCAAAAACTAAATATCCAAAATACAATATTCAAAATACTTTAGAAAACTGTCGAAGAACAATCCAATCCAAATAACTAACAAAATCAACTACTAATAAACTACTCCATCGCATACGGTATCTGAGCTGCTAACTCTCCCTGATCGTCCGGAAGGGCAAGATCAGGCTCTATTATGTCGCTAGCATACAGTCCATAATGTGTAGGGATTTTATCCTCAATGTAGTCACCTAAAATGTTTATCCAGTCAGGAAAGGAACGAGTACATCATAATAAAAAAAGTTCCAACACATGGTAGAAGCTATAAGACAATAAATAGCAAGGAATATATGATAGCAACAAACTAAACTCACAATAAAGCAACTAGAATAACCAAATGCTGAGGTCCTGTTATGGCAACATATAGTACAATATCTCCAAGCAACAAAAGAAATAACTACAATGGATGGAAGAACAGATAGGAACAACTACTCTATGTAATTTGAAATACCTTGTTGACATGTGAACGGCTAGGGCATAATATCCGGCAAACCACACATGTCGTGCATGGCTGCTATTATTCCAGAAAAGACCATGGGATCGAAAGGGTAGTTCACATGTCTACTAAGTATTTCCTCTTCCTACAAATACACATGGATTCCAAACCAGTCACGAAGAAATAACAATAATCCCGAATAATCCCGTATCTCATAATAAGAATTCATCATACTAATCCGTGTAACAAGTGTCAATGAATCAAATAATCAATACTAAGCATGCATTATAGAGACTATCAAGCAATGAAAGTAATCAAGCAATGAAAGTAATCACGAAAATGTACTCGCCTGTGGTCCTTAGCTGGTATGCATCAGAATCCCAGTCACAGTCCAAATAGCCTATATATTACAAATTTATCATGTCAAAAGATAATTTATTTTAATTTATTTAATTCTAGATAATTACTCTAAAATCCTATTTTAATCTTATTATTCTGCTTTTTAGGTCAATTCATAATTTTGTCCAAAAGAACCTAAATTTTATCGACTCGAGACTCATGGCACGCAAATCGAGGCGATCTGTTGATCGAAAAGTCAACCAATACAAACTCGACTTTCATGCATGATTTCCTGTAGATTTCAGCATCAAAATTATGCTGGAATTTATGGCTCATCCAAATTCAAATTTGCTTGGGAATTATGGCACATACAAATTTTGTATTGTGCTCCGATGGTTAAATTCTAACCTAGAAGTTCTACAGAATTAACAGTATATAAATATTTCGAATTAAATTTTGGGAAAAATATATGTCAATAATCTCGACATTATCTTTTCGAAACTTTAAACGGTTCATGATTCTGATTTCTAGTTCTCCTGGAATCGCAAAAACATCGAGATGCATCTATTTTTGGGCATATTGTGCTCTACGACTTTTCTAGAATTTAATACTCATAATTTCGTAAAACAATTTATATATTCAAAAATCTAACCTCAATATCATTCTAACGCAAGAAATTGGGCCTCATTTGGAGTCCATAGCTACGCGCAATGGCTTTTGGAAGATGAAGGAACCCTAGATGACAATTCTCCAAAATTTGGCTCAAAGAAAACCCTAAAATTATAACCTAAACTATTATATATATATAGAGAGGGCAGTCGCAGCTTAGGGGTCTGCCACGTGGCATTCATCCATGCAGCCCTGCCCAGATCGGATGGTTCGGGTTTGACCCGGCTTGGCTCAGCTGAGTCCGAGTCGAACTCGGACTCGGCTCGGCTCTAGGTCGGCTCGGCTGCACCCACCTCGCTGTCACTGACAGACGGGCCCCGCTCAGTTGGCTGCGAGAGCCTGACGAGTGGGCCTCATGTCGGCTGACTGGGCAGAATAATTACTATTATGGGTTTTTATTTTCAGAAAATAGTTTTTAATTCAGTTTTCCCTTATTAACTCAAAATAAATGCTAAAAATATCAAAAAATTCTAGAAAATTCTAGAAAATATATTTGATTATTTAGAACCTAAAATAAAAGTTTGAGATATTTTTAATTATGTTTAACCCTAAAATAAATTCTTACAAGTCCTAGGAAATTAGTGTTACTAGTTTTTAATTAACAAAAAATTATGAAAAAATCCTACTAGCCCCAAATTAACCTAAAACAATATTTAAGCTAGAATTTCAAGATACGGAGGTTACAAGTCTACCCTCCTAAGAAAAATTTCGTCCTTAAAATTTAAGGCAGAACAAATAAGAAGAAAATTACCTCATGGTGCAAAAAGATAGGGGTAACGCTCTCGCATCTCCTCTTCCCGCTCCCAAGTGGATTCACCGGAAGAATGATGCCTCCAAGCGACGCGAACCAAGGGAATTACTTGGTTACGAAGCACCTTATCTCTGCAGTCAAGGATCTCCACTGGCTGCTCTGGATAACGGAGGCTTGGTCCAACCTCAAGCTCCAAATGATCTAATACATGGTTAGGATCTGCCACGTATCGTCTCAGCTGGGATACATGGAACACGTTGTGAACTCCTTTCAATGTAGGTGGTAAGGCTAGTCGATAAGCTACTACTCCGACCTTCTCTAGAATATTGGAAGGTCCGATGAATCTTGGACTAAGCTTTCCACCTCTACCGAAATGAATTATTCTACGTGTCAGAGAGATCCTCAAGAACACTAAGTCGCCAACCTATGCCAAAACAGGAACTCAACGCATGATCTAAGAACATAATAACTATTTAAATAAATGAATCGATACCTCAAACTCTAGCGGTCTCCTGTGGCTATCGGCCCACTTCTTCTGTTTGTCCTGAACCACCCGAAGTCTCTCTCTAACCTGCTTCACCTTCTCTGCAGCATCAACTACCATCTCTGGTCCCAAAAGTACTCTCTCTCCTACATTATCCCAAGATAATGGAGTTCGGCATCTCCTACCGTACAAAGCCTCGAAAGGAGACATCTCGATACTAGCCTGATAGCTATTGTTGTATGCAAACTCTACTAAGTGAAGATGATCCTCCCACGAGCCACCAAAATCTAGTATACATGTCCGAAGCATATCGTCGAGCGTCTGAATAGTCCTTTCTGACTATCCATCGGTCTGAGGGTGGTAAGCCGTGCTAAATTTGAGTTAGGTACCCAAGCTAGCCTGCAAAACTCCTCCAAAAGTGGGACGTAAATCTACTATCCCGATCGGGCACGATACTTACTGAAACTCCATGTAGCCTGACTATCTGTCTTACATATAAATCAGCGAGCTTCTCCGTGGACAATCCTACTTTGAAAGGCAAAAAGTGAGCTGATTTGGTCAGCCTGTCCACAATGACCCAAATTGAGTCCTTCCCTCCTAGAGTGCGTGGAAGTCTGAAAATAAAATCCATCGTGATATGCTCCCATTTTTACTCAGAAATCGATAGTGGCTGTAGAAATCCTCCTGGTCTCTGCCTCTCGGCTTTGACCTACTGGCACACTAAACATCTGGAGACGAAACATGCTACATCTCGCTTTATCCCATACTACCAAATGTGTTCCCTCAGGTCCTTATACATCTTGTTAGCTCCTGGGTGTATAGAATACTGAGAACGATGAGCCTCCTGCGTGATCTTCACGCAGGTCCCGACTAGGCACACATAACCTAGTCCCATGCCTTAGAGAACCATCCTCTGAAATAAAGAAGTCATCCATCAATCCTGCCTGTACCTGAGCTCTGAGGCTTCGCAGACCCTTATCATGGTACTACGTCTCTTGAATCTTCTCCATCAATCCTGATTGAATCTGCATGCCCATCATCTGCGTATCCACTCCTGGAATAATAACCTCGATGCCTAGGCTATCCAATTCTGCTAATAAGTGACGATCCGTTGTCAAGTACATCGCTACTGGATATCTGCTCAATGCATCGACAACTACGTTAGCCTTCCCTGGATAGTATAGTGAAATATCAAAATCCTTCATCAGTTCTAGCCACCTGCGCTGCCTCATATTCAGCTCTTTATGCGTAAAGACGTACTTCAAGCTCTTGTGGTCAGTGTATATTTCTACACGCTCTCCGTACAGATAATGTCTACACAGCTTTAGAGCGAAGATTACCGCTGCTAGTTCTAAGTCGTGAGTGGGATAGTTTCTCTTATGTGGCCATAACTGTCTAGAAGCATATGCCACCACCTTCTTGTTCTGCTCTAGAACACATCCCAAGCCTTTTCCTGAAGCATCGCTATAAATGACAAATTCTCCTGTCCCCGATGGCACCGTCAAAACAGGTGCTGTGATCAATCTCTTCTTTAGCTCATTAAATACAGCTTGATATTCTTCGGTCCACTTGAACTGTACATCCTTCCTAGTGAGTCTAGTCAACGGCTCCGCGATCCATGAAAAATCCTTTACAAATTTCCGGTAATATCCGGCCAATCCTAAGAAGCTTCTGATCTCTACAACATAACTCGGAGTAGTCCAAGACTCTACAGCAGCAATCTTCTTTGGATCCACCGATATTCCGTCTCCAATCATCATATGCCCAAGGAACTCTACCTTATCCAGGAAGAACTCACATTTTGAGAGTTTTCCATAGAGATTCTCCTTCCGAAGGGTCTCTAGCACAATCCTTAGATGCTTCTCGTATTCTTCCGGTGTCTTCGAATAGACAAGAATATCATATATGAATACTACTACAAACTTGTCTAGGTATTGGTGGAACACCTTGTTCATCAAGTTAATAAAGACTGTCGGGGCATTAGTCAACCCAAATGGCATCACCATAAACTCATATTGGCCGTATCTTGTCCGAAATACAGTTTTTGGAATATCTTCCTTCTTTACCTTCAACTGATGATAGCCAGACCTCAAATCGATCTTCAAAAATATCCTTGCTCCACTCAACTAATCGAAAAGATCGTCTATCCTTGGTAGCGGATATTTGTTTTTGATGGTGAGGTTGTTCAGAGCCCTATAATCAATGCACATTCCCACCGACCCATCTTTCTTTGGTACAAATAAGACCGGGGCTCCCCAAGGCGAGAAACTCGATCTAATAAAACCCTTGTCTAGCAAATCATCCATCTGTTTTTTCAGTTCTGTCAGCTCGCTGTTGTTGATCATGTAGACTTGCTGCGATACCAATTCTGCCCCAGGCACTAAGTCTATAGAAAATTCAAGATCTCTATCCGGTGGCAATCCGGGTAGCTCCTCAGGAGATACGTCTAAAAATTCTGCAATAATCGGGTGTGGCAAGTCCGTCTCTGCTACCATGGCTCCATAAATAATTCTATCACTCTGCTCAACTCCTCCCCTAACAAACTCAAATTTTGGCTTTCCTGGAGGGCAAAATAGTACACGTCCTCCACGACAGTCTATGCTAGCATGGTGCATACTCAACCAATCCATTTCAAGGACAATATCAAAACTCGAAAGTGGCATTATGAGTAAACTAGCATCCAAATTATGGCCTCCCAAGGTAACACAACGCCCCTTACAAGCATCACTGACTAGGATAGTGCCTCCACCAGTCGTAATCTTGCAACTCCTACTCAAGGGTTCCGATACTAAACTATGCTTAAGCACAAAGGATACAGATATGAAGCTATGCGATGCACCATAATCAAATAAGGCAATAACAGGAATAGAATCAAGAAGAATAGAACCTGCTATCACATCACCAGTCGGCTCAGCTTCTTCTATGGTCATGGCAAAAGCTCTACCCCCTGGAGGTACTCCCTTTTGTTGGTGCTGAGCGAACTGCTGCTGTTGCGTAGGAAGTGGGGGTCCTCTTGGTTGCTGGGACACTGGTGGTCCAACTGGTCCTTTTTGGGCCAAGGATCCACCTATTGGGGGTACGGTAGGATACTCCCTCATCTGGTGCGTAGGTGATCCACAATATAAGCATACGCCTAATCTCTTTCGACATATCTCCTATGAATGTCCTGGCTTCTTGCAATAGTTGCATGGGGGAACTTGTTGCACTGCTCTTTGTAGCTGTTGCTGCACTTGTTGAGCTGGGGCTCTAACTGGGGCACTGTACTGTTGCTGTTGTTGAAAGGTCATTGGCTGAAACTGTGGACGCTTTGCCTGCCCTTGACTACTACCATTGCCGATAGCATCCCTGTTCCTCTTATTCCGAAGACACATATCTACCTCCACCCTTTGAGCCTCTACTAATATGTCAACAAGAGTCGTATGGTCTGAAGAAATATGGACCTTGACCTCCTGGTTCAATCCCTCTCTGAATCGTCTTGCTCTATCTTCCGGGTCCCTTACCATGTATTCTGCGAATTGGCTCAGCCTGCCGAATACTGCAGCATACTCATCCACGGTCATCCCGTTTTGCTCCAAGTTCTAGAATTGCTTCTCTAGAACCCCTTTGGCTACTACAGGAAAGAATTTCCTCTTAAAGAGGTCCTTGAACTGCTCCCAAGTCAGGTTTGGATCCGCAATCCTAGGCTTATTTCTGAACCAAGTATGAGCAATATCGTGAAGCTGCAAGCCTACGGCCTCAATCTTCAGGTCCTCTGAAAGCCCTGAAACTCTTATGATCCGCTCGATATCCTCGAGCCTCTCATCAGCGTAAAGGATTCCATCTGTCCCCTTGAATGTCTGAGGTTCCATCTTCTTGAAGTCCTGGATGTTACCTACCTTCGGTTGAGCGGTCTGTTGTTATGGTTGTTGGGCAACCCTCTCCATGGCTGCTAGGACAACCTGTTGGGCATTTTTTATTCCTACCCTCAGCATTTCTATCTGTTGCCTTTGTGCCTTTGCCTGAGCCTTTTGAGCCTCCATCATGCTTCGGAAGAGCTCATGTAATGGCTGGGGAGAAGGAGGAAGACTCCCTGATCCAGCTGATGAGGCCTCCTGCGATACAGATGGTGTGAGGGAAGCACCATTTGCTCTGGAACCACGCGCTCTGGTCTTGGGTGGCATTCTGAAAGGTTGAAAACAACAAGATTAAAATTGATATGGCACAAGATAAGGAAGTATTCAAGAAGGACGATCAACTATGAAAGAGATTCGATTGCTCGAAAGGAATTAATAAGGGTTAGCAAGTTGAGTATACGGGATCCCTAGTTATGATTGAGTATTTTGCTATTCCTAGTATGTATATCCTATGGCAGGCTCACAGTCGTACATCTAAATTGAGTACCATTACGAGTTCACAACCTTGTGCGAAATTGGACCTACATGGGCCACCACTAAAAACGTGTCACGATCCGCACCCTGGATTTGGGCATGAGTCATGATTACGCCCAGCCTACACCGCAGTGTCGGCTATAGAACATTGTCCAATAAGCCACCAGTAATCTACAACTCACCAGATGTATGCATCTCCACATTATACTCAATCACATGCACTAGTTTAAAAGAATACACCAAGATAATAAAATAATAGTCTTGATGCGGGTTCAAGGAATTTCCCCAAAAACTAAATATCCAAAATACAATGTTCAAAATACTTTAGAAAACTGTCGGAGAACAATCCGATCCAAATAACTAACAAAATCAACTACTAATAAACTACTCCATCGCAGACGGTATCTGAGCTGCTAACTCTCCCTGATCGTCCGGAAGGACAAGATCATGCTCTATTATGTCGCTAGCATACGGTCCATAATGTGTAGGGATTTCATGCTCAATGTAGTCACCTAAAATGTTTATCCAGTTAGGAAAGGAACGAGTACATCACAATAAAAACAGTTCCAACACATGGTAGAAGCTATATGACAATAAATAGCAAGGAATATATGATAGCAACAAACTGAACCCATAATAAAGCAACGAGAATAACCAAATGCTGAGGTCCTGTCATGGCAACATATAATACAATATCTCCAAACAACAAAAGAAATAACTACAATGGATGGAAGAACAGATAGGAACAACTACTATATGTGATTTGAAATACCTTGTTGACATGTGAACGGCTAGGGGGTAATATCCGGCAAACCACACGTGTCGTTCATGGCTGCTATTATTCTAAAAAAACCATGGGATAGAAAGGGTAGTTCACATGTCCACTAAGTATTTCTCCTCCCCACAAATACACATGGATTCCAAACCAGTCACGAAGAAATAACAATAATCCCGAATAATCACGTATCGCATAATAAGAATCCATCATACTAATCCATGTAACAAGTGTCAATGAATCAAATAATCAATACTAAGCATGCATTATAGAGACTATCAAGCAATAAAAGTAATCACGGAAATGTACTCGCCTGTGGTCCTTAGCTGGTATGAATCATAATCCCAATCACAGTCCAAATAGCCTATGTATTACAAATTTATCTTGTCAAAAGATAACTTATTTTAATTTATTTAATTATGAAATAATTACTCTAAAATTATATTTTTAATCTTATTATTCTGAATTTTAGGTCAATTCGTAATTTTGCCCAAAAGAACCTAAATTTTATCGACTCGAGCCTCATGGCACGCAAATCGAGACGATCTGTTGACCAAAAAGTTAACCTACACAAACTTGACTTTCATGCATGATTTCTTGTAGATTTTAGTGTCAAAAACATATTGGAATTTATGGCTCATCCGAATTCAATTTCGTTTGGGAATTATGGCACATACAAATTTCGTATTGTGCTCCGATGGTTAAATTCTAACCTAAAAGTTCTACAGAATTAACAATATACAAATATTTCGAATTAAATTCTGAGAAAAACATATGTCAATGATATCGACATTAGCTTTCTGAAACTTCAAACGGTTCATGATTCTGATTCATGGTTCTCCCAGAATCACAAAAATATCGAGACGCATCTATTTTTGGGCATATTGTGCTCTACGACTTTTCCAGAATTTAATACTCATAATTTAGTAAAACAATTTATATATTCAAAAATCTAACCTTAATATCATTCTAACGCAAGAAACTGGGCCTCGTTTGGAGTCCGGAGCTATGCGCAATGGCTTCTGGAAGATGAAAGAATCGTAGATGGCAATTCTCCAAAATTTGGCTCAAAGAAAACCCTAAAATTATAACCTAAACTATTATATATATAGAGAGAGAGGGCAGTCGCGGCTCAGGGGTCTGCCACATGGCGTGCATCCATGCAGCCCTGCCCAGATCGGACGATCCAGGTTTGACCCGGCTTGGCTCAGTTGAGTCCGAGTCGACTCGGCTCGGCTCTGGGTCGGCTCGGCTGCACCCGCAACCACCTCGCTGTCACTAACAGGCGGGCCCCTCTCAGTTGGCTGCGGGAGGCTGATGGGTGGGCCCCTATCGGCTGATTGGGCAGAATAATTACTATTATGGATTTTTATTTTTAGAAAATAGTTTTTAATTCAGTTTTCCCTAATTAACTCAAAATAAATGCTAAAAATAACCAGAAAATTCTCAGAAAATTCTAGAAAATATATTTGATTATTTAGAACCTAAAATAAAAGTTTGGGATATTTTAATTATGTTTAACCCTAAAATAAATTCTTACAAGTCCTAGAAAATTAGTGTTACTAATTTTTAATTAACCAAAAATTATGGAAAAATCCCACTAGCCCCAAATTAACCTAAAACAACATTTAAGCTAGAATTTTAGGATACGAAGGTTACATGCTAGAACAATAACTAGAATATAGGGAAATGCTAGATCCATAAACTAGAAATACTTGTATAGACTATCTAGCTAAGAGTGTGAAACATCAGCATATCATGTGATCGGTTTGGGACTGATCAGGCTTGCTATGTATGATTACCTATGATTCATGTAAGATCAGGCTAACCATCCGAATAGCTATGATGTGAGCAATAGTCAGGCTAATCATACATAACAGGCTATGAGGCATGTAATGGTCAGGCTGCACCGACGTGAGGTGTGGGTAAGCTATGATTCATGTAGAGTTGGGTATGATCACATAATCTACTAATATTTCTCCGTCCCCAGCTAGCACGATGGATCCCAATCACGACTCCTCGTGACAGGTCTCGATGATGCCAACTCGTATATACATAGTGTCAGAATTATGTACGCTATACAACTAGAATCATAGAGATAATCAATATAATGAAAACTGTCAGAGAATGTACTCGCCTGTGGTCCTCTGTTGGAAATACCAATGTCCTGTTTCCGAGGTCTTGTCTGAATAATCCAACAGTCCTATAGACATATAATATAACACAATATAGCATCAGTAGTTACACTAGCACATACACAACACAATACACTGAACTCAGAAGCTACGCTAGGGTGACACTGGTCAACTAGCTGGGTCGAATGTACGTCTAACTGCACGGGTGTCACGTCTTCAAATGCTGTGCATAATCAGACAGTCAATCACTAACACATGTCTAGCCAGTACGTCAGTGTACACAAGATAGTCAACTCACAATCTTCAGGGTCATATAGTATATGCAATCACAGTCATACCTAGTACTTAGCAATTAATTTCCATAAAATATATATATCTATATATATTAATTAGTTATTATACACACGCACGCACGCACACGCATACTAGTTACTGGGTTAATCGACACGGGTCTGCAATCACATCAACTAAGCTTACCATGAAGCAATATGTTAAACCCTATACTATTCACACATGCACACACATAAAATCACGAAGGAAGGCAGTTCGAACCTGCGCATTAGCGTGTACGGGCACGAGGATCGAGGGTGACTATTGCAGGTCACCTTCGGCGAGGTAAGACGGGTCGTCGATGATGACGATGATGATAATGGTGATGATGATAATGATGATGGTGATGGTGATGGTGATGATGATGATGACGATGGTGATGATGATGATGATGATGATGATGCCGGAGGCTGTGGTTTACTGTCGGAGGGGAGAGGCTCGGCGAGGCTGTCGTGGGTCGAGGGGGTCGATGGATGTGGAAGAGGAGAAGATGGAAGAGGGTTGGCCGTGGCGGGGTTGCTCAGGCGAGGGTGAGAACAAGGAGATCAGGGAAGAGGTGGAGATGAAGTCGTGCGGGATAAGTCGAGGCTGCCATCGAGGTTGTGCTATACGGAGAAGATCGAAGAAGGAGGTATTTGCAGAGGCGGTCGGGTTCAGGCGTGCTGGTGGCGTTAATGGCGGTGGTGTTAGCCAGGGTAGCTCGGGATGATGACCGGGAAGTCGGGAAGGAGTGGTTCGCTAGGAAGAAGGCTGACAGCGGGATCTGCAATATCGTCGAGGAGGTTGGGATATTCGGTTGGATGGAGAGGTGATCACCGGGGATCCGATGGGTGATCACCGGGGAAGATGGTGGAGAGCCGGTCGGGTGCTGGGGATAAAGGTGCTGGCGGAGGTGAAGTCATGGGGAAGATAAGCTCAGGGACGCCGTGGAGTGGAGGATGCAGCGGTGGAGGATGTCGAGGTGAAGTAGAGTGTCGATGCCGGTAATGATCGGGACGGTGGACTGTGGTGCTGCCCGCGATGTAGTCGTAAGGTGAAGGGGCTGCCGTGGTCCAGTCGTGGTACAGGCGGGTGGTCGAGTTCAGTGGGTGGTCGAGTTCAGACAGCTCCGGTGGTCGGGACGAGGGTGATCACCGGAGGTGGGAGGCCGAGAAGAGGTGAGGAGGTGATGGTTTATAGTTTAGGGTTTAGGTTTTGTAGTTTTGAAGAGGGAGGGTGATATAGAAAATAATGGAGGAAAGGAGAGGTTTGCATGAGGGAGATGAGGGTGATGGTGACATCCTAGGGATTAAGGCCGACTGTGCCTTGGGATGGGGTTGGCATTGGAAAATGGTTAAGCTATATATATATATATAGGAGGGTGTTGTGTGGTGAGGATGTTGCTCCATTTAAAATGGATGGCCATGATTAATCATGAAGGGGAGTGTATAACCAAAAATAGGGGAGAGAGAGAGAGTTGACTAGTCAATAAGGGAGGGGGTTGGTTCTTCACATGCCTTGACCAATAGGATGGTGGCACCTCATTGCATTTTTGTATAAAAGTCCTCAACAATTGGAAAATTGCACAAAAAGTGGGTTTTGGGATTTAATGAGGGAAAACACCATGTTTGGTGTGATGTAGTGGCTAAAAAGGGTGTGTGGTATTTAGTATAAAGCTTGAGGGTGTGAGTGGGGGTTTGGTTTGGTGTTGGGTCTAGTTTTGGGTCAAGTTGGGTCCTTATATCAATTTAATTAAAATTAATATAAATATTGTTCTAAAATTAATTGAAAGTACATGTGATTAAAATTAGGTGGGACACAAGTGTCATGGACATAGAAGACTCTGAATAGAATATTATCATAATTTGGGTTGCACAAAATGGGTCGAGATTGTGTCTCCAATTTTGATTGAAACGCACAAGATACAAAGTTGGATTTATTTAGAATTCAAAAATAACGTCTGCGACGAATATTATGCGACTAAAATGAAGCACAAGAGAGCATATTTATGAGTTACACAAAGGTCAGAATAGAAGACTGGCACGTCTAGGATAAGAGTGTAAAATTTATTGAAAGGCAAAAGCTAGGATAGCACTCCAAATATCTAAGCAACGGTAAGGTACAACAATTAAATAAAATCACGGTAATAAATTATACACCCAATATTTAATATCGAAGATTACTAATTAAAATCCATAACCCTATAATTCGGTCAGGGTCCATCTAGTGGGCTTCTAGGTCTAGTCCACTAACTCATGTATTAAAGAACACTATATATATATATATACATCATACAATTATTTTAAATAAATACACACAATACTTATAATAAATAAAATGACAAAATTATCCCTATTTTTAGAATGTGGTAGTGATAGATACTCCCCAAACTTAACACCTCTAATATCCTCAACTGAACACTACTTGCATATGCCCATATCTGAAATTCCAACTCCTGGGTACACTGGACACTGTTCACTTGCCCATATTGGCTCTCCCTTCTACTGCTTACATGAATATGAGGCGCATGAACTGCTGTATCCTTCCCCCTACACTATCAACACCTAAATACTGAAATTACAGTTCAAATTCTGCACTTAAAATCACAACTAGGAGGGATACACAGTGAACACAGGATCATCAATAAAATATTATCACACACACACCTATAACACTTCTGATGCATTACCCCTATATTACACACACTAAATTAGCACTTTGATCACTCGATCAAGATATTCCAAGTGCACACAGGCAGGTCCTTCACTTCCTGAAAGCTTCCATCTTCCTCACTGTTCAGTACCTGAGTAACCCCCTCAAATTCTCACACTGTTTCTGTTGCTTTGTTCCTCTCTAGTCCATATCATGCAACTCCCCTAACCCAGTGGTCACAAATGCACTATGCCCGAGTGCATGAAGCACATCACACACACACAACTCCAAAAACCTGCAAATACTGGCGCCATATCTTCCCTGGCACTCATACACACCTCACTAATCTAACAAACACATACACACACTCTCTAATCTCAAGACACTCAAGTATCAACCAAATTTGATGTATGATACACTCCAATATCACTCACAAACACACACTAACATACAATGAGTCATTCTCCAATACTCTCAACACACCCAACACAAGTGCACCCTAACCACACAATATCCTAACACAACCAAGTATCAAACACATGGTGCGCACTACCTAGTATCACACACCAAGTATCATAATACTCTATCATACACCCTCAATACTCTACACCATCAAGATACCAAACCCCTAACTCACATGGACACAATATAAAATATAAATTATGATATATATATATATATATATATATATATATATATATATATATATATATATATATATATATATATATATATATATATATATATATAAAATTAGAATAGCTAATTATAATGCAATATAAAAGAAATACACCTATTGGCTCAAAATATCCAAATCTATCGACACATACCATAACACATATCCAATTGTGGACACATAGACACTATCCCTCAATGAAATAGACTCTGAAATAACCAAGGGATTATCCCTCAAATACTTGGTTGACACAAATTCAGATTTCTCCCAAATTGGCCACAAAAACCACTATAACTATCAAATTAAAGGCTTCGAGCACCTAGTTCTTCTCCATAGGGGTTGTCCTTAGCCATGGGTGGATTCCTAGTGGTCCGAATATGACAATCTAAGAAATCACTAGGAATAGGAAATTATACCTATTGGGAGTTGGATTCCAATAAAACTCCTCTAAGTGGACACGTAGAGATTGTAATGGACACGAACTCCTTAGCAATCATCTCTCCAATGGTGCTCCTTACAATTCCAAGCTTCTAGGCCTCCATGGGATGCTAATTTATTGGAAATGAGTGGATTGGAATATGAATTGGTAGTGATTTGGGTTGGATTAGAAAAAAGTCACTTTGGGAAAGATGGAGGTTAATGAATGGATGGACCCTAATTAGAACATGTCTCTTATATTAGGGTTTGGGTCATGCTACAATGTCAAGTTTGTCCCTCTCCATTCTATAATTAGGTTTTTAGAAATGACATGAAAGGAATCTAATTAATTAAGAAAATATCTCTACAACTAATATAGAATATTCTATCTATATACCAATTTAATTAATTCCAACCAGTTAAGTCATATACTGTCACTACCACATTTTCTAGGAAAGGATATTTTAGTATTCATAATTAATTAAATATTGTGCATGATAAATAATTATTTGTTGTATCATTCAATTGTTGTTAGATACTAGTAATTTATTTTGGACTGGTGTTAGTGGATCTAACTAGTTTAGTTTAGACTCATGGCTCAACATGTATTAATTGTTAGAATTGAGCCCAATTAGAAAGCCCATTGATTAGGAGGATGATTAAATTAATTAAACCATTAGACTAGAAGCTTCCCTCCTTAATTATTTTCTCCTGAGAGGTCCCAAGGGGTATAATGGATATTACATAGTGGCTTGAGGAAGGGGTAAAGGGGGCTGACCTATTTAAGAGGGAGAAAAGTTTCTCTCCTCTTTTCATTTAAAAACTAGATCTAGAATTTCCCTCAACCAAATTTCTTTATTCCACATCATTTTCCAACCAAAATTTATCCCAATTCCTTACTAAATCACCATTGGAGACTAGTGGAGCAAGGATCTAGAAGGAGGAAGCAAGGATCTACAAAGAGGAGCAAGGATCTACAAGTTGGAGGCCAATTTTATCACATTTGGAGGTTTTATTAGGAATCCATCTCCCAATAGGTATAATTCAGTTTTTCCCTTAATTTAGGTTCTAAATATGAGATTTAACCATGAGAAATCAACCCATATACATAGGCTACGCATAGGATTTGATTTTGTATTCATAGGAGGCATATTGAGAAAGTTATGGTACTTTTTATGACAATTTTGAGGGAATTCTGAGATTGACATTTGTTGTATGTGTCAATTGGTCCTATAGATCAATTTGGCATGTGTTTGTGTGTTTGGGGCTAGTTTTGTGTCCACAATTGGGTACGTGTAGGTCGTATCCTAACAATTTGGTGATACGTGTTGATTTAGGGGTTTTTCCTACGACCCGGGACTTTGTGCATGTCATATTTTGACACGGACAGGTAGATTTGTGTTTGACTCTTCGTATTGTTCATAAATAATATATTAGACTTGTTCGTGTCCTTCGGGATACGTTTGGATATGTGGTGGACTCGTGTCGCAACCGTATCCTAGATCTAGTGGGATACGAGTGTGATACGCTCCATGTGTTTGTACAATTTATTTCTAGATATATTTCTCAATTGTTCTTGGTCATTGTGATATATAATTATATATATATATATATATATATATATATATATATATATATATATATATATATATATATATATATATATATATATATATATATATAATACACATAGATACATAAACACTAGCATATATATATTATATATATATGTGTATGCTATACTATAGGTATTATTGTGGATACATATATATGTATATAGAGGAGTGTATATATATTTATATAGTTGTAGTTATATATATAAGCATATATATATATATATATATATATATATATATATATATATATATATTATTAAGATAGAGAGGGAGCAGCAGTTTTAGCAACAATAGCAGCAGATTCAGTGACGGACAACTGTAGCAATAGCAACAACAGCAGCAGCAATAGCAACAGCAGCAGCAGCATATAGCAACAACAACAACATATAGCAACAACAGCAGCAGCATTAGCGACAACAACAACATAGCGACTACAGCAGCAGTGACCGCAACAGAACATAGCAGCGGCTTCGGCGATAGCAACTTTAGCGACGGCAACAGAGTTTTAGTGACAGTTCTGCGGTATTAGTATATATGTATATTTATTCCTAATTGGTAATTGTGTTTTAGTATACTATATTTGTAATAGTTAGTTGTTAGCATATAGTTATTAATGGGTAGTTAGTATAAATAAGGTTTTGGATATTACTTTGAGATACCAAGGTAAGTATCAAGGTATTTTTTGATAACCAAGGTATTGGGTTTGGGTATCAAGATGGAGGTTTAGTGTTGCGATACCAAGTTGGTTCGAAACCAAGGTATCCATATAGCTTTTGGTTATTAGGATTTAATATTTAATATTGTTGATATATGCATGTGTGATATTTTATATCTCCTATTTGCGTATCCTGAGATACGGTATCCTAGTATTCTATGATATAGCTTGTATGATCTAAATTCATAGTGTTTGGACCCAATATCATTGAGATAGACTCATGCAACCTAGAAATAGGTAGTTTGGCATAGTTTGACCAAGTTTGACCAATTTGACTTAGAGTTGACCTAGTTTGACATTTTGACTTAGAAATGGCTTGTTGACCTAGAAGTTGACTAGTTTAACTTATTTTTATTCCGAAACCTTGTATTGATATTATATTCCATATCTTGGTCTTCGAGGCACCGTATCAGATATTTGTGAGACTATTCATTGGACTTCAAGCGAGTACATTATCTGATAGTTTCTCATTTATGATATCCTCTATGTTCATTGTATTTAGTGTAGATATCCATGTTTTCTTGACACGATGGTTACACGGATTGGTATATTCGAATCTCGTCATGAGATATTATTTCTTGGTATATGGTGTATCTTATGCAAGTCTTGTTTCGTTGATTATCTTGTACATATACAGACACTGATTCTCGGGAAGACTAGTTGTCTTCTTGGGGAATCTTGTGCCATAGCGTACCATGGTTGGATCTATTATACCAGTCGGGGGTGGAGATTATTTTAGTGTAGATATACGATCATACCTTCCTGTGCAAGTATTATTTTCTTGTGAGTGTTGGTCATACACCGCACGTATGACTAACCAGGCCATTATTCCTGTACAAATTCCCAAGCCGATCACATGTTAAAGCTAGTACTCACTCACTTAGTTATTAGTATTCTTGTTCATTTATATATTATTCATTATTATATTTATTCTAGCATTTCCTTATTGTGTATCTCTTGTATCTTTTGTGTATCTTGAATATTCACATCTATTTACTGTTACATAGTTTTTATCATTGATTAGAACTACTGTTAGAGATGTACTACGCTCCTTTCCTGACTGGATATATTTTTCTCAGATGACGCTAAGGAGTGGTATCCTACACACTATGGACCTCAGGATATTGTGGGCTTAGAGTCAGAAACCCTAACTCAGGAGGGACTTATCCCAACAGAGACAAATGACCCGGGATTAGTAGCTTCTTAGTATTTATCACGACCCGCACCCGGCATAGGGGCACGAGAGCGTGGGTACGTCCAGCCTACGCCGCAGCATCGGCGGTAGAAAACTGTCTAGGTCCCAATAAATACTAAACATAACTCACAACCTATCAATGATATCAACTCCAATAAGGAGGATAATGAAATAACATCTCACAATAGCTCATAATGTATACTCAATCACAAAACTATAAGAATATAAATGGCACGATAAAAGATAAGAATGATGACATAAGTCAAACACAGTGTCTCAATAGAGACAAACTACAGCCTAGCTGTCCAACATAATAAGTCTCCATAAGTCTCAAATTAAACTTAACATAAGTCTCAACATAAACTAAAATAACCTCAAATAAGTCTCAATGCATAAAATAAATACTGTCTAAAAAGCTGCAGGTAGTGTCTCCTCTAAGATCTCTGGTGTGTAGTCTGCATCTATACCTAGTCCATAATGTGTCGGACACCAGTCCTCTAAGTCGCAGTCTGGAAAAATATTTCCAGTCAGGATGGAGCAAAGTACATCTTTAACAGCAGTTCTACATCAATTATATAAACTATGTAGCAGTAAATAGATAGAAATATACAAGATGCATATACATGTAAAAGAGATACACAATAAAGGGAATACTGAAAATAAATACAAGAATAAACAATATGGCAATAAACAAGAATACTAATGACTAAGTGTGTGAGTACTAGCTTTAACATGTGATCGGCTTGGGAACTTGTACACGAATACTGGTCTGGCTAGTCATACGTGCAATGTATGACCAACACTAACATGAGAACAAGACTTGTACATGAAGGGTATGATCACATATCTACACTAAAATACTCCTCACCCCGACTGGTATAGTAGATCCAACCATGGTACGCTATGGCACGAGATTCTCTAGGAAAGTAGCAAGTTTCCCCGAGAATCAGTATCTGTACATGCACAAGATAATCAATAAAACAAGACTTGTACAAGATACACCATATACAAGAAATAATATCTCATAACGAGATCCGGATATACCAATCCGTGTAACCATTGTGTCAAGGAATATGGATATTTATACTAGATACAATGAACATAGAGGATATCATAAATAAAAAACTATCAAAGAATGTACTCGCCTGGGATCCTTAGTTGGCAATACCAATGTCCTGCTTCTGAAGTCTCACAGGACGATCCAATGGTCCTTTATACATATAATATAATACAATATAACATCAGCCATTATACTAGTACACGCACAAACACAATATACTGAACTCAGCAGCTACACTAGAGTGACACTGGTCAACTCGGGTCAAGTGTGCATCTAGTTGCACGGGTGTCATGTCTGTAATTGCTGTGCAAAACAGACAGTCAAAATAATACGGGTCTCGCCAGTACGTCAGTATACATATAGCAGTCAACTCACAATACTCAGGGTTACAGGGTCATGTGTAAAATACGGAATATTCGTAATAACACTAGGGTCTCAAAGTACATGTATAAATATACATATAGTCTTAACTAGCATATAACATTAATTACTTACAATTTATATGTATACCAATTAAATATATATATATATATATATATATATATATATATATATATATATATATATATATACCAATTATATACATATTAAACATATACTAATGGAATACATATACTATACATTAGTATATGTTTAATATGTATATAATTGGTATATATATATATATATATATATATATATATATATATATATATATATATATATATATATATATATATATATATATATATATATATATACTAATTATATACGTATTAAATATATACTAATGGAATACATATACTATACATATATATATGTATATATATACTAATTGAATTCATATACTATATATATATATATATATATATATATATATATATATATATATATATATGTATATATATATATATACCAATTATATACACCCATATACCAATTATATACCAAATACAATACACGTATACACATATGAGTACGTGTACGCAACAAGAAGGAGTGTCTCGAAACTGTGCGCGTGGGAACGAGACGTTCAACGTCGAGGTGAGGGCTGCTCCTGCTGCTACTGTTCAGGCGAGCTCGGTCCGGTTTAGCGTGCCGTTGCGTCGTCGAGTCGAAGGGGTCTGTGATGGCTGCGTCTAGTCGAGAGGGGCTGCTCCGGTCGGGTTCTGCGGTCGAGTCGAAGGGATGTCGGGAGGGGGGAAAAGGTTTAGCGGTTCAGCAGGGTGGTCGGCTTGGCGTCGGGTATAGTGGCTCAGCGGGATCGAGATGCTGGCGGCTCTGGCGTGGGGATGGAGAGCGGTGATAAGGAGAAGGAGATGGCAGGTGGCTGAAGACTCCAGCATTGATGGGAGGCGGTGACGGGGATGCTCCGGCGGCTTCAGGCGGGCTGTCGAGCGGTGTGCAGGCGAACTGGAAGGGTGGCAGCGGGTTTAGTCTGGTCCTCCGGCAAGGTTCGATCGAGTACATGCGGTGGGTCGAGGCGAGGTGTTCGTGCTCAGGCGAACTCCGGTGAGGGGTCGGCGGGAAAAAGAAGAAGGAGAAGATGAACATTAAGGATGGGAAGGGGTCGGCTGCTGCTTGTGGTTAGGAATAGAAAAAGAAAAGGAAAAGTAAAGAAAAGAATATTTATACTTATATGCAAGGTGTTGGGTTGAACTAGAAATTGGCTTGGTCAAACCCTTGGAAAAGGGGCTTCTCATGTAGGTATTTCATGGGCTATAATTCAATAGATTCAAAATGGATGGCTAGGATTATATTGGTTCAAAATAAAGGAGGGCTATGGTTTGAGGAGGTTGATGTTGAGTTACACACTCCCAAAAATTATGAAAAAATTTACATGAAGGAGAAATGAGTTTCTTCACATTTTGTGTCCAATGGGGTGGACACCTTAATGCACTTTTGCATAAAAGTGCCTAACAATTGAAAAATTGTACAAAGTTGGGTTTATGGTTTAATTTAATTAAAATAAATATAATTGGTGTTCTCAAATTAAATAGAAGTAGATGGGGCTCAAATTTGGTGGGACACAAGTGTCATAAATGAAGAAGACTCAGAATAGAATATTATCCTAATTTGGGTTGCTCAAAATGGGTCAAGATTGTGTCTCCAATTTCGATTGGAACGCACAAAGATACAAAATTAGATTTATTCATAATTAAAATAAACGTTTGCGACAAATATTGTGCGACTAAAATATAGCAAAAGAGAGCATAATTATGAGTCACACAAAGGTCAAAGTAGAAGACTGGCACGTCTAGGATAAGGGTGTAAAATTTGTTGGAAGGCAATGCAAGGGTAGCACTCCAAATATCGAAGCAACGGTAAGGCGCAAAAATTAAATAAAATCACGTTAATTAATTACAACCTCCATAATTAAAACCCAAAAATGCTAATTAAATCCATGATTCTATAATTCGGCCAGGACTTCATCTAATGGACTTCTAGGTCAAGTCTACTAACTCATGCATTAAGAACATTATATAATATATATATAAATACACATATCATGCAATTAATTAAAAATAAATTCACATAACACTTAATAATAAATAAAAAGTCAAAAATACCCCTATTTTAGAATGTGGTAGTGACAAGTCTACCCTCCTCAGAAAAATTTTGTCCTCAAAATTTAAGATCCTCAATCGTTGTATTTACTCATTATATTATTTTCCATCAAAATTTAAATTTATCAAACCAAATAATCATGAAGTAAATCCACATTGTTATTTCACAAAATTTTCAAAATATCATATTCCTAAAATTCCTCGAAATAAAAATCAATTTCCATTCTTATTACAATCTCCTTCAAAATTTTAAGTTAATAATTAAATACTCAAAAATTTAATATCCAATCCTCTAATTTAAATCCAATCAATGCATATTTAGAAAATCTAAAGTCTCATTCCAAAAGTTTGAATTCAAACACTAATCCATTAATGATTTACTCCTTTATTCTTTTTCCATACAATACTCATCAATGTAATACTTATAAAATCTTCAAATACCACATTCAATTTATATCTTAAATTTATATCTTGCAGTCAAATAAATATAATGATAATCTTCTTAAATTCCTCAAATTTTAATGACAATTTTAATCATATCCTAATCTTCATAAAATTTATGATTTTAACAAATCGTCAATTCTAGCATATTGAATTCTCAACTCTTTATCTAAATTAATGTTTATCCTCGAAAATTTAAGGCACCTTGTCTCTCTTTGTCTAGTTATAAACTCTTCATTAATCTTTACTTCAATCAAACCCCCAACAATCAAGGTCTAAGAAAATTCTACCTACAGTCATACAACATACAATTAAAAAAAAAATATGGTTTATGGTTTATTTTGTCATGGTATTGCAGTCTCTGCCAGGGTGTACTACTAACTACATTCTAGAAAAAATTACTGATACATGCTACGGTACTAAGAAATCAATCAATCAAACAGACGAAAATAGAACATGAGGAAAGAAAAGAACAGAAGCTGCCAACACATCACCTACAGTATCGGTCTCCTCGACAGTCATCGCAAATGCTCCGCCCTGCTGGGGTGGCTCCCTCCGCGGTTGCTGAGAAATATGCGGTTCCACAGGTGGCCTAACTGGATCTCTATAATTTAGAGCTGCTCGCTGTCTGGGAAGATAATGAACTAGAGGACAATCCCTCATTCGGTGTCCTACATTGCCACAGTGCAAACAAAGTCCTAGCCTCAATCTACAGCTCTCCCAAAGGTGACCTGGCTTCTTATAGAAATGATAAGTCTGTTGATCCTGCTGAACACGAACCGGTGCCTGGAGCTGCTGGTGGTTATACTGAAACATCCTTGGCTGCTGCTGAATATGGGGACGCTTGACCGGTCTCGTGCTACCACTCGTATCTACAGAAATATTATGACTCCTCTTAGGCCTGAGATCTAGATCATCTTCTGCAATCTGGGCATCCATCAAGATATCCCCAAAGGTAGTGGTACGACACCAGAAGTGCGCGACCTAATCTCTCTCGTCAGCCCCTTTCTAAATTTTTGGGTCTGTCTCCTGGGTCTCGAATCATAGACGATGCAAAGCGGCTCAATCGACAGAATTCTGCGACGTAATCATCGACCGACATGGTTCCTTGGACCAAGTCATGGAATTGACTCTCCAAAGTTTCCAAGGCCACGCCGGGAAAGAACTTCTCCTTAAAAAGCTCCTTGAAGGTCTCCAAAGTAAGTCCTTGTGCAGTAAGTCTTGGCTTCGTGCGATACCACGTGAGTGCAATGTCGAACATCTGACTACCGGCTGCCTCTATCTGTAAGCCCTCCGGAATCTGGGCCAATCATAGGCTCCTCTCTATACCCTCTAGCTAGTCGTTAGCATAGAGTATCCCCTCGGTGCCTTTGAACTCTCGAGGCATCATCCTCTTGAAATCAACCATAGTGCTTGGTCTCTGCTGGCCAAGATACTGCTGGACAGGATACTACTGGGCAACTCTCTCAACTGCCTGTAGTGCCATCTGGTGAGCGTTATCCATGCTCTCTCTCATCAGTTCAGTCTGTGCTTGGTGTGCCTCTGCCTGCACTCTCTGAGCCTCAGCTTGAACTTGCTGAGCTTCGGTTGTCACTCTTTGGGCATCTACCATGCCCTGGATCAAAATAAACATCTGTGCCCCGTCAATGGGCATACCTATGGGAAACGGAGTAAGTGAAGAAGGAAGGTTCTCCGTCATAGTTGGGGCAACACTCGAAATAGGTGGGAGAGAAGGAACTCCAGATGTCTGTCCGTCAGGTAGAGAGGTGGCAGACCCCTCTGAAGTTGATGCTTCCACTCTCATAGATCTTGTCTTCGGCGGCATCCTGAAGACAGACCGAAAAGGATCAATTTAGGCAATAAATACGATATCATCAAGGAAGGATTGTAAAATTCTAAAGGAAGCAATATTCAGAAGGAATAAGGATAACAAAACAGATAGATTGGAAATGTTCCTAGTTATGATTGAGTATCCGCTCTCATCCTAGTATGCCATATCCTAGATCCTATCGCAGGCTCGCAGTAGTATAACTAAGTTGTTGCACTACCACGATATCGCACAACTTGCAAAGTCTGACCTGCATGGACCACCACTAAAAATGTGTCACGACCCGCACCCAGTATAGGGGCACGAGAGTGTGGGTACGTCCAGCCTACGCCGCAGCATCGGCGGTAGAACGCTGTCTAGGTCCCAATAAATACTAAACATAACTCACAACCTGTCAATGATATCAACTCCAATAAGGAGGATAATAAAATAACATCTCACAATAGCACATAATGTATACTCAATCACAAAACTATAAGAATATAAATGGCACGATAAAAGATAAGAATAATGACATAAGTCAAACACAATGTCTCAATAGAGATAAACTACAACATAGCTGTCCAACATAATAAGTCTCCACAAGTCTCAAATTAAACTTAACATAAGTCTCAACATAAATTAAAATAACCTTAAATAAGTCTCAATGCATAAAATAAATACTGTCTAAAAACCTGCAGGTAGTGTCTTCTCTAAGATCTCTGGTATGTAGTATGCATCTATACCTGGTCCATAATGTGACGGACACCAGTCCTCTAAGTCACAGTTTGGAAAAATATTTTCAGTCAGGATAGAGGAAAGTACATCTCTAACAGCAGTTCTACATCAATGATATAAACTATATAGCAGTAAATAGATGGAAATATACAAGATGTATATAATTGTAAAAGAGATACACAATAAAGGGAATACTGGAAATAAATACAAGAATAAACAATATGGCAATGAACAAGAATACTAATGACTAAGTGTGTGAGTACTAGCTTTAACATGTGATCGACTTGGGAACTTGTACACGAATACTGGCCTGGCTAGTCATGACCAACACTAACATGAGAACAAGACTTGTACATGAAGGGTATGATCATATATCTACACTAAAATACTCTCCACCCCCAACTGGTATAGTAGATCCAACCATGGTACGCTATGACATATGATTCTCTAGGAAGGTAGCAAGTCTCTCCGAGAATCAGTGTCTGTACATGCACAAGATAATTAATGAAACAAGACTTGTACAAGATACACTATATACATGGAATAACATCTCATGACGAGATTCGGATATACCAATCTGTGTAACCATCGCGTCAAGGAATATGAATATTTACACTACATACAATGAACATAGAGGATATCATAAATAAGAAACTATCAGAGAATGTACTCGCCTGGGATCCTTAGCTGGCAATACCAATGTCCTGCTCCTGAAGTCTCACAGGACGATCCAATGGTCCTATATACATATAATATAATACAATATAGCATCATCCATTACACTAGCACACACACAAATACAATATACTGAACTCAGCAGCTACACTAGGGTGACACTGGTCAACTAGGGTCAAGTATGCGTCTAGTTGCACGGGTGTCACATCTGTAATTGCTGTGCAAAACAGACAGTCAAAATAATACGGGTCTCGCCAGTACGTCAGTATACATATGGCAGTCAACACACAATACTGAGGGTTACAGGGTCATGTGTAAAATACGGAATATCCGTAATAATACTAGGGTCTCAAGGTACATGTATAAATATACATATAGTCTTAACTAGCATATAACATTAATTACTTACAATTTATATGTATACCAATTAAATACATATATAATATATATATGTATAGATATACTAATTGAATTCATATACGATATATATATATATATATATATATATATATATATATATATACCAATTATATACATATTAAACATATACTAATGGAATACATATACTATACATATATATATATATATATATATATATATATATATATATATATATATATATATATATATATATATATATATATATATATATATATATATATATATATATATATATATATATATATATATATATATATATATATATATGTATATATATACTAATATATACGTATTAAACATATACTAATGGAATACATATACTATACATATATATGTATATATATACCAATTGAATTCATATACTATATATATATATATATATATGTATATAAATATACCAATTATATACACCCATATACCAATTATATACCAAATACAATACACGTATACGCGTATGAGTACGTGTACGCAACAAGAAGGAGTGTCTCGAACCTGTGCGCGCGGGAACGGGCGTTCGACGTCGAGGTGAGGGCTGCCCCTGCTGCTACTGTTCAGGCGAGCTCGGTCCGGTTCAGCGTGCCGTTGCGTCGTGGAGTCGAAGGGGTCTGCGATGGCAGCGTCCAGTCGAGAGGGGCTGCTCCGGTCGGGTTCTGCGGTCGAGACGAAGGGATATCGGAGGGGGGGAAGGTTCAGCGGTTTAGCGGGGTGGTCGGCTCGGCGTCGGGTACAGTGGCTCAGCGGGATTGAGATGCTGGCGGCTCCAGCGTGGGGATGGTGATCGGTGATGAGGGAAAGGAGATGGCAGGCGGCTGAGGACTCCGACGTTGATGGGATGCGGTGACGGGGATGCTCCGACGGTTTCAGGCGGGCTGTCGAGCGGTGTGCAGGCGAACGGGAAGGGTGGCAGCGGGTTCAGTCTGGGCCTCCGGCGAGGTTCGATCGACTACAGGCGGTGGGTCGAGGCGAGGCGTTCGTGCTCAGGTGAACTCCGGCGAGGGGTTGGCGGGAAAAAGAAGAAGGAGAAGATGAACAGTAAGGATGGGAAGGGGTCGGCTGCTGCTTGTGGTTAGGAATAGAAAAAGAAAAAGAAAAGAAAAAGTAAAGAAAAGAATATTTATACTTATATGCAAGGTGTTGGGTTGACCTAGAAATTGGCTTGATCAAACCCTTGGAAAAGGGGCTTCTCATGTAGGTATTTCAAGGGCTATGATTCTATAGATTCAAAATGGATGACTAGGATTACAATGGTTCAAAATAAAGGAGGGCTATGGTTTGAGGAGGTTGATGTTGCGTTACACACTCCCAAAAATTATAGAAAAATTTACATGAAGGAGAAATGGGTTTCTTTACGTGTTGTGTCCAATGGGGTGGACACCTTATTGTACTTTTGCATAAAAGTGCTCAACAATTGGAAAATTACACAAAGTTGGGTTTATGGTTTAATTTAATTAAAATTAATATAATTGGTGTTCTAAAATTAATTAAAAGTACATGGGGCTCAAATTTGGTGGGACACAAGTTTTATGAATGAAGAAGACTTAGAATAGAATATTACCCTAATTTGGGTTGCTCAAAATGGGTCAAGATTGTGTCTCCAATTTCGATTGGAACGCACAAAGATACAAAATTGGATTTATTCAGAATTAAAATAAATGTTTGCGACGAATATTGTGCGACTAAAATGTAGCACAAGAGAGCATAATTATGAATCACAGAAAGGTCAAAGTAGAAGACTGGCACGTCTAGGACAAGGGTGTAAAATTTGTTGGAAGGCAATGGCAAGGGTAGCGCTCCAAATATCGAAGCAACGGTAAGGCACAACAATGTAATAAAATTACGTTAATTAATTACAACCTCCATAATTAAAACCAAAAAATGCTAATTAAATCCATGATTCTATAATTCGGTCAGGGCTTCATCTAGTGGACTTCTAGGTCAAGTCTACTAACTCATGCATTAAGAACATTATATAATATATATATAAATACACATATCATGCAATTAATTAAAAATAAATTCACACAACACTTAATAATAAACAAAAAGTCAAAAATACCCCTATTTTAGAATGTGGTAGTGACAGTATTCTCTTGTACTGAATTTGTCTCCAACTTACTTTTGTTAGTATTCTTTCTGACTCATTGATGTTATTATTTTAGACTTATGAGTTGTATGTGACTATTTATTTCTATTTTAGATCTATGATTGAGTATATTGTTATTGTTAGTGGTTCATTATATTGCTTGATAGATTATCCAGATAGCGTTCTACCGTCGATTCTGCGGCGTAGGCAGCACGTTGTTCCCGACTTGAATTCCTACATCGGGTGCGGGTCGTGACACATTTTTAGTGGTGGCCCATGCAGGTCTCTTCGAGGTCACAATTAGTACGATTCGTAGTGGTGCTCTAAATTGAGTACTATTATGAGCCTATTTCAAGATATAGGATGTAGGCTATAGGCTGAGAATACTTAATCACATCTAGGAAAAATTCTTTTGATTTATTCAACTATTCTACTTTGATATTGATATTTGATCTCTTAAACTATCCTTTCCTTGAGTGTCATACATCATGTGCTATATTGATTCTTTCTTTCGCTTTGTCTCAGGATGTCGTCTAAGACTAGATCACAGTAGGGGAGAGCACCTTTTGAGAGGTCTGTGACATCCCGAGGGCCTGCACTAGTCACTTCTTTGGTGTTTAGAGTGTCAGCTACTTTCGGAGGTCCGCCACCTACTCAGAGGACTGTACCAGCTGTATCTGAGGGGCTTCCACTTCCACCTTCCGTGCCAGCAGATGCGACATAGATGTTTACACTATTTTATGAGATGCTCGAGGCACAGAGGGCTCCGTCTGAGGCACATCAGAGGCAGACCGACGTTTTACGGTAGGGCATTGAGAGTGCTCATCATCTTGCTCGTGCCGTAGTTGAGAGAGGAGTTTTGGTCCAGCAGCAGGTTGCTCCTCAGGTTGCTCAGCTTCGGCTAGGCAACATTTATGACTTCAAAAAGATGGAGCCTAGGGTCTTCAAGGGGACGGAGGGCATCATCTATGCTGATGATTGGCTCGAAGATATTGAGCGTCTTATGAGGGTGTCCCATCTTTCTGAGGATCTGAAGGTTGAGGCGGTAGGACTTCAACTGTTCGATGATACCCGCACTTGGTTCAGGAATGAGCCAATTCTTGTTGATGCAAGACAGTATTAGGAGGTATTCAAGGACCTCTTTAAGAAGAAGTTCTTCGTTCGGGCAGACAGGCTAGACTTGGGGAGGCAGTTTGAGGGCCTCATTCAGGGGAGCATGTCTGTGGAGGAGTATGCTACGAAGTTCGGCAGGTTGAGCCAATTTGTAGAGTATTTAGTGAGAGAGCCGGAGGTTCGGACTATTCATTTCTGTGACAGTCTAAACTAGGAAGTGAAGATCCTTATTCCATCTTTTTATGAGACATATTGTAAGATACTTGCGGAGGCACGCAAGGTTAAGCGGGAGTTGGATTTGAAGCCCAAGAGAGACCGTGATTCTTTTCTGGGGGCCAACAGTAGTACAGTATCTGCCAAGCATCCTCATTTCCAGTCCAGGCCTTTCCAGCAGCCTCAACAGCACCAGACTCCAGCTAGGGCACCGTTTTACTAGGCACCACAGCAGCAGAGTCAGTTACAGCAATCTTCTTGCCACTTCTGCAAGAAGCCCGGCCATATCTGGGAAGTTTGCAGGAATATGTTGGAAGTTTGTTTATATTGTGGTACTAAAGGGCATCAGTCGAGAGAGTATCCTCGTCGTGCAGTTCAGGAAGTAGCTTCACCTCCGAGGGCACAAACGAGATCACCTGTAGTACAGCTGAGGGGACCACTTTCGACCCAGCAGCAGCGTTATATCCAGCATCAGCAGCAGGGAGGTGCACGACATAGACGAGCATTTGCTATGACCATCGAGGAGGAGCCCACCGGAGATGTCATCGCAGGTTCTATTCTTCTTAATTCTATTCCAGCTTTAGCTTTGTTTGATAGTGGTGATTCTCATAGTTTTGTATCTGTTTCCTTTGCTCTAAAGCATGGTTTGGTAGCTGAGTCTTTGTTTAGGACTTGCAAGATCATGACCGGGGGAGGCATTATCCTAGTAAATAATATTTGCAAGGATCGAAGAGTTACTTTAGGAGGCCGAAAGTTGAGTGCGTGTCTACTTGTAATACTACTTCTGAGTTACGACATTGTACTCGGGATGTATTGGTTGAGTAGGCACCGTGCTAGTATAGATTGTAGGGGGGGTAGAGTTTTGTTTGGTCCGCCAGGAGAGCCAGAGTTTGAGTTTGCTAGAGGAGCTGCAGAGCAGTGAGAAGGCATTATTTATGGAGCTTTGGTGGAAGACAAGGAGTTACCGTATCCGTTGATAGCAGAGTTCTTAGATGTGTTTCCTGAGGAATTGCCAGGATTATCACTAGATCGAGATATTGAATTCTCTATAGACTTGGTGCCAGGTGCAAAATCAATTTCGCAATATGTCTATAGAGTAAACAATAGCGAGCTGGTCGAGCTGAAGAAGCAGGTGAACGAATTATAGGATAAGGGATTTATCAGATCGAGTTCTTTACTATGGGGATCCCCGGTATTATTTGTACCGAAGAAGGATGGATCAGTGCGCATGTGCATTGATTACAGGGCATTGAATAATCTCACTATCAAGAATAAGTATTCTTTGCCATGGATTGATGACCTGTTCGATCAGTTGAGTGGTACCAAGGTATTTTCTAAGATAGACTTGAGATCAGGCTACCACCAGGTGAAAGTGAAGCCGGAGGACATACCGAAGACTGCTTTTAGAACTCGGTATGGTCAGTACGAGTTTATAATGATGTCGTTTGGGTTGACTAATGCACCGACGGTATTTATGAACTTGATGAACAAGGTGTTCCATCAGTACCTTGACAAGTTCGTGGTAGTGTTCATCGATGACATACTCATATACTCGAAGACATCGGAGGAGCACGAGGAGCATTTGCGGATTGTGTTGGAGGTACTAAGGAAGGAGAAGCTGCATGGAAAGCTATCCAAGTATGAGTTCTTCCTGTACAAGGTAGAGTTCTTGGGGCATATTGTGACTGGTGATGGTATTTCAGTAGATCCGAAGAAGATCACAGCAGTGGAATCTTGGAAGACCCCTAGTTCGGTAGCATAGATCAGGAGTTTCTTGGGATTGGCAGGCTACTACAGAAAGTTTGTGCATGATTTTTCGATGATTGCCGAGCTGATAACCAGACTCACCAGGAAGAATATAGAGTTTGTTTGGATACAAGATTGCCAGGTTGCTTTTGAGGAATTAAAGAATAAGTTGATGTATACTCCTATTTTGACGTTGCCATCAAGGTCTGGAGGTTTTACTATTTATAGTGATGCATCGGGAAAATGTTTGGGTTGTGTTCTTCAGTAGAATAGGAAAGTGATTGCCTATGCATCCAGGCAATTGTGTCCTCATGAGAAGAACTATCTTACCCATAATTTAGAGTTAGCAGCAGTCATCTTCGCCCTGAAGTTATAAAAATACTATTTGTACGGAGAGCGTGTGGAGATCTTCACAGACCATAAAAGCTTGAAGTACGTTTTTACGCAGAAGGAGTTAAACATGAGGCAGCGTTGGTGGTTGGAACCGATAAAAGATTTTGATATATCTTTATAGTATCATCCTGGGAAAGCTAATATAGTTGTCGATGCCTTGAGCAGGTATCTGGTAGCTATGTTCTTGACGCAGGATCGATAATTGTTGGAGGACTTGGAAAGCTTGGGCATTGAGGTGATACTTCCTGGTTGTGCGATACAGATGTGGAGATTACAGATACATTCAGAGTTGATGGACATGATCAAGGTAGCCCAGTATGAGGATGTATCTCTAAGGAGCATCAGAGCTCAGGTGAGAGCAGGATTGGAGGATGAGTTCACCATTGCCGAGGATGGTTCTTTGCGGCATGGAGTTAGATTGTGTGTGCCTAGTGGGGAGCTGCGTGAGGAGGTGTTACAGGAAGTGCATTGCTCTCAGTATTCCATACATCAAAGTGCCAACAAGATGTATCAGAATATACGAGAGAGTGTGTGGTGGTATGGCATGAAGAGGGAAGTGGCACAGTTTGTATCCAGATGCTTAGTGTACCAGCAGGTGAAAGCTGAGAGGCAGAAGCCAAAAGATTTACTTCAGCCATTACCCATTCCAGAGTAGAAGTGGGAGCACATTACTATAGATTTTGTGTCCGGACTTCCACGATCTCTAAGAGGGAAAGACGCGATTTGGGTCATCGTTGATATGTTGACCAAGTCGGCCCACTTTTTGCCTTTCAAGGTGGGTTTGTCTACGGAGAAGCTGGCAGAGATGTATGTAAGACAGATCATCAGGATACATGGAGTTTCTGTCAGCATAGTCTCCGATCGGGATAGTCATTTCACTTCTCAGTTCTGGAGGAGTTTGCAGGCGAGTTTGGGCACTCAGCTCAAGTTAAGTACTGCATATCATCCCCAGACAGATGGACAGTCAGAGAGGACTATTCAGACTCTCGAGAATATGTTGCACACTTGTGTACTAGATTTCTGGGGTTCTTGGGAGGACCATCTCTATTTGGTAGAGTTTGCTTATAACAACAGCTACTAGGCTAGTATAGAGATGTCACCTTTTGAAGCTCTGTACGGTCGGAGATGTCGTACTCCCTTGTCATGGGACAATATTGGAGAGGGAGTTTTGCTTGGGCCAGAGATGGTTGTGGATGCAGCAGAGAAGGTGCAGTTGATCAAAGACAGACTTTGAGTGGTGCAAGACAGACAACGACATTGGGCCGATAGCCACTGGAGACCTTTGGAGTTTGAGGTATAGTTTTAGATTTTTATTTTGTGCTTATTTTTGGTTATTTGTTATAGATTAAGTTCTTAAGGTTGTGTTTTGCTCTAGATGGGTGGTTTGGTATTTCTGAGGATTTCTCCGACACGAGGCACGATTCGCTTCGGTGGAGGCGGGAAGCTTAGTCGGCGATTCATCGGACCTTTCACTATTCTAGAGAGGGTTGGTGCAGTTGCGTATAGACTGGACTTGCTACCTATATTGGAGGGAGTGCAAAACGTGTCTCACGTGTCACAGTTGAGACGGTACGTGGCATATCCTAGTCATATATTGGATCACTCAGAGATAGAGGTGGGCCCTACTATTAGCTATCCAGAGCAGCCAGTTGAGATTCTGGATTGGAGAGAGAAGGTGCTGAGGAACCAGACTATTTCTTTGGTACGTGTCGTATGGAGATATCACTCTCCGGGGGAGTCTACCTGGGAGAGAGAGAATAAAATACGAGAGCGTTACCCATATTTATTTATGCCTTGAGGTATGTTCTTTCCTAGTTATGTTTTGTTCTTTTGTTATATTCTGGGGGTAGTTTTCGTCTTTGAATTTCGAGGAAAAAATTATTTTTAAGGAGGGTAGACTTGTCACTACCATATTTTCTAGGAAAGGGTATTTTAGTAATTTTATTATTAATTAAATATTATGCATGATAAATAATTATTTGTTGTATCATTTAATTGTTGTTAGTTGTTAGTTATTTATTTTGGACTGGTGTTAGTTGACCTAACTAGTTTAGTTTAGACTCATGGACCAACATGTATTAATTGTTAGAATTGAGCCCAATTAGAAAGCCCATTGATTAGGAGGATGATTAAATTAATTAAACCATTAGACTAGAAGCATTCCTCCTTAATTATTTCTTCATGAGAGGCCCCAAGGGGTATAATGGACATTACATAGTGTCTTGAGAAAGGGGTAGAGGGCGGCGGCCTATTTAAAAGAGGGGGGGACAATTTTTCTCTCCTCTTTTTATTTAAAAACTAGATCTAGAATTTTTCTCAACCAAATTCCTTCATTCCACATCATTTTTCTACCAAATTTTATCCCAATTCCTTTCCAAATCACCATTGGAGACTATTAGAGCAAGGATCTAGAAGGAGAAAGCAAGGATCTATAAAGAGGAGCAAGGATCTACAAGTTGGAGGCCAATTTTATCATATTTAGAGGTTTCATTGGGAATCCATCTTCCAATAGGTATAATTCAATTTTTTTTCCTTAATTTAGGTTCTAAATCTGAGATTAACCATGATAAATCAACCCATATGTATAGGCTACCCATAGGATTTGGTTTTGTGTTCATAGGAGGCCTATTGAGAAAGTTATGGTACTTTTTGTGTCAATTTTGGGAGAATTTCGAGATTAACATTTGTTGTGTGTGTCAATTGGTCCTATAGATCAAGTTGGTATGTGCTTGTGTGCTTGGGACTAGTATCATGTCCATAATTGGGTACGTATAGGTCCTATCCCAATAATTTGATGATACGTGTTGATTTGTGGGTTTTTTCTCCGACACGGGACTTTGTGCATGTCATATTTTGGCACAGACACGTAGATTTGTGTTTGACTCTTCGTATTATTTATAAATAATATATTAGACTTGTTCGTGTCCTTCAGGTTACGTTTGGATGTGTGGTGGACTCGTGTCATAAGCGTATCCTAGATCTAGTAGGATACGGGTGTGATACGCTCCATGTGTTTGTGTAATTTATTTCTAGATCTATTTCTCAATTGTTCTTGGTCATTGTGATATGTAATTATATGTATGTATAAATATATATTATTGTGTATGTATATATATATATATATATATATATATGTGTGTGTGTGTGTGTGTGATATATATATATATATATATATATATATATATATATATATATATATATATATATATATATATATGTACACACACTAACACACACACACACACACACACACACACACACACACACACACACACATACACACACACATATATATATATATATATATATATATATATATATATATATATATATATATATATATATATATATTGTATGATTATATATATATACATGTACATATATGTGAGATTATATATATATATATATATGTGTATGCTATACTATATGTATTATTGTGGATACATATATATGTATATAGAGAAGTATATATATTTATATAGTTGTAGTTATATATATATATATATATATATATATATATATATGTTATTAAGAGAGAGAGGGAGCAGCAGTTTTAGTAACAACATCAACAGATTCAGCGACGGACAACTGCAGCAATAGCAACAACATCAGCAGCAATAGCAACAACAGCAGGATATAGCAACAGCAACATTAGAGACAGTAGTAGCATATAGCGACGGTAGCAGTAGTGACCTCAACAGAATACAACAGCGACTTCGGCGACAGCAGCTTCAGCGACGGCAGCAGAGTTTTAGTGACAGTTCTATAGTATATATAATATTTATGTATATTTTATAAATTATATATATATATATATATATATATATGGTATTAGTATATATATATATATATATATATATATATATATATATATATATATATATATATATATATATATTTATTCCTAATTAGTAATTGTGTTTTAGTATACTATATTTGTAATAGTTAGTGTTAGCATATAGTTATTAATGGGTAGTTAGTATAAATAAGGTTTTGGATATTACCTTGAGATACCAAGGTAAGTATCAAGGTATTTTAGGATAACCAAGGTATTGGGTTTGGGTATCAAGATGGAGGTTTATTGTTGCGATACCAAGTTGGTTCGAAACCAAGGTATCCACATAGCTTTCAGTTATTAGGATTTAATATTTAATATTATTGATATATGCATCTGTGATATTTCATATATCCTATTTGCGTATCTTGAGATACGGTATCCTAGTATTATAATATATAGCTTGTATAACCTAGATTCATAGTGTTTGAACTCAATATCATTGAGATAGACTCATGCAACCTAGAAATAGGTAGTTTGACATAATTTGACCAAGTTTGACCAGTTTGACTTAGAGTTGACCTAGTTTGACTTTTTGACTTAGAAATAGCTTGTTGACCTAGAAGTTGACTAATTTAACTTATTTTTTTTTGAAATCTTGTATTGATGTTATATTCCATATCTAAGTCTTTGAGGCACCGTATTAGACATCTGTGAGACTATTCATTAGACTTCAGGTGAGTACATTCTCTGATAGTTTCTTATTTATGATATCCTCTATGTTCATGTATTTAGTGTAGATATCCATATTTTTTTGACACGATGGTTACACGGATTGGTATATCCGAATCTCGTCATGAGATGTTATTCCTTGGTATATGGTGTATCTTGTGCAAGTCTTGTCTTATTGATTATCTTGTACATATACATGCACTGATTCTCGGGAAGACTAGCTATCTTTTTGGGGAATCTCGTGCCATAGCGTACCATGGTTGGATCTACTATACCAGTCGGGGTGGGGAGTATTTTAGTGTAGATATATGATCATACCTTCTTATGCAAGTATTGTTTTCCTGTGAGTATTGGTCCTACACCGCATGTATGACTAACCAGGCCATTATTCCTGTGTAATTTCCCAAGCCGATCACATATTAAAGCTAGTACTCACTCACTTAGTTATTAGTATTCTTATTCATTGACATATTGTTCATTATTATATTTATTTCATTATTTCCTTATTGTGTATCTTTTGTATCTATTGTGCATCTTGTATATTCACATCTATTTACTGTTACATAATTTTTATCATGTTAGAGATGTACTATGCTCCTTTCCTGACTGGATATATTTTTCCTAGATGGCACTGAGGAGTGGTACCCTACACATTATGGACCTCAGGATGTTGTGGGCTTAGAGTCAGAGACCCTGGCTCAGGAGGGACTTATCCTAACTGAGACAGATGACCCAGGATTAGTAGCTTCTTAGTATTCTCTTGTACTGGATTTGTCTCCAGCTTACTTCTATTATTATTCTTTCTGACTCCTTGATGTTATTATTTTAGACTAATGAGTTGTATGTGACTTTTCGTTTCTATCTTACATCTATGATTGAGTATATTGTTATTGTTGGTGTTCATTATATTGCTAGATAGATTATCCAGACAGCGTTCTACCGCCGATTCTATGGTGTAGGCTAGGCGTTATTCCCAACTTGCATCCTTACATCGTGTGTGGGTCATGACATATACTAACTATTTACGATAAATAAAAGTTATATAAACCTTGTATTATAAACTATTAAAAGAAAAAAAATATACAAAAGATCCTAAACAAGAATCTAAGTACAATTAATTCTGGGAAAGTATAGCTGTGGAGATCTAATCTGCGGGCGATCACTTTACTCCTTGGACTACACGACGTTGAAGAAGAAATGCAAGAGTACTACGAAAAATTTGAAGAGTTGGGCAACGAGAAAGTCTTGTTAACAACGACATAGCAAGATTATGTTTCTCTTCTTCTGTTCTTGAATATCAAAGATATAAAATTCTAGCCCTTGTATACGCCTATGCCCCCTCTAATGGATGTAACAATCTTGTATTTATAAATTTTATGAGCGGTTATGAGAGTGTTCTCGCACTTTGGATAATTTATATTATTTTACCATTGTGCGCACACTTTTGGTTGACTAACACCCGTGTTCTTAATGTGTGGGTAAAAAATTTGCTGCTTGCTTGACACGTAGCTTCCTATACGAGGAAAGCATAGGTCGTAGGGGACAGTTATTTGTACAAATTTTACAAGAATAATGGCATGTAAGACACACACTCATAACTGCTTACTTTCAGTTAGGATAGTAGGTGCACTTTTGAAGAAGTAGCCGAGTTGGCACACTTTGATAGAAATATCAATACTGGCACACTTTTGGAGAAGTTACCATACTGGCATGCTTTTGATGAGGTTGGCTCAACGATGCTCTTTTGAAGAATTTGAGCCCAACGATGCACTTTTGTTAAAATTGGTACAACAACTCACTTTTGAAGAAATTGGCACAATGGCACACTTTTTATGAAATTGGCACAACGGCGCACTTTTGAAAAAGTTGGCTCAATGGCACACTTTTGATGAAATTGGCACAATGACGCACTTTTGAAGAAGTTGGCACAGTGGCACACTTTTGATAAAGTCGCCACTGGTCACTAAACGATAACCTGGGTCTGCGTGTCGTAGCTCCCCTGAAATGATGATTTTTGACTTCCTCGACTACTATTCCAACCTGTCAGATTCATCGTATTAAATATTTTGGGAAAACAGACATACAAACTGTGCACCTGTCTTCATAGATAAAAGTTACTTGAAAGTGCGTCATCCTTTAAAACAGAGAGAAAGTGAGCCATTCTTCCTCTGATAAGTTTGTTTGTAGAGAATTATTCCATCTTCAGGAGGTATATTTTTTATGCTTCTATATGACCCCCTTCAAAGTTTTTAAATTCGTTCATATGAATTCAAAATACATTGAATTAGAAGCATAAATAAGTTGTTGAGATATCTTGTGCGCATATTTTGGGCAGAATTCCAACAGATTGCTGACGTGGCTATGACATGCTACACCAATCCTGAAGAGTTTAGCATCCGAAGAGCCCCCCAATCTATAAATGGAGTTAACGAGAGAGAACTTTTTCATTATTTTCAAATCTCTTCGTCGTCTTCTTTCTCAAGAAAATTCTAGCTTTCTTATTTCTTTTGCATTTGTAAGTTTCTAAAATAAAAAGAAACTTTAGGTATTTTGAATTTTGAATATGTGTTATGGATCCATTATTTATTGCATATTTGACATTAGATATATAATAGGTTAGAGTGAAAACAACATCAGAGGTAATATGGACGTGATATATTTTTGAATGTGATCCCACCGATTATATCTGCTCAGAGGTAATATGGACATGACAGAACTCTGTGGTAGAATTTGATAGATTTATCACCCAAGGAATACTCATGCTGAGTATGGTAAAAATATTTGAGGATGAAATACCATCAGAGGTAATATGTACATGACAAATTGTAAGGCAACTGGAGAAAAAAAAGAAAAATGATAGATCAAAGGTGAACTATTATTTTATCTATTTGGGGATGATGAATAGAATATGATTTAGAGATAATATGGATATGAATTATATTATTCATATTTGACTGATGAGGAAACATGTTAGATTGTACCCAGTCCAACTGGGGATCAGGAATATGACATACTTAAAACTACTATGTTTTAAGAATAGGATAATTTTACCCGAGAGAATTGTTTGGATGATCGTAAAGAGAATGTCTCGTTGGGTTTAAGGATTGTTCCACTGAGAAACTTTGAGGATCCATTACCTGTGTCATATTCAAGAATAAATATAGATAATAGTTTAAGATATCATGTAGGCTAACACTGATGTAAATGCAAATACTGCACATTTACGTTAGACTTGCTGGGGACTAAATAAAATGTACTTTCTGAACATCTTATTTTACTCTGCTAGAGATAGAGAAGAACATATCGTATCTAGGCATAATACTTCTTGAGAAATTTGCCATTGATGGGCATCATTATCAAATCTCCATTAGGTTTAGCGAGCCTATAAGTACCATTGGAGAATATAATCTTCACCACATAAGGACCCTCCCATTTAGCTTGGAACTTGCCTCTGCTCTTGTGGGTTGTGATCATAGGTATCCTCACTATAAGAACCACTTCGTAGACTTAGAATATTCTTTCCTTCACTTTTTGATTTAAAGCTCTAGAAATGCGTGCTCGATACAACTCAATACGTTGTTGAGCATGTAAACACTTTTCATCCAAGACTTCTAACTCAAGTCTCAAATGATCATTATTCTCTACTGTTAGCTCGTTAGCAATAGCAACCCTGATAGTACGATAACCCTGGATCTCGAGTGGAAGGACCGCTTCACATCCGTAGACTAAGGAGAATGGTATGCAACCAGTTGGAGTCTGGACTATCGTACGATAAGCCCATAAATATTTTTTGAGTTTTTCATTCTAATCATGCTTTTTGGATGAGACAATTTTTTTGAGTAGCTTGATTATAGCTTTGTTGAAGGCCTTTGCTAAACTGTTGGTTGCCTGGTTGTAAGCCATAGAGGCCACATTCTTGATTCGATTCTTGTCACAGAATCGATAAAATGCTTGACTAGCAAATTGTGGTCCGTTGTTGTGTATTATCCTTCGGAGAATACCAAAACGATAGATTATATGGTGTTTCATGAAACTGATCACATTGGACGTCTTCACCTTGATCAACGAAAATGCTTCTGTCTATTTAGAACAGTAATCGAATATTTCAAGTATGAACTGATGTCCCCTAGAAGAAGATGGGTGGATAGGACCAATAGTATCCATTCTCCATGCTTTAAAAGGCCAGAATATAGCCGTAGGATATAAGAATTCCAAAGGCTGATGTATAAAATCGGTATGGATCTGACATGCTATACATTTATGAGCATAATCTATCGCGTCTGCCACCATAGTAGGCCAATAGTAAGCCATCCTTCTGAGACAATCCTGTAACTTAGGACCTGGTTGATGTGCTCCATAGATGCTATCATGAGCTTCACAAAGTGATTGTCTAGCTTCAGTATTAGAGAGGCAACGCAACAACAGCCCATCGTATGAACGATGATATAATGTCCTGGATGAGGCCTCATGATAGAAACATAGTGAATGTCTCTTAATAGAAGTCGCTTCTTTCGGGTCTTTTAGGAGGATCTCATAAGCAACATAGTCTATAAATGGTTTTCTCCAATCTTCATTGATGAAAGTCGACTTTATGATATAGCTCTGCTTAATGTGCAGATTGTTCTTGACATATAACAACTCTTAACTCGTTAATGTTATCGATTGTTGTCTTTTCAGAGGTATGGCCAATTATGTGCTATACTGGCAATGGCATCTGCTTCTATATTTTGTTATCGAGGTACATGCTCAATGAAGAACCCCTTGAAGGTAAAAGCTAATTCCAGTGCTGCCTATGGATAAGGGATGAGGTCTTTGTGTCAGACTTCATATTCTTCCCTAATCTGATTGACTATTAGCTTAGAATCTCCATAGGCTTTAAGATACTCTACATCCAATTATTTGGCAAGTTGGAGGCCGATGAGCAAAGCATTATACTCTACTACATTATTGGAACATGGTTCACTGAGAGAATATGTGCGATGAATGAGTAGCTTGTCAAGAGATACTAGGACTATGCCTACTCTGACTACAATGTTGCCTTTATGTCCTATTCTTGATGCGTCATTGAAGAATAGTTGCCAAGTGTTATCTCCCATTGCCATATTAGATTCTAATACTTTATCTGGGATGTCGTCATACAGCTTCAACGTTTCTGGTATGGGATGAGATGCCAGGAAATCAGCTAGTGCTTGACTTTTCACCACTTTTTGTGGGACATATATCATGTCATAAGGCGATAACAATATTTCCCATGTAGCTAAACGAGAATTGAGGGTGCTCGGTTTGGTCATCAATACTTGGAGGGGATTCACCCTAGATATGACATGGATAGTTTGTACCATCACATAGTGTCAGGTCTTTTGAATAGCAAACATCAAGACGAGGCATTCTTTTTTGACAGGATTATATCTATGCTCGTTACCGACCATCATGCGACTAAGATAATAGATTGCATGTTCATGGCCTTCATTACTCTTCTGTGCAAGAAAAGCTTATAGGAAATAATCCATTGCTCGAACATACAACAGGAAAGACTTTCCTATGATCGGGGAGACAAGAACTGGAGGATTTATGAGATATTGTTTAATGTCGTCAAATGCTCGTTGACATATTTTATTCTAGACAAAGGACACGCCTTTCTTCATTAACCGAGTGAATGATCGGCATCGTCCTGATAGATTGGAGATAAACCTCATAATGTATGCCCAGACGACCTTGTAGATCCCAAAGTTCTTTGAGATTACATGGGAGCTACATTTCGAGTATAGCTTTAATTTTATCGGGATCAATATGAATACCCTTGGAGGTTATAACTAATTCGAGGAATTTGCCACTGGAGACTCTCAGGAAGGATTTGATTGGATTTATTTTTAATTGGTGGTGCCATATTAATTTGAATACAATCTTTAGATCTTAAAGATGATCATCTTTAACACAACTCTTGATAGCAATATCGTCCACATAGAATTATACTGTCTTCCGTAAATGCTTATAGAAGATTATATTCATGGCCCGTTGATACATTGCTCCAACCTTCTTTAAGCCGAAGGGAAAGACTGTATAGTAGTATACTCCTAGTGGTATACGAAAAGAGGTATATTTTTTATCCTTAGGAGACATCTTGATTTGGTTGTATCTTGAGAATCCATCCATGAAAGACAAACGTTCAAAGCCGCATGTATTGTTGATCATGACATCTGTGATGGGGAGATAAAACTCATCTTTTGGACATGCAGAGTTTAAATCTCGATAGTCTTTGCAGACACAGACCTTCTTATTTTTCTTTATGACTGGGACAACATTGGCTACCCATTCAGGATGATGCTCCTCTCGAATGAAGCCACATATTATTAGTTTCTTGACTTCTGTCTCGATTGCATCCATCATATCTGGACAAAATTGCCTTTGCTATTGTTTCACCGATTTAGCATTAGGAAGAATGTTGAGCTTGTGTGTAGCTATTTGAGGACCTAGGCCAGGCATATCCTCGTAACCCCAGGCGAAGACATTAATATACTCTTTTATTAGCCGAACTAAAGCTTATTTATCCTCTTCAGGAAGACTCTTGCTGACAAAGATTGGTCTAGGAGAAGATTCTTCTCCTACGTCAATTTGGATAACTTTATCCTCTGTAGGTGGTTTACGTTGCTCAAATCGAAGTTCCCATTGAGTATCTATCTGTTGTCCCCATGGATCATTCTCGAATGGTTATAAGGTTTTATCTTCTTTACCATCTGGGCAAGTTGACACCATATTCACAAAAAGACATATTTGAATACGTCACCCATGCTTTCATCAAAATCTCACAATGATGAGTTAGAAGAATGAGAATGCATCTCTTCTTTCAATTTTGAACTTTCAAGAGTTGTTGGTGGTGTGACATACCCTAAACCATGACCAGTTCACTGATAGTATGTTTCAGGTTTACCTTTTAGAGATAAGTGACGTATAGGAGGCCTTCTGCCTTTTCCATAATTAAGCCCTAGACCAGACTTCAAGTTATAGCCCATCCCCTGCATAATGTTCTTGGTTGGTTGGCTATAATGATACAGTTAAATTTTTTGGCTATCTTTGTCAAAATCGTTAGTCTGTGTGACTCTTTTGGTTCTAGGCTTGCCAAAAAATATCTAACGTTGCTTGTCTTATTTTGCTAGTACTATGAAGTATGCCTCCTGATATGGTCCATATGATGAACCGTATTGAAATGGAGATGCTACGGGTATGGATAGAGGTTCATAAATATGAAGAGCTTCTAAGAATTTTTTTAGCAAAGGGATCAACATCAATATAGTGCGAAGGAGTGTCTTCTTTATTTATGGAATACAAGATCTCTTCTTGCTCCACATAGTCAACAGAAACTTCAGCCTTAACAGGAGGCTTGGTAAGATTGATGACTAGGGGTTGATCTACAAATATTGATTGCTTGTTACGATGAAGGTCGATAATAAGTGGTTAATTCTCCGGTATTGGCTGTTCATTGTGTTAAAGGTTGATGACCAACGGAGGTGACTTTTTAGAAAGATTTATCACCAATGGCTTTTCGGCTTTCACCTCAAGCATCGACTTGCGTAGATTGATGACAAGAGGCTCCAAAAGAATAAGACAATTAGTACGTCCTTTTACTCGGATCATCAGAGGTTCTCCTTTTGAGGTATTCTCATCTTCATCATCAGCTTGATTAGCATCTTCTTTCATATACTCTGGTGTATAGAGTACTGAGTCAGAGAAATAGGCTTCGATGCCTTTGAATGGGTTGAGGTCAGCTACCTCTGTTCTGATCTCTCCCTGACTGTCCACATATTTGAAGCATTGGTGCAGGGTGGAGGGTACAATTTTATGCTCATGTATCCATGATCGTCCAAATAAGAAGTTATAGATACATCAGAGTCAATCACATAACACGTGACTTCAGTATGCAAATCTCCTTTCTAAATTTTTAGGCGTATCTTTCCCAGCGGTTTACTTCTTACAGCATTAAAGCCTAGAATGGTAGTGCTGGTGGCAGAGAGGTTGTGTATCGGTATCTTCAAACCTTTTAATAAGCTTTTAGGAATAATGTGTCATCCTCAGTTTTTTAAATATGGGTTATTTGGTAATTTGGTCTAGTTATTTAATTTTAGGAATATAATATTATTATTTATGTGCAATAAATATTTATTTGATGATTGTAGTAGTTATTTATTTATTAAAGTGTTATGTATTTATTTAGATACTTATAATATTTATTTCTAATAGTGGGCCATCCTATTGATTAGACTTGACAATTGTAAGCCCAATTAGACTTGTCACGACAACTAGTGAGCCCAACATGGACCCAAGTCCAACAGCCCATTCCTATAAATTAATTAGGAGGGTTAGACTTAATTTGACTTAATTAGAGACTTTCCAAAATTGGCATCCTTAATCCTCTTCATAATTAGATGAAGGGGGGCAACTTAGACATTAGACATTACTTGGAGAACGGGAAAGGGGGCCGGCCAAATAAGAGGGGGGCTCTTCTCTCTCTCCCAATTTGCATTCATTTTTGATCCAAATTCTAGATTCCCAAATTTTCTACATTCCCTCCATTAATTTTTTTCTTATCTCACTTCCATTCCCTCTCATTCTCATTCCACAAGGAGCTTGTTGCTTGGATAAGCAAGGAGCATGAGGAGGAGGAGTCATAGCAGAAAGATCGTGTCCGGATCGTGTCCACTTTGGTTTTCATTGGGAATCTATCTCCCAATTGGTAATTTTTGAATTCTCTCTCATTCTAGCTTCTAAATCATGCATGAGACCTCTAGGAACCACCCTATGTCATAGGGCTACCATTAGGAACAAATTTTAGTTGATTTGGTTGAGTGTTGTGGTCTATACATAAGTTTTTATATTAATTTTAGGGGAATTACTAGGTGGACATACCAAGTATGTGTCAAGACACCATTTTAATCATATTGGACTTAGATCGGGATTGGGATACTAGCTACATGTCCATAATTGGACATGAGTAGGCCGTATTACGATACGGTGCGATATCGTACGATACGGAGCTCATTTTGTGTGGTTTTGTGCAATTCTCTTTAATATCTATTGTAACTACTTCTAATAGTTATTTATAATTATAATTGGCATGCGTATTTAGTTATATTGGGGTATTGCAAGTTTTGACACTTGAGTTAGGACTGGTATTAGTGATTATTATGAGTGAGGTTAAACTAAGGTAAGAAAATTGAGGTATACTGTGTATAGACCTGTGTTGTGTTGTTGTGGTGTGGGGTTGGGGTCTATTGACAACAAGGCTCAAGGGATGGCCAATATAAGAGAAGTTGCTACAGAGGCTAAGTAAGGGAATTATAGTTGGGCATAAGAGTAGCATCATTAAGGGGATTATATTGCTCTGAATTAAGCACATGAGCAGCTGCATCCAACATCAGATGTATGTGGAGAGAAAACAAATGTTAACAGCAACAGTACATCAAAGAAGAGTACATGTAGGTAAGTATATGAGTAGCTTGGATAACTGCAGTGATCCTGAATGCAGTTACAGAAGTGAACTAGTCATTGGTGCCAAGGGGTATTATTACTTGTGGTGTGTTGATGGGTTGGTGACTGAAAGGAAGGAAGAAAAGTAAACTGCTCGATAGCAGTAGGGTAAGTTTTCACCTGTGTACAGGTGGAAGGTGAGGGCAGATGTGGGGCAGTTTAGCATGTAGAGAGCTTGACAGTAAGATATCAGTTAAGTATAGGTTCAGTACCAGTTAGTAATGTGAGGAGTTTTATGTTAGCAATGTTAGTATCAGTTGAGGGTGGATCAAGTTAGTACCAGTCATGTTAGATAGATGGAGTGAAGGTTCAGTCCTTCATATTCAGTATATGTCATTGGTGGTTTGGAGCTTAGGTAGTACCTAGGTGTATCACTTGAGCAAGGGTGAGACATTGCCAGATATGGGATACTTGTGAGTATCAGAAGTTGGGGTGACAGACATAGTGCATTGCATTGTATAAACTAGAAAGGAGTTAGTATCAGTTAGTCAGTACATATATGTGTTAGTAATAGTTAGTTTATTAGTTTGTTGACTAGTTAGTTAGTTGGTTGATTAGTAGTTAGTATAGTTAGTAAGTTATAATTAGGTGTTAGATGTTAGTTTAAGTGTTAATAGTGAAGCTGAGTTAGTTAGTTGAGTGTAACAGGTATGTATGACAGTTAGTATAATATTGTTAGTTAGCATATATATATATATATATATATATATATATATATATATATATATATATATATATATATATATATATATATATATATATATATATATATATAGAGAGAGTATTCATTGTATAGTTATTAGTGTTAGTAACTATTATAGTTAGTTTTGACTTAACTTAGAGTGAACCTAGAACCTTGTTCAAAACCTAGAATTGTCCTAGAAACATGTTTAGTGCATTAATATCATTGGCGAGTACATCTCCAGTGGTTTTCTTATTTGATCGTCCCTATGTTATTTGCTTTTAGTATTGCTTTATTTGATTCCTGACATGATGTTACACGGATTGGTATACATGGATCTCCGTCATGAGATGTTCTTTTTCGTGATCACTTTTACTTTGTGATTATTTGAATAGACCGTGATCGGTATGCATGATATTACAGACTGTGCATAATTATACCGTATCAGAACATGGCATGATTTGGATCTGTGTACTAGTTGGGGGTTTGGGAAAGTATTAGTGGATGTGATCATACCTTTCAGACCGCGATATATTTATGTGATAGCCCATGATAGCTAGTGGACCATGCAACACACATGTGGTCATGCTAGCTCCCCTTTATGATTATAGACTGTGCTAGGCCCAAGCCGATCACATATCTTGCTAATGTTTTAAGGCACAAGTTTAGTGTTACATTTCCTTATTTTAGTTCATTACTCGATGATTCCTTGCTCAGTTGCTCTTAGTATATTTCCATTATTCCTATGATATCTCTTTACCGTGCTTAGTTATATTCTAGATATTTTCCATTATTTATTGTCCTTACTATTATTGTTTCATAGTTTTTGTCAATTAATGGAATTGCTTTTGGGTTGTATTCGCTTCATCCTGATTGGATATATTTTTTCAGATGATTCTTTAGAGGACTGGTGTCCTACACACTACGAACCACATGAGGGTAAGCCAGTTGAGCCTATGCCCGTAGAGCCACTTGTTGTAGTACCACCTGTTGTGGATGCTTAGATTTTCTTATGAGTTGTATTTGATTAGTAGAACTCCATGGCATGTATTATTATTTTGAGACTTATGTTGAGATTGAGCTTGTATTGAGACACTTGTATGTCTTTTACTTCTATTCCATATCGTGCCATTCTTGCTCTAGTTTGATATTATGATTGAATATTGTTACCATTATTATGTCACTATACTGTTCCTCTGTTGGAGTTGAGATGACATTGATAGGTACCATTATATTGTTGTGTTATATTAGATAGTATTATAACTTAGAATAGCGTTCTACGTCATTTATACGGCGTAGGCTGGACGTAGTTCACCACTCGTGCCCTTATTTCTGGTGCGGGCCGTGACATATTTTTAGTAGTAGCCGATGCAGGTCAAGAGTCACAAGTAGAGCGATTTCGTAGTAGTACGATGACTTAGTTGTACTATTATGAGCCTACTTTAGGAATAGGATATAAGATGAGAGTATACTCCATCACATCTAGGAATACTTCCAATTTGATTCAATTTCTGTTCTTTTCATTTGTAAATCCTTATCTATTGAATGTTTTCTTTACTTTGAATAATTCTGTCATTCCTTGATGATATCGTATCTAAATCAATATTGATTTCTTTGCTTCAATTTGTCTTCAGGATGCCTTCGAAGAATCGATCTCAGCGCTCTGGCATAGTTTCCTCGAGGTTGGTCACTTCACCACCCCCGAGAAGAGCAGTAGCAGCCCTATCTCCATTAGCTCCAGTTCAGAGGGTCGTTTCACCGGTCCAGGTGGGCGTCTCAGCCGCAGCTATTAGGGGTGCCCTACCTCCAGTCCATAGGGTTATACCTACAGCTACACAGAGGACAGTGCCTTCAGCATTGGAGGGGCTACCACCTCCACCACCAGCAGTCGATCCTGCACAGATGTTCGCCCTCTTTTTGCAGATGATGGAGGCTAAGAGGGCTCAGGCAAAGGCCCAACAACAATAGTCGAAGGTAATGAGACATGGCATTGAGAATGCCCATCAGCTAGTGTCACGCCCCGGTTCTAAAGATAAGGAACTGAGTCACGTGGCAATGGCCAGCAATACACTTCAGCGGGCATCCCAATCTAATAGGCCCGTTGGAGTGCACCTAAGCTGTAAAGTATAAAGAATAACCCAACACATAACAAATAAATAGTGAATCTAAATCTTATCCACAAGTAACAGATATAAGAGCACATAGAGGTAATCACAACTACTAATGTGCAGAAAAGAAATGTCACGAGAAAATCTATCATAGTACAAATACTAGAGTAGTCACACAGGAACAAACCTGCTAGTACAAATACTGGAATGAAAGCAAGCAATAAGATAACTAGGAACGGTATCTGAAAGCTAGATAGTAATACCGTTCCAAGGATAGTGTCACTACCAGAGATCAGACGAAATCCTCGGGAATGATCTTGTCCTCTGCAACTGGTCTAGCTGTCGGATCTGCAATTGGTCCATCTTTTTTGCTAAACCTGGAAGGGAACTAGGTCCTCAGAGGGATGTAACAAGGTACAAAAATACAATATGTCAAAGTATAACAGAAAGTACAAGTACAATGAAAGGATAATCTAGTATAATCACCTAGGTGAGACACAGTTTGAAGACAATTTTCGACACATGGGCTGTCCAAAATAAAATCGTAGCTCCGGACACGGAAATACACGGGATGTACCGCAGCTCCGGGCAAGGAGTCACACGGGTGATACAACTACTCTAGATACAGGATCACTACAAAAATAATACATATACATATATAAGCGCGTGCAGAGGAGCCCAAACGTCTAGTAGCTGTCTTTCCCTTCCCAAGCGGTCAACGATTGTGTGCTGAACCTGAACCTCTATCTAGCAGTCTCTTCACACAGAAGTAACTATCAACAAACGTGACCCTAAGGTCGTCCCGGTCTCCGGTCATGATGTTAGTATCAGGATACAGGAAATTTGGCACGATAACAGTGTATAGATGTGTCCTAGGGTTACGATATACACAGGTACTAACATTGAGGTGTTATGAACATCTATCACTCGTTACCAAATGTTACCGACGAATGTCTGCACCCGGTTGTGACCCGAACGCAAAGTAATAATTCTAGTCAAACACGCACATAATGTATATAATGAAACAATAAATATCTGGTAACTGAAATACAGGATGGTAAGGTATACTTGCCTGGATCCGGCTGTTGAAGATTGGGATCCGGTACAACGTCCAAGTCTGTAGGTCCCGTAGTACCTAGAGATGAGATACAAGCTCAATCAATAGACATTCACACGGCTAAAATAAGATGTGACACACGTCTAACATAGGCTACAATCTTAGTTACAACTCACCTAGACACGAATCTAGAGGGTTGACCAAGGTAGGTTATATCTAATACGATCAATCAAAGTATACTATCATCAGATAATCCTTAATCTTATATCTCACTACGGTGTTTATCAGTATCTCAAGCTATGATCAATCCTCAGGTTTTACCCTGGTGTTCACAGACGTTAATATGTACAATTAACTATCATCCTCAAAATAATTAATTAATTATTTATTAAACCCTCAGTTATATACAATCATCACCATTGCACCTTAGAACTACTCCTCAATTAAATTCATTATTATTTCTCAGTCCTCAATCACTAACTAATGGTTTGATATTACACACAATTTCACCCAAAATCACCTACTCCTCAATGTCCATAAATATTTTAATATCATAGTATTATTTCACAATAATTTAAATCAGCTCATCAACAATAATCAATATGCGTATATTAAATAGGACAACACCCTAAATGTCTCATATGGCATTTAAAATCCAACCTCAATATATATCACATTTTCAACCATCACATGTATATATTTCATATCCTCAATCAATTCATATTTAAACCATAAATATTCAAGTTAGCATTTTACCATCAATGCATATTATAACATATTATTAAACCTAAAATCCCACATGCATATAATACACTAAAATAAATCTATTTCATACTCAAACACTAAACTCAAAGCCTAAGCATAACCCTAACAACATAATTATAACTACACTACAAAGAGAGGGGGAGAAGAGTATTCACCTTGGCCGGAGGGGGTCATGGTGGTGCTTGGCCGGAGGGGGTGGTGATGATAATGATGATGATGATGATGTTAATGAAGATGGTGAAGGTGTTGATGGTTGTGATGAAGACGATGATGATGTTGCTGATGGTGTGGGGAGGAGGTACTGGGGGAGTGGGGTAGAGGTGCTGGTGGTGTAGGGTGGTGGTACTGGTGGTGTAGGGTGGTGAAGGGTGGCCGGATGGATGATGATGCAGCGGGGAGTGTCAGCCGGAGTGGAGGGAGCTGGAGATGCGGGTGGAGGAGGATGAAGCGGTGGATGAGGAGATATTGACCAGAGTGTGGGGGGCTGGAGGTGGTTGAGGCAGCGGGTGGCCGGTCGGAGTAGGTTGGAGTGGAGGGAGCTTGGCTGTGGGGTTGGTTTCTTAAGGAAAGAGAAGTAGAGAGGAAGAAGAAGAAGAAGAAGAAGAAGAAGAAGAGAAAGGAAGAAGTGGGCTTCGGTCAGCTGAAAGTGTAGGGAGGGAGGAGAGAGAAAGTGGGGAGGTTTCCCTAGGTGTTGGAATTAGGGCTGGCTTGGGAAATAGAGGAGTGATAGTAATATTTTATAGGGATGTTTGATAGGGAGTGTTTGGTGATGATGAGTCCTCATTTGAATGAGTGGATAGGATTTAACATGAGAAATTTGTGGGCACACAAAGGAGAGGGGAGTGTGGTTGGCACGGTCATGGGTGAGGGGGCTTCTTCATTTGGGTTTAAATCAAAGAGGTGATGACACCTAGTACAATATTTGCAAATAAGCCCCTTAAATTTGGGTATTTGCACATACACATGAAATAATAGAAAAATAGTGGAAGAATTGGTGTTTGGTGTTTTGTAGGGTGAGGGGGTGTTGTGTGTTTTGCATGGGTTTAATTAATAGGGGTATTTGGATTAAATTAGGGTTAAAATGGGATTAGTCAAAGTTGGTATCCCCAATTTAATTAAAATGAAATGTCATGTGCTCTTAAATTTAATGGGGGCACATGGGGTCTCAATTTGGAGTGACACAAAGGTCATGAAGGGTGTAGGCTTGGTGTCAGTCTTTGATCCTTTAATTGGTCTGGATAAATGGGTTGAGTTGGTGTCTCAAAATTGATGGCAATGACACAGGTGCGCGATACAGGATTAAATATTGGATTTCGGATACGGAAAGTTATGCAATTAAATTATAGCACAAGGGTTTATGATTTTGAGTGACGGAAAAGTCCAACGCCTAAGTTGGCGTGTCAAGTCAAGAGTGCAATAATCTGTTAGAAATTATGGGCTAATATTAGGCTCCGAATGTTGTAACAACGGTAGGGTGCACCAAGGGTTTAATTAAAGAATCAAACATCTGAAATCTTAATTCTAAACCTCAAATACCTGTTGCTAAACCAAAATTTTCTAACCCATAACCCTTCTATCATATAAATATAAATGAGGGGGTTTACATCCTTCCCAACTTAAAAAAATTTTGTCCCCAAAATTAAAAGTAAATCACGACTAATAGCTACGAGAATTTTAAAACAAACTGGTAATCAAGTGCGGTTCGTAAATTCGTACCTTGGTCCTCAAATAAATACGGAAAACATTATCGAATGGAATCCTCGCGCTCCTAGGTAGACTCGCCTGGTGAATGATGCTTCTATGCAACTCTGACCAGTCGAATAGTCTGACCTCTCAAAGTCTTCTCACTGCGATCTAGTATCTCTACTGGCTGCTCTACGTAAGATAAACTGGGCCCGACTGTAATATCCGAATGATCAAGTACGTGGCTAGGGTCTGTCATATATTTTCTCAACTACGATACATGAAATACGTCATGCACTCCTTCTAATGATAGAGGCAATACAAGACGATAAGCCACTTCGTCGACTCGTTCCAAGATGTCAAAAGGTCCGATGTACCTCGGACTCAGCTTGCCTCTGCCTTCGAATCTGATGGTACCACGAGTAGGCGATATCTTTAAAAATACATGGTCACCTTCCTTGAACTCCAAGGGTCTGCGGTGCGCATCTGCCCAATGCTTCTATCTGTCCTGTGCTGCATGCAGGTGGCTCTGTATCTGTTTCACTTTTTCTACTATCTGTATTACCAACTTTGGACCAAGTATCTGACGCTCTTCTACGTCACTCCAACATACCGGTGACCTACACTTCCTGCCGTACAGTGCCTCATAAGGTGCCATCTGTATGCTAGCCTGGTAGCTGTTATTGTAGGAGAATTTCACCAAGTGTAGATGGTCCTCCCAAGATCCTCCAAAGTCGATCATGTACGCCCTCAATATATCCTCTAGTATCTGTATCGTGCGCTCTGACTGGCCATCAGTCTGTGGATGATATGGAGTGCTGAACTTGAGACGAGTTCCTAGACTCTCTTGTATACTCCGCCAAAAATATGACGTGAACCTGGAGTCACGATCCGATACAATGCTGACAGGCACTCCATGTAGTCGTACTATCTGCCTCATATACATGTCAGCTAATATCTCCGTTGACTGTCCAACTCTGAAGGGCAAAAAATATGCAAACTTGGTGAGTCTGTCTACGACAACCCAAACTGCATCCTTCCCGCTAGGGCTCTACGGGAATCCTGTGACGAAGTCTATGGTAATGTGTTCCCACTTCCATTCGGGAATGGGAAGCGGCTGCAATGGTCCTGCAGTCCTCTGATATTCAGCCTTGACTTGCTGACAGACCAAACATCTTGCCACGAATCTTGCAATATCTCTCTTCATCCCATGCCACCAGTAATGTTGTCTCAAATCTCGGTACATCTTCGTACCCCCGGGATGAATAGAATAAATTGAGCTATGAGCCTCGGTCATCAACTCCTGGCATACCTCGCCACTCGGAATGTATAGGCGATCTCCATACCTCAATGTTTCGTCTTTATGAATCCTAAGTCCCATCTGCATGCCGTCCTCTGTCCTCTCTCGCAGTCGTCGAAATCTCGTATCTGTAGGCAGGGCTGCCATGATCCTCTCAACCAATGTAGACTGAACCTCGAGACGGGCCATTTGTCCATCCATGCCTGGCAATACAATCTCTATCCCAAGATCCTGAAGATCCTCTAGAAATTACCGCTGAGTCATCAAAAAGTATGCCATGGTCTTCCTGCTTAAGGCATCTGCTACTACATTCGCCTTGCCAGGGTGGTACTGTAACTCTATATCATAATCTGTCATTACTCTAGCCATCGCCTTTATCTCATATTGAGCTCCTTCTGAGTGTATACATACTTCAGACTTTTGTAATCTGTGTAAATCTGTACACGCTCACCATAAAGGTAGTGCCGCCAAAGATTTAGTGCAAATATTACTATAGCTAGCTCTAGATCGTGCGTCGAATAGTTTTTCTCATAAACTCTCAGCTGTCTCGATGCATAGGCTATCACTTTGCCGTGTTGCATCAGTACACATCCTAATCCGCTCCCAGACGCATCACTGTATACTACAAATCTCTCGATCCTGAAGAAAGTATCAAAATCGGTGCTGATGTCAGACGCTTCTTCAGCTCATCGAAAGCTGTCTGACACTCTTTGGTCCAGATAAACTCTTCGCCTTTATGCGTCAGTCGCGTCATAGGCACAGCGATCCTCGAGAAATTTTTTATAAACCTCCGATAATATCCGACAAGTCCGAGGAAACTCCTAACCTCTGTAACTGATGTAGGGGTAGGCCACGTCTTTACTGCAGCTATCTTCTCCTGGTCAACTGATAGTCCATCTCCGGTGATTATGTATCCCAGGAATGGTACTCTATCTCAGCAGAACTCATATTTGCTGAGCTTAGCGTACAACCTCTCCTGTCTCAGCGTCTCCAAAACAATCCTGAGATGTCTATCATGCTCCTCCTGGCTCTTGGAATATACCAAGATATCGTCGATAAATACTACCATAAATTTATCTAAGTACTGGTGGAAAATATTGTTCATCAGACTCATAAATACTGCTAGCGCGTTGGTTAAACCAAATGGCATGACTAGAAACTCATAGTGCCCATACTTCATCCGAAAAGCCGTCTTCGGAATGTCCTCTCTCTGTACCTTGATCTGATGATAACCGGATCTGAGATCGATCTTCGAGAATATACATGCACCACTAAGATGATCAAATAAATCATCGATGCGTGGCAGTGGATACTTGTTCTTTATCGTTACAATATTTATCGCCCTATAATCGATACACAAGCATACCGTCCCATTCTTCTTCGGCACAAATAAAATGGGTGCTTCCCATGGAGATACACTAGCACGTATGAAACCCTTATCTAAGAGATCATCTACTTGGACTTTCAACTCAACCAACTCCTTCGGTGCTAGTCTGTAGACGGAGGAGTAACTGGCTCGGCTCCGGGAGTCAACTCTATAGTGAACTCTATCTCTTTGTTAGGTGGCAGGCCTGGGAGATCCTCTGGAAACACATCCTCAAACTCTGATATAAAGTAAGGGTATATCGGTTCATCGGTTTACTTTCTGCAATGTGTGTCACTAGGGTAGGTTGGACACCATGCTCTCGGGTTCCCCGAAGAAACTCAAACTCAGGGTGATCTGGGGGTCTAAATATGACACAACCATGATGGCAATCTAGCGTTGCATGGCATTGGCTCAACCAATCCATGCCTAGAACAATGTCATAGTCCGACATGGAGAAGACCAAAAATTGGGCACGCATCTCTCGCCCACAGACAACTACTGAACATGATCTACAAGTGTCGCTAACAGGTACTATTCTACCTCCCATAAGAATCCTCTTGATCTTCAGAAGGGGTGCAGTTGCTATTCTATAGGTGGCCACGAAACTAGCAGCTATAAAGAGTGTGTGCACCAGAATCAAATAAGACTACTGCTGGTAATGAAGCTACTAAGATAGTACCTGCGATCACTTCTCCGGCTGTCTCCACCTGTCTCCGCCTCCTCTATAGTCACCGCATTGGCCTGACCATATCTCGGTACCGGTACCCTCAGCTGCTACTGTCGAGCCTGCTGGAATCGATCTGCCTGTGGGGCTAAGGGTAGCCTCCTCTGATTTCCCCCAGGTGCTGGTGGTCATAGTGCTCCAGCTCCTGCGTAAGGCGGCCTCGATCCGGGAGGCTACTGATAAGGCCTCGGTGCTGGCAAGGCTGGCCGATAAACTATCTGTACTGGAGCCTTCTGGTCTGGACAATCTCGGACTGTATGCTGATCCAACCCACATCTCAAACAAGCGCCCAGCCTCCGCCGACAGTCCCTCAATAAATGTCCCTTCTTGCTGCAGTAATGCCATGTGGGAATAACTGCTCCTACAGGGTTGCTGCTCTCTGCTGTTGCTGCTGTACTAGTGGACACTTTGCAGGTCCTTCCTGCGAGGCTCGAACTGCTGATGATGATGCACATGAGCACTTCAGCCTGGCCTCCATCTTGTTGATGCGGTCCTGGCATCGTGTTGCTAATAATACCTCGGAGTAGGAGGTGGGGGCTATGGATCCAATAAGTCTCTGGGTCTCGAAGCTCAGGCCTTCATAGAACTTCTCGGCCTTCGCCTCCTCGGTCGGGATCAGGTATGGTGCAAATCTGCTCAGGCGGAGGAACTCAGCATTGTATTCCTCTATAGTCATACTGCCCTACCTGAGGTTCTGGAATCTATCCTGAAGTTCTGCTCGGGTAGTAGATGGTATGTACATCTCCTAGAAGAGTCTAGAGAACTCTTCCCATGTGACCCGGTCGGGTCCCAAACGCTCTTCCTCTAAGAGCCACCAGTGATAAGCATTGCCAGTAAGCTGTATCCTGACGACAGTCATCTAGCCGTGTCGAGGGAGATCGGTGGCCTCCAGCTGGTGCTGAATACTGGTGAGCCATGCATGGACCTCCGTCGGCTCTTTCGTGCCAGCAAAGGAAAGTGGTATCATACGACGAAAGTCTATGACAGACCCCATCGTCGACTGGCATGTTGGTGGTGACGCTTGTCCCAAGGCCGTTATAATACTCTCCCTCAAGGTCTTAGCCTGGCGCTGCTGGGCCTGCTGCTGAGCCTGCTGTTGGACCTACTGCTGGGCCTACATTATCGCATATACCATCTAAAACATCTGTGTCCCGTCCATGGGTTACCTGTAGAAAAAGGCATATGTGGCATCTGCGGAGGGAATGGAGGTAGTGGGGGCAACTGCTGCTCTTCCAGACTCGGGGTCCTCTGGTCCTCATGACCTGCCTGATATGGAGTCGACAGAAGAACATGTCCCAGTTTCGGTTCCCCGGATGATCCTGTGTCACGGGGAACATCGCTCGGCTGTGCGACACGTCCGCTACGGAGATTCATAACTCTGAAAAGAAGTCATAATTAAGATCAGCGTTGAGGAATTAAATAAGATGCAATTTGGCCAAAGAATTCAAAATAGAGGTATCATGTGAAGGATTCAAACTTGTAGATGAGATTCCTAATATCTATTCCTAATTTGTAGGCTCGCTTGGCACAGTCAGGTGACCAAGATAATTTAATTCGGACCTGCATGGGCCACCACAAAAACCTTGTTATGTCCCGGTTCCAAAGATAAGGAACTGAGTCACCTGGTAATGGCCAGCAGCACACTTCGGCGGACATCCCAATCTAATGGGCTCGTCGGAGTGCACCTAAGCTATAAAGTACAATATATAATCCAACACATAATACATAAATAGTAAATCTAAATCTCATCCATAGGCAACAAATATAAGAGCACATAGAGGTAATCACAACTACTAATATGCAGAAAGAAAATATTACGAGAAAATGTATCATAGTACAAATACCAGAGTAGTCATACAGGAACAAACCCGCTAGTACAAATACTAGAATGAAAGTAAGCAATAAGATAACTAGGAACGGTATCTGAAAGCTAGATAGTAATACCGTTCCAAGGATAGTGTCACTACCAGAGATCATACGAAATCCTCGGGAATGATCTCGTCCTCTGTAACTGGTCCAGCTGTCGGATATGCTCCCGGTCCGTACTTCTCTGGGTAATCTTCCCTGCCTAAACCTTGTGGGAACCAGGTCCTTAGAGGGACGTAACAAGGTACAAAAATATAGCATGTCAAAGTATAACAGAAAGTACAAGTGCAACGATGGGTTAATCTAGCATAATCACCTAGGTGAGACACAGTTTGAAGATAATGTTCGACGTGTGGGCTATCCAAAATAAAACCGTAGCTCCGGACATGGAAACACATGGGACGTACCGCAGCTCCGGGCAAGGAGTCACACGGGTGATACAACTACTCTAGATACAAGATCACTACAAAAATAATGCATATACATATATAAGCGCGTGCAGAGGAGCCCAAACGTCTAGTAGCTGTCTTCCCCTTCCCAAGCGGTCAACGATTGTGCGCTGAACCTGAACCTCTATCTAGCAGTCATTTCACACATAAGTAACTATCAACAAACGTGACCCTAAGGTCGTCCCAGTCTCCGGTCATGATGTCAGTATCAGGATACAAGAAATCTAGCACGATAATAGTGTATGGATGTATCCTAGGGTTACGATATACACAGGTACGTACATCGAGGTATTACGATCATCTATCACTCGTTACCAAACGTTACCGACGAATGTCTGCACCCGGTTGTGACCCGGACGCGAAGTAACGATTCTAATCAAACACACGCATAATGTATATAATGAAACAATAAATATATGGTAACTGAAATACAGGGTGGCAAGGTACACTTGCATGGATCCGGCTGCTGAAGATGGGGATCCGGTACAACGTCCAAGTCCGCAGGTCCCGTAGTACCTAGAGACAAGATACAAGCTCAATCAATAGACATTCACGCGGCTAAAATAAGATGTGACACACGTCTAACATAGGCTACAATCTTAGTTACAACTCACCTAGACACGAAGCTAGAGGGTTGACCAAGGTAGGTTACATCTAATACGATCAATCACAGTATACTATCATCAGACAATCCTCAATCTTATATCTCACTACGGTGTTTATCAGTATCTCAAGCCTTGATCAATCCTCAGGTTTCACCCCGGTGTTCACAGACGTTATGTACAATTAACTATCATCCTCGAAATAAATAAATAATTATTTATTAAACCCTCAGTTATATACAATTATCACCATTGCACCTTAGAACTACTCCCTAATTAAATTTATTATTATTTCTCAGTCCTCAATCACTAACTAATGGTTTGATATTACATACAATTTTACCCGAAATTATCTGCTCCTCAATGTCCATCAATATTTTAATATCATAGTATTATTTTGCAATAATTTAAATCAGCTCATCAACAATAATTAATATACGTATATTAAATAGGACAACACCCTAAATGTCTCATATGTCATTTAAAACCCAACCTCAATATATATCATATTTCCAACCATCACATGTATATATTTCATATACTCAATTAATTCATATTTAAACTATAAATATTCAACTTAGCAGTTCACCATCAATGCATATTATAACATGTTATTAAACCTAAAATCCCACATGCATATAATACACTAAAATAAATCTATTTCATACTAAAACCCTAAACTCAAAGCCTAAGCATAACCCCTAACAACATAATTATCACTACACTACAAATAAAGGTGGAGAAGAGTATTTACCTTGGCCGGAGGGGGTCGTGGTGGTGCTTGGAAGGAGGGGGTGTTGATGGTGGTGATGATGATGATGATGTTATTTAAGATGGTGAAGGTGTTGATGGTGGTGATGAAGACGATGATGATGCTGTTGATGGTGCGGGGTGGAGGTACTGGTGGTGTGGGGTGGAGGTGTTGGTAGTGTGGGGTAGTGGTGATGGTGGTGTAGGGTGGTGAAGGGTGGACGGATGGATGGTGATGCAGCGGGGAGTGTCAGCCGGAGTGGAGGGAGCTGGAGATACGGGTGGAGGAGGATGAAGCGATGGAGGAGGAGATATTGACCGGAGTGTGGGGTGCTGGAGGTGGTTGAGGCAGCGGGGGGCCGGTCGGAGTAGGTCGGAATGGAGGGAGCTCGGCTGTGGAGTTGGTTTCTCAAGGAAAGAGAAGTGGAGAGGAAGAAGAAGAAGAAGAAGAAGAAGAAGAAGAAGAAGAAGAAGAGAAAGGGAGAAGTGGGCTTCGGTCGGTTGAGAGTGTAGGGAGGGAGGAGAGAAAAAGTAGGAAGGTTTCCCTAGGTGTTGGGATTATAGCCGGCTTGGGGGAAGAGAGGAGTGATGGTGATGTTTTATAGGGATGTGTAATGGGGAGTGTGTGGTGATGATGAGTCCTCATTTGAATGAGTGGATAGGATTTAACATGAGAAATTTGTGTGCACACAAAGGAGAGGGGTGTGTTGTTAGACCGGTCATGGGTGAGGGGGCTTCTTCATTTGGGTTTAAATTAATGAGGTGATGACACCTAATAAAATATTTATAAATAAGCCCCTTAAATTTGGGTATTTGCACAAACACATGAAATAATGGAAAAATGGTAGGGGAATTGGTGTTTGGTGTTTTGTAGAGTGAGGGGGTGTTGTGTATTTTGTATGGGTTTAATTAATGGGGTATTGGATTAAATTGGGGTTAAAATAGAATTAGTCAAAGTTGGTATCCCCAATTTAATTAAAATGAAATATCATGTGCTCTTAAATTTAGTGGGGGCACATGGGGTCTCAATTTGGAGTGACACAAAGGTCATGAAGGGTGTATGCTTGGTGTCAGTCTTTGACCCTTTAATTGGTCCGTCTAAACGGGTTGAGTTAGTATCTCAAAATTGATGGCAACGACACAGGTGCGCGACACAGGATTAAATATTGGATTTCGGATACGAAAAGTTGTGCAATTAAATTAGAGCACATGGGATTATGATTTTGAGTGACGAAAAAGTCCAGCGCCTAAGTTAGCATGTCAAGTCAAGAGTGCAATAATCTGTTGGAAATTATGGACTAATATTGGGCTCCGAATATTGCAACAATGGTAGGGCTTACCAAGGGTTTAATTATAGAATCAGACATCTGAAATTTTAATTCTAAACCTCAAATACCTGATGCTAAACAAAAATTTTCTAACCCATAATCCGTCTATCTATAAATATAAATGAGGGGGTTTACATTTAGCACTAGACATTATTGAGAGAGTTGCAGCAGTCCAGCCACAAGCAATCCCACCCCCACAGATCCCGCAGCAGCCGAGGCCAGGCACCATAGTAGACTTCGAGAGGATGGGGTCTAATGAGTTCAGAGGTACTGAGGGGATTATCTACGCGAATGGTTGGACAGAGGATATCGAAAGGAACCTTTTGCTAGCACCGATTCGTGAGGCATTACAGATAGAGGTGGCAGGCAGTATGATGCATGACATAGCTGTAAGCCCCCTAATTTTTCAAGAATTTTTAAATTGGATTTTTCATAATTTTCTGGAATTTTTTGGGAATTTTTTGTAACTAAAACTAAGGTGTTTTGAATTTAAATGATTTTTAAATATTGTTAATTAATATTAAAATATTATGGAAATAATATTTTATGGTATAAAATGAAAAATCGGACATAGGATAATTTTTTGTGAATTTATTGGACCCCAAAAGTATTTTTAAAGCCCTAAAAATTAACTAAAATTTAAACCAAAATAAACCCTGAAATAAACCGGGTTTATTTCCAAAATAAACCAAACCAACCTAGACCCAGTTCAATTGAACCCAAACCAGCTCTTAGCTGATCGGGTCGGATCTAAACCCGACCCGAAACCCGCAGACCCAAACCCGCACTTAAACACTAGCGGGTCGGGCCAGATTCATGTTGAACCCGACCCGCGGACCCAAACCCGTAACCCAAAACCTAATCTGAACCCTAACCGGAATCTGACTTCTAATCCGTCGGCGATCGCCTATTTAACCCCCGACGCCGCTGCCGGAACCCTAGCACTCGACCGCCGTCTCCTCAACCTTCCTCTGCCTCTCTCCCCGACAGCTCACCCCTCGACTTCCTCCCCCGACTCCACCCTCTCCTCGTCCACCACCCCAAACCGTCGACCCGCTCGACCATCCCCTCACAGCTCCGCCACCACCACGAACCACCACCAGCTCCGCCACCCTCCTCGCCGCCTCGCCGTCGACGCCGCACCTCCCTCGCCAGTCTCCGCCCGCCTCCTCTGGCAGCTCCCCCCAGCAGCAGCAGCCAGCAGTAGCTGCCCCGGCCCGCCTCCGGCCGCCCGAGCCCCTACGCCGCCTCCCCGTGCGCCGCCGCCTCCAGCCCTCGCCGCCTCCGCTGCCCCCGGCCTCCCTCCAGCCAGCTCCGCCGCCTCCGGCATCGTGCCCTAGCCCTAATCCTAGGTTGCACAGTACCAGGACACGACTCAGCTCGTTTCGAGACGACACGAGGACACGCGAATCCTCGATTTCACGAAGCCCTGTTCAGGTAACCCGTTCTCTCTGCTCGTTGACCCATTTTCGGTTTCGTCTGTTGTAACGTGAACCCTACATGACCCTCTCGATGTCCGTACAACCCGCTCGGTGTGTCGCGTCCTGTGGCAATCGCGAAACGCGATCCAAAAACAGGAAAAACAACGCCCTGTTTCACCCCGAAACTGAGTGCGCCCCGCCAAACGGGATGACTTGGTCGCACGCGATCTTTACCGAAATGTGCGCGTCATTGATACAGACGTGTAGGATTTTACAGAAATTGATTTGGATGTGCGTGCACACCGAAATCAACGCGTATCCCCCGACAACGTCCCGTATCTGCCCATTCTGGAATATGTTGTAACTTTGTGTACACACTTCGGATCGAGACGAAACTTGTGCCATTAGACTCGTAGCAATACGCTGGTCCTGTGACCCAAGTTTGGTTTGATTCTGAGAACGTTGACAAAATCGCATATCGTGGGCCCACAGGCTCCACTTGACGGACGATGTTGTGATCGGCTCATCGGAATCCAATTCTGGAAGTTTCGTTGGGTTCGTATCATCTTTCCTGATTTGTTGACACTAAGTTGGACAAAATTGGAGACATTTGACCCTGACACATTTTTTGGTACAAAGTGGCCCACATGTGGACCCCGCTTTGACCCGGAAATGTCATTTTTGTCCCTTTGTCCAAATTGGATATAAGGACAGGCGTTTCTAGCTATTTGATATTTTCTGAATCTAATGTTGATGTTTATTTCAGCAACCAGAGTAGTACCTGCAAACCACACTGAGACCAGAGCTACAGTTGGAGCCAGAACCCCAAGCAAGTGTACCTTGCCAAAACTTGCAGTTCTTGTTACACAGTTGGAGCTACAGTAGTACCTGTACATTTATGACCCTTTACATCCTCGTACTTATCTTATCAAGTACATAGACCCAGGACACTTGACACTATTCATGAGACAGAATCCTCCTGAGATATTCATGGTGATTCTGTATAGGATACAGGTTTATGACATATACACTATACATGCTTAGATTTTATTCAGACTTGTTGCATTAGATATGGTTTTGCCTGACATGGATATGAGATATCATGAAACTGTGACGTGAGATTACATTGGGTGGGAAGAGATTTACCATACATAAGGCTGATTATATATATATAATAATTTAATAGAAGTGCCTTAGACTCTGACACAGAGCTTTGGTACCATACTAGCCCTTCGAGAGAATACTGCTATGGGTTTCTCCGACACTGATCCTATAGTAGTCTCAGCCCGAGTATGACTAAAACTCTCACTTGCATATCACTTAGCTGGTTATATAGTTTACCCTATTGTTTCATTTATTGCTGTACTGCATTTATTTTGGATTATATTATCTGTACCTTGTTATATCCCCTGAGGACCTAGATCCGAATTATGTCCCCAGGATTAGCTGACGAGATCTATCCCGAGGTATACGGGACCGGAGCATTAGCATTAGCAGAAGCAGGTGCATACATTGGGGCAGAACCAGGATCTGAGGACGAGATTGTACCAGAGGACTTCTCCTGAGTATTGGCTTGAGATACTCATTTATTTTTGTTTCTAGTTATTTTATTTTCAGTCTATTGCATTGATGTATCAGACTTGTTCTCGAATTATTCTCCGAGACACTTTTATTGAGATATGTTAGTTTATTTTATTGCATTTATTCTGGTATTTGATCTGTGATTATCTGTTATGGATGAGATTATATTAGACTGTGACTTATATCAGTATACCTACTTATTGTTGTATTAAAGCTTAAGTATGCCCCGATGGATCCATTAAATTGGGTTTGTCCATCGGTGTGTGCTGCTGGCCATTGCTACGTGTCTTGTCCCTAGGTATTTTGGGACTGGGGTGTGACATAGTTTTTGTGGTGGCCCATGCAGGTCAACGACTAAATTGTTCGGTTTCAACTTAGGGATCGAACAAGCCTGCAATAAGAATATGATAAGATTTAGGATCTCATCCACTTGCTTGAAATGTTCTTGATATCTATATCAGACTCGAATTTATTTCTTGACTTGCATCCTGCCTTAATTCCTGTACGCCTCTTATTGTTTATTTTGGTTGCAGAGTAATGGATTCAAGAGCAAACAACGAAACTCCAACAAACACACCAATAGGTGCTGTAGCCACCTACGGAGAAGATAAAGTGACGTCATTGAGTGGAGATCCCTCTACTCACCGAAACAGCCAAGCAGATCAGCACGCTTCTAGATTTCGGCGTGATGACATCCCGCCGCCTCCGCAGTTCGTTCCATCGATGCCTGTTTTCCCACCAGGACAAGTCATGGATGGGCAACAGATTTTCCAAATGATCTACGCAATGATGCAAGCCCAACAACAAATTCATCAAGAAGCTCAGCGTCACGAAGTAGATTACTTGAGGAACAACCTAGTAAATGCACTGGAGCAGGCCAACCTACCAACTCGACGGCAACTGACGGGCTCTATCACCGATTTCCTCCAGCTGAAGTCCCGTACCTTCTTAGGAAAGGAGGAGCCCACAGAAGTTCATGAGTGGCTCACCAACATACAACATTAATTAGAAGCAGTTGAGCTTCTAAGGGAACGTTGGATTACTGCCGTCAGAATGCAATTGACGGATAATGCACATCACTGGTGGCTATCTGAGGAGACCCAGCTCGGACCAGACCGAGTCACCTGGGAGGAGTTCTCCAGACTCTTTCAGGAGATGTACATTCCGGCTATCGCTCGATCAGAACTTCGGGACAAGTTCAATCGCCTCTCTCAAGATACTATGACAGTGGAAGAATACAACACAGAATTTATTCGTCTAAGTCGCTTTGCCCCTACCTTGATTCCGACAGAAGAAGAGAAGGCCAAAAAGTTTTTCGACAGACTAAACTTCGAGCTACAGAAACTAATTGGATCCATTGCACCTACATCCTACTCAGACGTCCTTGCTGCAGCCCGACACATGGAGCGCATCACCAGGAGAGAGACCAGTCTGAAGCGACCTTCCACATCAGTACCGGCCCGAGCACCACATGGAGAAGCTGCAAAAAAACCTTATCTGCATCAAGCACCACAAGGAGCTGTATCCAAATTACTAACTCTCCCTACGTGTCACTACTGCGGCAAGATAGGCCATATTGAGAAGGAGTGTAGACGTAAATTCGGACTATGCTTATGTTGCAGAACCAGACAGCATGCAGTAAGGGACTGCCCTGAGCGTAGAGAAGGAACACCAAGGGCAAACCAACAAGCTCTACCAGCACCAGAAGGATATCAACCAAGGCCACCTTTGGCACCTCGACCAGCACTCTTCCAGCAGGCCCAGCAACAACAGAGGGCACCACCTCAAGGACGCGGACAAGCTTTCGCGATAACTTTTGAGGACGCACAGATTCATGGAGTAGCTAATGCGCGTAAGTTTTCGTAGTTTTTTTATTTCTAGTATTGTTTTAGTTCGTGCCCGTTGGTTCGTGACCTTAGACTTAACCTGATAGTTTTAACTTGCTAATGATTGATAACTTCGTATATTTTTATAAATAATAACCTAGTTTTCTAAATTATAGTCTTCTAGATTTCCTTTATATGGGAAATTGCATAACTTTAATGCTTAGGAAAATAATTTTCCCTATATGTTATTCTTACACTCTCATCCTTGAATCTCCTTAATCGTGTTGTGCTTCGAACAAAGTTTACAACCGTGTCATCTCTATTGACCAGTTATTATTTGATTGCGAGAACGTAATTCTCTTAAGTGGGGTAGATTGTAAGCCCCCTGATTTTTCAAGAATTTTTAAATTGGATTTTTCATAATTTTCTAGAATTTTTTGGGAATTTTCTGTAATTAAAACTAAGATATTTTGAATTTAAATGATTTTTAAATGTTGTTAATTAATATTAAAATATTATAAAAATAATATTTTATGGTATAAAATGGAAAACCGAACATAGGATAATTTTCTGTAAATTTATTGGACCCCGGAAGTATTTTTAAAGCCCTAAAAACTAACTAAAATTTAAACCAAAATAAACCCTAAAATAAACCGGGTTTATTTCCAAAATAAACCAAACCAACCCAGACCCGGTTCAATTGAACCCAACCCAGCCCTTAGCGGGTCGGGTCAGATCTAAACCCGATCCGAAACCCGCAGACCAAAACCCGCACTTAAACACTACCGGGTCGGGCCGGATTCATGTTGAACCCGACCCGCGGACCCAAACCCGTAACCCAAAACCTAATCTGAACCCTAACCGGAATCCGACTTCTAATCCCCCGGCGACCGCCTATTTAACCCCCGACGCCACTGCCGGAACCCTAGCACTAGACCGCCGTCTCCTCAACCTTCCTCCGCCTCTCTCCCCGACAGCTCACCCCTCGACTTCCTCCCCCGACTCCACCCTCTCCTTGACCACCACCCCAAACCGTCGACCCGCTCGACCATCCCCTCACAGCTCCACCACCACCACGAACCACCACCAGCTCCGCCACCCTCCTCGCAGACGCCGCACCTCCCTCGCCAGCCTCTGTCACGCCCCGAGGCGTCCCCCGAGTCGTGACCGCCGTGCGGGCCTGGAGTTGCGCCCGCACAAGGCTTTAATGATTTGCATAGCAAGCACATACTCAGAGTACGCAGATAAATTAAAACACAGATTTGAAACATAGAAAAGTTCTCTTTATTGATAATGAACATCTATTACAAACTCTTGAACGAGTTAGCTAATATGCCGAACGGCTTACAAAGGGTTGACTCAAAATGAGATAGCAGTCCTTTGCATTACATCCTTTTATAAACTCAAAACGATAAAGACCTCCGGGCTGGAGGATCGCTTTGCCACGGAGCTGCATTTGTGTATGAAGAGTTTGCAGGCTCCTGACTCCAAAATGCTTCGGGGGCGCGGTGAAGATGCGCCAACAGCTGGACTGGATCGGGAAGACGACTTCGGCTCCTCGCTCGGTTCGCCTTGGTGCGGAGAACCTGTTTCAACGAGGGTCAGCATATCGAAACATGCTGGTGAAGGCGAGCTAGCCTGACTATACCAATCAACACGTTGTTTAGTGAAGCATGCATATTTGGTTGGTTTCTATCTTGCCTTAGTTCATTTACAGTTAAGCAGCATATTGAATTTACTGAAATGAACGTGCCACCGTTCGGTGGATTTTACCTGACCGTCTGAATTACCTGCACAATACTTACCATGCCTTCCCTGCCACGGAGACACAAGTTAGTATGCAACAGGTTTAAATATACAGGGGATCACTGGCTGGATGCCATATTGGACCAATTTTAGTCACTGACGAGGATGGTATGCAGCGAGAGCACGGGAGTGCTGCACGCCATTCCGTCCTTGCACAGGATGACTAAACAGGAGAGTTCCCGCCCGGATCGGATCGGTGCCAGTGCCCCAGCGACCGTCCGCAGGAACTAAGGGCCTTGTGCACAAGTTGTCCGTGATCAACATATACACTAAGTTAGCAGTTGAGGCAAATCAGGGCAATAACAGGCACGGGACAGTAACAGGAGGAGAACTACTTTGGCATAGTCTCCTTATCAGATTATTGCATTCAGGATGAGTTATGTTCATAGCATAATTTAAAGAAGAGCATACATTCTAACTTGTATTATGCATATGATAAATATTTCCGAGCGAACACGCATGCAAGTAAGTAACCGTTCACAGTTTTGATTGACAAGCAGTATTAACCAAGTCTATTCTCTTTTATCTTAGTTTCTTTTATTATTACTTGGTATCGTTTGATCGGGGCAAAGGAGTGAAGCTGGAAGCAGAGCTAGCTAATCGGGTTGGTAGCCACTCACTTAGATTTTGGAAAGAAGAAGGAAAGAGGCGCTTCACGACTCCGTTCGTAAGCCGCCTACTGCTCGTTCACCTGCACACGAACAGCTCGATTAATACTTCTTCCTTTCTTTCCATTCTCGAAATAGAAGTGCAAGTCAATGAACGAAAACAATGAAAATCATCGAAACCGTTCAAGGAAAACAAGCAAATCCCAAAACCAACTCAAAGCACGAAAGCAACAAGTGACATCGAAAACCGAGGCAATAAAAGATAGCAGCGGAGAGGTCCCTCCTGACTCTGCCGCTAAGCCGATCCCGGGGGCGCAGTCCACTGAATATGGGAATCGATTCCGAAGAAACAAATCCATAACGAGGACGAGTTCTTAATTCAATCTATCCCGATCGAACGATACCGTCTTGTGTTTCTTAGCCGCGCTCCCCGCACCGGGGGAACGGGGCGCTACATCCTACCCAACCAATTGGAAGTTTCGTCCCGAAACTTAGGAATAGGGCCTACCGTTAGGGAGCATTATGTCGAGGGCGGCGATCCGGGACAGGACAAGCATCCACCCGATGGGTTGGATCACCACAACGGAGGCAATTCCCGAGTCGCTTTCGACAATCCTTGAACAGGTGCCCTGGCTTCCTACAGAAGTTACATGTTTGGTTGGGATTTGTCTTCTGCTTTCCGCCATCATTGTGACGCTTTGCAGCGTTGTTTCCTCCCTCGTTGCCTTGGCGTTTGTGATTGTAGGTATGCACAGCGCCGGTGGAAACGTGAGGATACAGCGGCTCGAGGGATAGGGCGTGATTCATGACTTCACGCATTGTTCCATACTGATTATTGACCACGTGCGAATAGATGGCAGGGCGTAGTCCACCTTCAAACCTTCTAGCTCGACTCGCTGCATCAGGTAAATAGGCCCTAGTGAATTTGGAGAGTCGGTTGAATTCGGCGGAGTATTGCTTCACTGTCAAACTGCCCTGCCTCAGTTGCACGAAATCATTCTCCATTTTACGTTGTACTGGAGGGGGTATAAACTCCTCTTCGAACGCGGCACGAAAGGTCGTCCACGAGATCGCCTCCTCTCCGTGATTAAGTTGGAGAGATCGTCGATGCACGTCCCACCAATCATGTGCGTCGAGGCGGAGCTGTAGTTGCGCGCAGGAGACGCACTTCTCTTCGGGGACCTCTAGCAGAGTGAAGTGATCTTCAAGTTCTGCTAGCCAATCTAGAGCTACCACTGGGTCCTCAGTCCCGTTGAATGGGGTGTTGCAGACTTTCTTGAAATGGCCTAAGTTGAAGGCAATCACGTCCCTCGGCCTTGGGATTTGAGGCGTCTCCACTTCAAGCACGGGCTGTTCCACCGGAGTCATTGCTGTTGTTGCGGCGGAATAGTTGGCAGCCAAAGTCTGAACGATCTGATGCAGGGTATCGACCTGCTTCTGTTGGACTGAGAATCGGGTCTCTAGATTACTCTCGAGCTTAGCTTGGCGAGCATCGTCTCGTTGTCGTTGCGATTCTAACATTTGCATTACCCGCTCAAGCGGGTCGACTTGAGACATGCCTCTTTGGCTTCGAGAGCTTCCCGAATTGCCCAAACTGCTCTCTTGTGTTTCGATCGGTGGCTGTGCTGCAGATTGCGCTGGATCCATTCCTTCAAAAGAAGGTAAATTACATTAGGATCATAATGTATTATGGACTTATTGCCTGAACGTATCTCATTTTGGCCTAGCGAGTTCAAGAGTTCGTACAGGAATTTGATCGTTAAAGGAACTTTTCCAGCACGAAGTCTAAGAAACTTTGAATCTGTGCTCTGATACCACTATGTCACGCCCCGAGGCGTCCCCCGAGTCGTGACCGCCGTGCGGGCCTGGAGTTGCGCCCGCACAAGGCTTTAATGATTTGCATAGCAAGCACATACTCAGAGTACGCAGATAAATTGAAACACAGATTTGAAACATAGAAAAGTTCTCTTTATTGATAATGAACATCTATTACAAACTCTTGAACGAGTTAGCTAATATGCCGAACGGCTTACAAAGGGTTGACTCAAAATGAGATAGCAGTCCTTTGCATTACATCCTTTTATAAACTCAAAACGATAAAGACCTCCGGGCTGGAGGATCGCTTTGCCACGGAGCTGCATTTGTGTATGAAGAGTTTGCAGGCTCCTGACTCCAAAATGCTTCGGGGGCACGGTGAAGATGCGCCAACAGCTGGACTGGATCGGGAAGACGACTTCGGCTCCTCGCTCGGTTCGCCTTGGTGCGGAGAACCTGTTTCAACGAGGGTCAGCATATCGAAACATGCTGGTGAAGGCGAGCTAGCCTGACTATACCAATCAACACATTGTTTAGTGAAGCATGCATATTTGGTTGGTTTCTATCTTGCCTTAGTTCATTTACAGTTAAGCAGCATATTGAATTTACTGAAATGAACGTGCCACCGTTCGGTGGATTTTACCTGACCGTCTGAATTACCTGCACAATACTTACCATGCCTTCCCTGCCACGGAGACACAAGTTAGTATGCAACAGGTTTAAATATACAGGGGATCACTGGCTGGATGCCATATTGGACCAATTTTAGTCACTGACGAGGATGGTATGCAGCGAGAGCACGGGAGTGCTGCACGCCATTCCGTCCTTGCACAGGATGACTAAACAGGAGAGTTCCCGCCCGGATCGGATCAGTGCCAGTGCCCCAGCGACCGTCCGCAGGAACTAAGGGCCTTGTGCACAAGTTGTCCGTGATCAACATATACACTAAGTTAGCAGTTGAGGCAAATCAGGGCAATAACAGGCACGGGACAGTAACAGGAGGAGAACTACTTTGGCATAGTCTCCTTATCAGATTATTGCATTCAGGATGAGTTATGTTCATAGCATAATTTAAAGAAGAGCATACATTCTAACTTGTATTATGCATATGATAAATATTTTCGAGCGAACACGCATGCAAGTAAGTAACCGTTCACAGTTTTGATTGACAAGCAGTATTAACCAAGTCTATTCTCTTTTATCTTGGTTTCTTTTATTATTACTTGGTATCGTTTGATCGGGGCAAAGGAGTGAAGCTGGAAGCAGAGCTAGCTAATCGGGTTGGTAGCCACTCACTTAGATTTTGGAAAGAAGAAGGAAAGAGGCGCTTCACGACTCCGTTCGTAAGCCGCCTACTGCTCGTTCACCTGCACACGAACAGCTCGATTAATACTTCTTTCTCTCTTTCCATTCTCGAAATAGAAGTGCAAGTCAATGAACGAAAACAATGAAAATCATCGAAACCGTTCAAGGAAAACAAGCAAATCCCAAAACCAACTCAAAGCACGAAAGCAACAAGCGACATCGAAAACCGAGGCAATAAAAGATAGCAGCGGAGAGGTCCCTCCTGACTCTGCCGCTAAGCCGATCCCGGGGGCGCAGTCCACTGAATATGGGAATCGATTCCGAAGAAACAAATCCATAACGAGGACGAGTTCTTAATTCAATCTATCCCGATCGAACGATACCGTCTTGTGTTTCTTAGCCGCGCTCCCCGCACCGGGGGAACGGGGCGCTACAGCCTCCGCCCGCCTCCTCCGGCGGCTCCCCCCAGCATCAGCTGCCCCGGCCTGCCTCCGGCCGCCCGAGCCCCTGCGCCGCCTCCCCGTGCGCCGCCGCCTCCAGCCCTCGCCGCCTCCGCTGCCCCCGGCCTCCCTCCGGCCAGCTCCGCTGCCTCCGGCATCGTGCCCTAGCCCTAACCCTAGGTTGCACAGTACCAGGACACGACTCAGCTCGTGTCGAGACGACACGAGGACACGCGAATCCTCGATTTCATGGAGCCCTGTTCAGGTAACCCGTTCTCTCTACTCGTTGACCCGTTTTCGGTTTCGTCTGTTGCAACGCGAATCCTGCGTGACCCTCTCGATGCCCGTGTAACCTGCTCGGTGTGTCGCGTCCTGTGTCGATCGCGAACTACGATCCAAAAATAGGAAAAACAATGTCCTGTTTCACCCCGGAACTGAGTGCGCCCCGCCAAACGGGAAGACTTGGTCGTACGCGATCTTTACCGAAACGTACGCGTCATTGATACGGACATGTAGGATTTCATAGAAATTGATTTGGATGTGCGTGCACACCGGAATCAACGCGTATCCGCCGACAATGCCCCGTATTCACCCATTCTGGAACGCGTTGTAACTTTGTATACACACGTCGGATCGAGGCAAAACTTGCCCCATCGAAATCGTAGCAATACGCTGGTCCTGTGACCAAAGTTTAGTTCGATTCTGAGAATGTTGACAAAATCGCGTATCGTGGGACCCATAGGCTCCAGTTGACGGGCGATTTTGTGATCGGCTCATTGGAATCCAATTCTGGAACTTCCGTTGGGTTCGTATCGTCGTTCCTGACTTGTTGACACTAAGTTGGACGAAATTAGAGACCTTTGACCCTGACACATTTTTTGATGCAAAGTGGCCCACATGTGGACCCCACTTTGACCCGGAAATATCATTTTTGCCCCTGTATCCAAATTGGACTTAAGGACAGGCATTTCTAGCTATTTGATATTTTTTGAATCTAATGGTGATATTTATTTGAGCAACCGGAGTAGTACCTGTAAACCACACTGAGACCAGAGCTACAGTTGGAGCCAGAACCCCAAGCAAGTGTACCTTGCCAAAACTTGCAGTTCTTGTTACACAGTTTTTAGATTTATTTATATGGTTGTGCATGCTTGACCTAGGACCGTGTAACTTACTTAGCGTTCGATTAATAGTCGGGTGCCAACACCATACGTGGAGTTGTGTATTGTCATCTAGAGATGTACATTTGTGACCCTTTACATCCTCGTACTTGTCTTATCAAGTACATAGACCCAGGACACTTGACACTATTCATGAGACAGAATCCTCCTGAGATATTCATGGTGATTCTGTATAGGATACAGGTTTATGACATATACACTATACATGCTTAGATTTTTTTCAGACTTGTTGCATTAGATATGGTTTTGCGTGACATGGACATGAGATACCATGAAACTGTGACGTGAGATTACATTGGATGGGGAGAGATTTACCATACATAAGGTTGATTATATATATATAATAATTTAATAGAAGTGCCTTAGACTCTGACACAGAGCTTTAGTACCGTACTAGCCCTTCGAGAGAATACTGCTATGGGTTTCTCCGACACTGATCTTGTAGTAGTCTCAGCCCGAGTATGACTAAAACTCTTACTTGCATATCACTTAGCTGGTTATATAGTTTATCCTATTATTTCATTTATTGCTGCAATGCATTTATTTTGGCTTATATTATCTGTACCTTGTTCTGTCCCCTGAGGACCTGGATCCAGATTATGTCCCCAGGATTAGCTGACGAGATCCATCCCGAGGTATACGGGACCGGAGCATTAGCATTAGCAGAAGCAGGTGCATACATTGAGGCAGAACCAGGATCTGAGGACGATATCGTACCAGAGGACTGTCACGCCCCAGTCCTAAAAATACGTAGGACTAGGACACGTAAGCATGCCAGCCGCATGGATATGGCAACTCCAATATATGGAAACCAAATCCACACACGCTGTAATATGAATATCAAATCCACAAGTGGTATAACTGTAATACAAGTCACAGGATAAAATCTAAATCTCATCCACCAAAATCATATAGAAATAAATAAATAGTATCGATGAAACTAGATCTCAATAAGAAGTATCTAGGATAATAGTTGGATGGAAACAAATCCACTACCAACTCGAATAGGAAAGGTAAATACAATATAAGTACAACACAATCAAACCCAATATAAGTATACCAGCTATCGATCACGGCTCGAAGAGAAGACATCCACTAAGCATATACAACCATCCAAATCTGTGCTCCTGCAAATACTCAAGAATAGATACACCTGGCAGCGGACCAGGTCCTCAGAGGGACGTAACAAGATACAGAAAATACGAGCCAACTTGAATACAGTAAACATGCATATAATTTGAAAATAAATAAGTACGCTGTACAAGACAATCTATATGAATGCAAATGAGGACAACTTTCGACGTATGGGCAAGGGTAGTCTACTCGATCTAATCCTCACAACTCACACACCCGTCTAGAACATCAGAAATTGACATACCTCTGGGGTAGCGACCAGCGCGACTCTACAGAAATCGACATACCTCTGGGGTAGCGACCAGCACGACACACGCCCGTAGTGCGAACTATATACTACGGTTTACCAGAGTGGTTAAAAGCCCATACGCCTAATGATTGTCCTCCCATGATACTAGGTGCCATGTGTGTGTCAACATATCTAATACATAGTAATGACTGGAGAAAAACTACACATGCAAGAACTATACAGAAATGAAATAAATAAAAAGAAATATAAATAGCATGCAAAGTACTGTAAATAATTTGGCAAGGTATCTTGCCTGGGGTCCTGCTGCTGGTATGAATCAGAGTCCAAGTCACAGTCCAAATAGCCTATGTATTACAAATTTATCACGTCAAAAGATAATTTATTTTAATTTATTTAATTCTGGAATAATTACTCTAAAATCCTATTTTAATCTTATTATTCTGATTTTTATGTTAATTCCTAAATTTTGTCCAAAGAAACTGAATTTTATCAACTCGAGACTCATGGCACGCAAATCGAGGCTATCTGTTGACCGAAAAGTCAACCGACACAAACTCAATTTTCATGCATGATTTCCTGTAGATTTCAGCGTCAAAAACATGCTGAAATTTACGGCTCGTCCGAATTCAAATTTGTTTGGGAATTATGGCACATACAAATTTTGTATTGTGCACCGATGGTTAAATTCTAACATAGAAGTTCTACAAAATTAACAGTATGTAAATACTTCGAATTAAATTCTGGGAAAAATATATGTCGATGATCTCGACATTAGCTTTCCGAAATTTTAAACGGTTCGTGATTCTGATTCCGGGTTCTCCCGAAATTGTGAAAACATCCAAATACGTCTATTTTCGGACATGCTGTGCTCTACGAATTTTCCAGAATTTAATACTAATAATTTAGAAAAAAATTTATATAATCAGAAATCTAACCTCATTATCGTTCTAACAAAAAAAATAGGCCTCGTTTGGAGTCCAGAGCTATGCACAATGGCTTCTGGAAGATGAAGGAACCCTAGATGACAATTCTCCAAAAATCGGCTGAAGAAAAACCCTAGAAATAAACTTAAACTAATATATATATAGAGGAGAGAGAAAGCAGTCGCGGCTCAGATCTTGACATGTGGCAGCCATCCAACGCTGCCCGCCCCGCAGTCACTGACAGGCGGGCCCGGCACTGTTTGCTGCGGGAGGCTGACAGGTGGGCCCCCTGTTTGCTGACTGGGTAGAAATAATTACTTTTTGGATTTTCTTTTTTAGAAATTAGTTTTTAATTCAGTTTTTCATAATTAACTCGAAATAAATGCTAAAAATAATCGAAAAATTCCCAAAAAATTCTAAAAAATATATTTTATTATTTAGAACCTAAAATAAAATTTTGGGATATATTAAGTTTGAACATAAAATAAATTCTTTAAAGTCCTCAAAAAATTAGTGTTACTAGTTTTTAATTAACTAAAAATTATAAAAAAATCCCAATAATCTAAAATAGCCTAAAAATAATTCTAAATAAATATTTATATAAGTAAATATACTAAAAAAATTATTTTCTAATTAACTAAGATAATACTCTAAATAAATTCAACATCTATAATAAATATAATAATATAAAATATACACAAATACCTATTTTGGGTGAGGGAGTTTACAATCTACCCAACTTAAAACAATTTCATCCTCAAAATTAAAATAAGGCATAATTTGTTAAATCTTTCACATTCGTACATAAGGTACGTCAATCGCAATCTCTTCCAAAAATTTAAATAACAAAATCTATTCAAATCTATCGCGATCACTTCAAAATTAAGATAACTACTGTTTAAATCAAAATTCAACCTGTCGTAATCTCTTCTCGATTTTTAAATAATCAACATCCAAATCTAACTCAAGTCTATATGACATCCCACATCAAAATTTATATCATAATTTCCAACTATCATAATCTCTTCTAGACTTTGAACAATAAACAATTCTAATCAAATCTTATTCCTATTCTTAACTTAAGAATTTTGTACTATTCAAATATTTAAACTCAATTTACATCCTCAATATTTCAAATAGGTGACCCAACAATCAAAATTGAACTTTTAATTCAAATCATCAAATTATAAAATTTAAATCTAATTAACCAATTGTTCAAGTCTAAAATTCTATATTTATCCTCAAAATTTAAATCGATGATTCATCCTTCAATATTCAAAATTTAAATCATGTGCTCAAAGTATAAATATTTGGTCCACAATATCAAGATTTTAAAATTCGTTAAATCCTCATTATCTTAATCCTTCTTTTAAAATTTCTCAAAATTAAAATGACTTGAATCTCCCAATCTAATCTTACTTGATCACAATCTAAAAGAAATTCCTCTCAAGTTGACAATGCACTGCTACCCAACTTAGAATTTATCCATCTATCACAGAAGGCTATATACTTTAAGAAAAATATTCCTTAATTTATTTACTCATGTCATTCAATCCTCAAAACTTCAACGCCGATTATATCATATATGATATGTCCTTAATTACAAAAGAATAATCCTCAAGAATGTGATCGGCCTACGTGGTATATCTAGTACTCTCTGTGTATTAAACTTATACCAAGCACGAGGTTTCGTCTTTCCAAAATAAGGGAAGACGGAGATCAATAATAAAGAGTTCAAGGGCGAGGTAATAGAATATAAGTATCGGGATCAAGGTGTTTAAAGAATTCAAATAGGAATTGTCAAAGCAGTTGTGGATTGAAGTCCTATTTTGGTAATGCCTATCCACATGCTCGCATCAGTACAGTTATGTAACGGATACAATATGCTTAGACATATCTAGAGGGCAAGTACAGGTGTCTACTAGTCAACTATATATCTCAATCCACGTAAAGTATTATTGCGAAGGACGAATCAAGCGCACTATGGTTTATCAGACCGTAATACACTGATTCTGAATTGTATTATTGTGGGCCTCCCCAATAATACATATGTCATGAACAAGCTCGATAAAGAATAAGCTTGCAAAAACTAGGCTATAATAGCAGCATAAGTCAAGGTAGTACAACAAATATAAGTACGCTAGATGATGATGAAAGGAGGTACAATTTAATTCAAGTTCACAAAAAACAAAAACAACTAAACAACAATAATAAAAGACTCTACAATCCCTACAGTTATCATACAACCTCCTTGTCTAAGTCGCTAGTCGACCAAATAGGGGCAAGGACCTCTAAATTCTATCGTCTGAATAAACATTGTCATCTTTTGCTAGAATGCAATTAATGTTGTTCAATCACACTCCATTAATAGGTCAAAAGACTATGTGATACTAGGTGTCAAACATTATGGTAAAACTTCTAACTAACTCTAGTAGTGTCTATACTACTCTCAAGTCTTCTTAATACATCAAGGGGTAATGGTATACCAATCTAAAGATAAGGAATTCTAGGGTTCACTAGATATTCTAAACTTAGTGGTGTGTCTATATTCTCGTTGTATTCTTAATAGGTGTGCTACTCTAATTATCATCTAACAACAGGAACTTCTATATTATAGGAGAAGGCTATACTTAAAGAACTATTAAGGAAGTACATGAATCGAGCAGGATGCGGCTATTCAAATAGAACAGATTGGAAGGAAGGATGAGTCATAGTCAAATATGGATGAGATCCTATACTCTATTCCTAGGTGCAGGCTTGCTTGGTACAGTAACGTAACCGAGACAATATACTCTCGACCTGCATGGGCCACCACAAAAACATGTCACGCCCCAGTCCCAAAAATACGTAGGACTAGGACATGTAAGCATGCCAGCCGCATGGATATGGCAACTCCAATATATGGAAACCAAATCCACACGTACGCTGTAATATGAATATCAAATCCACAAGTGGTATAACTGTAATACAAGTCACAGGGTAAAATCTAAATCTCATCCACCAAAATAATATAGAAATAAATAAACAGTATCGATGAAACTAGATCTCAATAAGAAGTATCTAGGATAATAGTTGGATGGAAACAAATCCACTACCAACTCGAATAGGAAAGGTAAATACAATATAAGTACAACACAATCAAACCCAATATAAGTATACCAGCTATCGATCACGGCTCGAAGAGAAGACATCCACTAAGCATATACAACCATCCAAATCTGTGCTCCTGCAAATACTCAAGAATAGATACACCTGGCAGCGGACCAGGTCCTCAGAGGGACGTAACAAGATACAGAAAATACGAGCCAACTTGAATACAGTAAACATGCATATAATTTGAAAATAAATAAGTACGCTGTACAAGACAATCTATATGAATGCAAATGAGGACAATTTTTCGACGTATGGGCAAGGGTAGTCTACTCGATCTAATCCTCACAACTCACACACCCGTCTAAAACATCAGAAATCGATATACCTCTGGGGTAGCGACCAGCGCGACTCTACAGAAATCGACATACCTCTGGGGTAGCGACCAGCGCGACACACGCCCGTAGTGTGAACTATATACTACGGTTTACCAGAGTGGTTAAAAGCCCATACGCCTAATGATTGTCCTCCCATGATACTAGGTGCCATGTGTGTGTCAACATATCTAATACATAGTAATGACTGGAGAAAAACTACACATGCAAGAACTATACAGAAATGAAATAAATAAAAAGAAATATAAATAGCATACAAAGTACTATAAATAATTTGGCAAGGTATCTTGCCTGGGGTCCTGCTGCTGGTATGAATCAGAGTCCAAGTCACAGTCCAAATAGCCTATGTATTACAAATTTATCACGTCAAAAGATAATTTATTTTAATTTATTTAATTCTGGAATAATTACTCTAAAATCCTATTTTAATCTTATTATTCTGATTTTTATGTTAATTCCTAAATTTTGTCCAAAGAAACTAAATTTTATCAACTCGAGACTCATGGCACACAAATCGAGGCTATCTGTTGACCGAAAAGTCAACCGACACAAACTCAATTTTCATGCATGATTTCCTGTAGATTTCAGCGTCAAAAACATGCTGGAATTTACGGCTCGTCCGAATTCAAATTCGTTTGGGAATTATGGCACATACAAATTTTGTATTATGCACCGATGGTTAAATTCTAACATAGAAGTTCTACAGAATTAACAGTATGTAAATACTTCGAATTAAATTCTGGAAAAAATATATGTCGATGATATCGACATTAGCTTTCCAAAACTTTAAACGGTTCATGATTCTGATTCCGGGTTCTCCCGAAATTGCGAAAACATCAAAATACGTCTATTTTCGGACATGCTGTGCTCTACGAATTTTCCAGAATTTAATACTAATAATTTAGAAAAAAAATTTATATAATCTGAAATCTAACCTCATTATCGCTCTAACAAAAAAAACTAGGCCTCGTTTGGAGTCCAGAGCTATGCACAATGGCTTCTGGAAGATGAAGGAATCCTAGATGATAATTCTCCAAAAATCGGCTGAAGAAAAATCCTAGAAATAAACTTAAACTAATATATATATAGAGGAGAGAGAAAGCAGTCGCGGCTCAGATCTTGACACGTGGCAGCCATCCAACGCTGCCCGCCCCGCAGTCACTGACAGGCGGGCCCGGCACTGTTTGCTGCGGGAGGCTGACAGGTGGGCCCCCTGTTTGCTGACTGGGCAGAAATAATTACTTTTTGGATTTTCTTTTTTAGAAATTAGTTTTTAATTCAGTTTTTCGTAATTAACTCGAAATAAATGCTAAAAATAGTCTATTGTATTGATGTATCAGACTTGTTCTCGGATTGTTCTCCGAGACACTTTTATTGAGATATGTTAGTTTATTTTATTATATTTATTCTGGCATTTGATCTGTGATTATCTGTTGTGGATGAGATTAGATTAGACTGTGACTTATATCAGTGGACCTACTTATTGTTGTATTACAGCTTAAGTATGCCCCGATGGATCCATTAAATTGGGTTTGTCCATCGGTGCGTGCTGTTGGCCATTGCCACGTGTCTAGTCCCTCGGTATTTTGGGACTGGGACATGACAATAGCTTTGACCTGGTTCAGGATCGATCCGTGGGTCAGAGTGTCGGGACTTTCCTGGAAAGTTTTTAAGAAACTCTTCAAGGAAAAGTTCTTCCACGACGTGGCTCTGACATCACTGAAGAGTCAGTTTGAGCACCTTGTCCAGAAAAATATGAAGATGGACGAGTATGCTGCCGAGTATTGCATATTAGGGCAGTTTGTTGAGGGACAGAACCCCAGGGCAAAGGTTATAAAATTTAGAAAGGGCCTAAACAGTGAGATTCAGTCTCACACCAATGGAGAGTGCACCGCTATTTATGAGGAGATTCTGAGGCAGGCACAGCTGGCGGAGGATGATCTGGATCTTGGCTACAAGTGGCCGAGGGACATATAAGGAGCCAGTACTAGTACGGGCCCAGCGAAGCGGCCTCACTTCCAGCAACAACAGAGGCCTTTCTATCAGCAGCAGCCGAGACAACAGTTTCAGGCACCATTCAGGCCACCAGTGCAGCTGGAATATTAGGCCCCGAGACTAGCACGATAGGCCCCAGAGTACAATTATTGTGGAAAGGTTGGACATACATGGAAGGTATGCAGGAAGAGGCTTAGAGTGTGCCTCTATTGCGGGCAGGCAGGATATGAGTTACGAGATTGTATTATAGCTCCCGTTCGAGCTGTCTAGGGTATAACACCTATTCAGAGGATTCTACCGAGGCACCCGGCATGACAGCAGCGAGGACCCCCTACCACCATAACAGCAGTAGTTCGCTTAGCACCGACAGTAGTAGAGAGGTGCTCAGCGACAGGGGCGAGCTTTGGCCCTGACCATTGAGGAGGAGGAGCCAGTAGGTGATGTTATCTTACGTTCAGTCTATGTTGATTCCTTTCTAGAGCATGCTTTATTTGATTCTGGTACTTTACACAATTTTATTTTTGTATCTTTTGTTTGAGGCATAGTTTGGAGTCTGAACCGTTGGCGAGGACTTGCAAGATCACGGCCGGGGGTGGCATAATCCTGGTCAGTGATGTTTGAAAAGATCAGAGAGTTTCTTTTGAGATGCCAAGAGTTGAGCACATGTCTACTCGTAATGCCACTTTCGAGTTACGATATAGTACTCGGGATGGATTGGTTGAGTAGACACCATGCTAGTATCGATTGTCATGGAGGCATAGTAGTATTTCAGCCGCCAGGAGAGCCAGACTTTCAGTTCGTCAGAGGAGCAGTGGAGCAGGATGAAGGAGTCTACTATGGAGCTATAGTGGAAGAGCAGGAGCCGCCACATCCATTGATTGCGGAGTTCATAGACGTATTTCCAAAGGAGTTGCGAGGGTTGCCACCAGACAGATATGTGGATTCCTTTATAGATTTAGTGCCAGACGTAGAGCTAATATTATAATACATCTGTAGGGTGAACAATAGCGAACTAACGGAGTTAAAGAAGCAAGTTAATGAGTTATAGGACAAGGGCTTTATCCATTCCAGTTTATCACCATGGGGTACTCCGGTATTATTTGTATCAAAGAATGATGGGTTGCTACACATGTGTATCGACTATATGGCACTCAATAACCTCACTATCAAGAATAAATACCCATTGCTATGGATTGATGATTTGTTTGATCAGCTGAGCGGGGCGAAAGTATTCTCTAATATAGACTTGAGGTCGGGATACCACCAGGTAAAAGTGAAGAAGGGGGACATACCGAAGACAACTTTCAGGACTCGGTATGGACAATTCAAGTTCTTGGTGATGCCGTTTGGGTTGACTAATACCCCAACGGTATTCATAAACTTAATGAACAAGGTGTTTCATCAGTACTTGGATCAGTTTATGGTGGTATTCATTGATGACATACTGATTTATTTGAAGACCCCGGAGGAGCATGATGAACATCTGAGGATAGTTCTAGAGACCTACAGGAAGGAGAAGCTTTATGGCAAGCTTTCAAAATATGAGTTCTACCTTGATAAGGTTGAATTTCTCGGGCATATAATTACAAGAGATGGGATATAGTGGACCTGAAGAAGATATTCGCAGTTGAGTCGTGGTCTACCCCAAGCTCAGTGGCAGAGATTAGGAGTTTTCTTAGATTGGCAGGCTACTATCAGAGATTTGTTCAGAATTTTTCCAGGATCGCAGAGTCGATGACTAGGTTGACTCAGAAGGACATAGAGTTTGTCTGGTCGGAGGAGTGTCAGGCCACATTCGAGGAGCTGAAGAAGAGGTTGACTACAGCTCTAATATTGACTTTACCATCGGGGACATGAGGTTTTACCATCTACAGTGATGCATCGAGTAAGAGTTTGGGATGTGTGTTGTAGCAGAACGGGAAGGTGATTACCTATGCTTCCAGGGGATTATGCCTTCATGAGAAGAATTACCCTACCCATGACTTAGAGTTGGCAGCGGTTATTTTTTCTTTAAACTGTGGAAGCATTACTTGTATAAGGAGCGAGTAGAGATCTTTATAGACCATAAGAGCTTAAAGTATGTGTTCACACAGAAGGAGCTCAATATGAGGCAGCAGTGATGGTTTGAGTTAATGAAGGACTTCGACATTTCTTTGCAGTATCATCTAGAGAAGGCCAACGTAGTCGCGGATGCCTTGAGTAGGTATCCCGTGGCTATGTACTTGACGAAGGACAGACACTTATTAGCAGATGTTGATAGCTTCGGTATCGCGGTACTAGTTCCTGGAGTTATGGCACATATGTGGGGGCTTTAGGTGCAGTCTGAGTTGATGGATCGGATTAGAGTGGCACAGTTCAAGGATGAGTCTCTAAGAAGCATTATAGTGCATGTTCAGATATAATTTACAGAGGACTTCAGCATTGCAGAGGATGGCTAATTGCGGTATGGTACCAGGTTATGTGCCAAATGGAGCGTTACGCGATAAGGTTCTTCAGGAGGTGCATCGATCCTAGTACTCTATACATCCAGGTGCCAACAAGATGTATAGAGACATGAGATAACATGTTTGGTGGTATGGTATAAAGCTGGAGGTAGCTAACTTTGTATCTAGATGCTTAGTATGCCAACATATAAAGGCAGAGAGACAAAGGCTAGGTCGATTGCTTCAGCCTTTACCTATTCCAGAGTGGAAGTGGGAGCATGTGACGATGGACTTTGTATCGGGACTTCCGTGTTCTCCAGGAGGCAAAGACACGATTTGGGTCATCGTTGACAGGTTGACCAAATCAGCCCACTTTCTGTCATTTAAAGCTGGTACATCTACGGAGAAGCTCGCGGAGATGTAAGTGCGCCAGATAGTTAGATTGCATGGGGTTCCCATAAGCATAGTATCGGATCGAGATAGTCGCTTCACTTTCCATTTTTGGAGGAGTTTGCAGGCTAGCTTGGGCACTCAACTCAAGTTTAGTACTGTATATCACCCTCAGACGGATGGACAAATAATCAGAAAGAACTATTCAGACTCTCGAGGATATGCTACGGACTTGTGTATTGGATTTGGGAGGCTCTTGGGAGGATCACCTTCACCTGGTAGAGTTTTCTTATAATAACAGCTACCAGACCAGTATCGAGATATCACCATTTGAGGTATTATATGGACAGAGATGTCGCACTCTATTATCAAAGGATGATATTGGTGAGTGAGCCTTACTGGGACCAGAGATGGTAGTGGATGTGGCTGAGAAGGTAAAGCTCATCAGGGATAGACTTCGGGTAGTACAGGACAGACAACAGCATTGGGCCGATAGCTACCGGAGACCTTTGGAGTTTCAGGTATAGGATTTGTTTGTATTGATTTTGATTGCTTGTTTTAGATAGAGTGATAAGCTGGTATTTTGTGCTAGGTTGGCAATCCAGTATTCTTGATGATTTCTTTGACACGGGGTACGATTCGCTTTGGTGGAGGCGGGAAGCTTAGTCCACGGTATATCAGATCCTTCAGTATTCTTGAGAGGGTCGGTGTAGTGATCTATATTCTAGACTTGTTGCCTGTACTAGAGGGAGTGCACAACGTATTTTATGTGACACAGCCGAGACGGTACGTGGCAGACCCTAGCCATGTATTGGATCACTCGGAGATCTAAGTGGGGCCGACTCTCAGTTATCCAGGGCAGCCGGTAGAGATTCTAGATCCAGGAAGAAGGTATTGCAGAACCAGACGATTCCTTTGGTATGCGTCGCGTAGAGGCATCACTCTCCAGGAGAGTCTACCTGGGAGTGAGAGGCCAAGATGCACCAGCGATATCCTTATCTGTTTGAGCCGTGAGGTATAATTCTTTCTTGTTGTTATGATTGTTTTTTGTAGCTAGTTTCTTCCATAAATTTCGAGGACAAAATTTTCTAAGGTGGATAGACTTGTCACCCTCACTTTTACAAATATGGTAGTTTGGTAATTTGGCCTAGTTATTTAATTTTAGGAATATAATATTATTATTAGTGTACAATAAATATTTATTTGATATTTGTAGTAGTTTTTTATTTATTAGAGTGTTATGTATTTATTAAGATACTTGAAGTATTTATTTCTAATAGTAGGCCATCCTATTAATTAGACTTGATAATTATAAGCCTACTTAGACTTGTCAGGACAACTAGTGAGGCCAACATGGACTCACGCCCAATAGTCCATTCCTACCAATTAATTAGGAGGGTTAGACTTAATTTGACTTAATTAAAGACTTTCCAAATTATTATCCTTAATCCTCTTCATAATTAGATGAAGGGGGCAACTTAGACATTAGACATTACTTGGAGATGGAAGAAGGGGGCCGGCCAAATAAGAGGGGGACTCTTCTCTCTCTCTCTCTCCTTATTTGCATTTTTTTATATTTAAATTCTAGATCCCCAAAATTTCCACATTCCCCCCATTAATTTTATTCTTAATTCACTTCCATTCTCTCTCATTCTCATTCCATAGGGAGCTTAGATCTTGGATAAGAAAGAAGCATGGGGAGGAGGAGTCGTAGTGGAGAGATCGTGTTCGGATCGTGTTCACTTTGGTTTTCAATAGGAATCCATCTCCCAATTGGTAATGTATGAATTTTGTCTCATTCTAGCTTCTAAATCATGCGTGAGACCTCTAGGACCCACCCTATGGCATATGGCTACCATTAGGAACAAATTTTAGTTGATTTGGTTGGATGTTGTGGTCTCTACATAGGTTTTTGTATTAATTTTGGGGGAATTATGAGGTGGACATACCAAGTATGTGTCATGACATTAATTTAATCATATTGGACTTAGATCGGGATTATGATACTAGCTACATGTCCACAATTTGACATGAGTAGGCTGTATCATGATACTGTACAATATCGTGCGATACGGGACTCCTTTTGTGTGGTTTTGTGCAATTCTCTTTAATATCTATTGTAACTAGTTCTAATAGTTATTTATAATTATAATTGGCATGTGTATTTAGTTATATTAGGGTATTACGAGTTTTGACACTTGAGTTAGGACTGGTACCAGTGATTAATATGAGTGAGGTTAAACTGAGGTAAGAAAATTGAGGTATACGTACTGATGTGTGTATAGACCTGTGTTGTGTTGTTGTGGTGTGGGGTTGGGGTCTATTGATAGCAAGGCTCGAGGTATGGACAATGTAAGAGAAGTTACTGCAGAGGCTAAGTAAGGGAATTATAGTTGGGTATGAGAGTAGCATCATATAGGGGCTTACACTGCTCTGAATTGAGTACATGAGCAGCTGAATCCAACATCAGATATATGTGGAGAGAAACCAAATATTAACAGCAATAGTACATCAAAGAAGAGTACTTGCTGGTAAGTATATGAACAACTTGGATAACTGTAGTGATCATGAATGCAGTTGCAGAAGTGAACTAGTCATTGGTGCCAAGGGGTATTATTACTTGTGGTGTGTTGATGGGTTGGTGACTGAAAAGAAGGGAGGAAAGTAAACTGCTCGATAGCAGTAGGGTGAGTTTTTATGTGTGTACAGTTGGAAGGTGAGGGCAGATATGGGACAGTTTAGCATGTAGAGAGCTTGACAGTAAGATCTCGTTAAGTATAGGTTCAGTACCAATTAGTAATGTGAGGAGTTTTATGTTAGCAATGTTAGTATCAGTTAAGGGTGGGTCAAGTTAGTACCAGTCATGTTGGATAGATGGAGTGAAGGTTCAATCCTTTATGTTCAGGATATGTCATTGGTGGTTTGGAGCTTAAGTAGTACCTAGGTGTATCACTTGAGCAAGGTTCAGTTATGTATGACAGTTAGTGTAATGTTGTTAGTTAGCATATATATATATATATATATATATATATATATATATAGTATTCATTGTATAGTTATTATAGTTAGTTTTGACTTGTAATAGTTAGTAACTATTATAGTTAGTTTTGACTTATAATAGTTAGTAAATAGCTAGTATAGACTAATTAACTTAGAGTGAACCTAGAACCTTGTTCGAAACCTAGAATTGACTTAGAAATAAATTTAGTGCATTTAGCTCATTTATTACTTTATTACACTTTTTTTTGATATACCATTCATATCTAGGTGTGTGTGATACCATCTCGAACACCGAGTGACATTATTTGCTCCGGATAGAGGCAAGTACATCTCCAGTGGTTTTCTTATTTGATCGTCCCTATGTTATTTGCTTTTAGTATTGCTTTATTTGATTTTTGACACGATGTTACACGGATTAGTATACGTGGATCCCCGTCATGAGATGTTCTTCTCTATGATCACTTTTACTTTATGATTAGTTGACTAGACCGTGATTGGTATGCATGATATTACAGATCGTGCATAGTGATACCGTGTCAGAACGTGTCATTATTTGGATCTGTGTACTAGTCGGGGGTTTGGGAAAGTATTAGTGGATATGTGATCATACCTTTCAGACCGTGATATATTTATGTGATAGTCCGTGATAGCTAGTGGAACATGCAACACACATGTGGTCATGCTAGCTCCCCTTTATGATTATAGGCCGTGCTAGGCCCAAGCCGATCACATATCTTGCTAATGTTTCAAGGCACAAGTTTAGTGTTATATTTTCTTATTTCAGTTCATTACTTGATGGTTCCTTGCTCAATTTCTGTAAAACCCCTCGATTAATTCTATAGATAGTCAGGTTTGGATTTAGGAAATTTTTGGATTTTTCAGAAGATGATGAGGTTTAGAGTAGAGTTGAGTTTGCCTGTGATTTTAATTTATTTAATTAAAATCCTTGGCGTGCCCTATCATTTCTAAATTATTCGGAGCCCAATATCAGCCCATAAATTACATCGGACTATTGTACTTCTGACTTGACTCGCCAAATTAGGCACTGGACTTTTCCGTCGCTCAAAATCATTTTTCCTTGTGCTATAAATTAATTGCACAATTTTCCGTAACCGTAATCCATAATTAAATTCCGTGTCGGACACCTGTGTCGTTACCCTCAATTTTGAGATACCAACATAACCCGTTGAGCCGGACCAACTAAAAGGTCCAAGACTGACTCCAAGCCCCCACCATTTTTTAGCTTTTGTGCCATTTTCGGATTTTGACCCCAAGTGCCCCAAATTAAATTAAATTCGCGGGACGCTTATTTCTATTTAATTCGGGATTACCAACTTGGTAAATCCTATTTAAATCCTAAATTAATCCCAATGCCCATTTAATTAAACCCGTTCCTCACCCACACTACCCCCTCGTCATACAATTTAATAAACGTAATTTTCGGCACAATTTTCGCGTTATTTCATGTGTTTGTACAAGTTCCCGAACTTAAGGGGCTAATGTGCAAAGGTAGCGATAGGTGTCACTTTCTCATTGGTTTGAGCAAATAAAGAAAGCTCCCTTCCCTCATGGACCGGTCATAACCCCCCTCTCTCTCTCATGGATTCATTTATCCCTCATGAATAATCTCAACCATTCATTCAATTAATTCCAATCATTCTCCACCACTCATTCATACACACTCTCCTATTTAATCCCCCCCCTCACACACATATCCCTAGGCCGGCCCTAATATCTAGGAGCATTGAAAACCCACCCTCTTCCTCCCTCTCTCTTTCCTCCCTCTCCCCATTCAGCCGTGGCCTTATTCCTCCTGCTACAGCAATAGCTTTGATGGGGAAAGCTGGATCTGTTCTCCCTCTGACCATGCTATTTATGTACTGCGGGCCCTGAGGGCTTGGACGCGGTACCGGGACCCCATCATCAGTAGCCTCACGCAGGCAAGTATACCTTGCCTTGTTGTACTGTTTAAATTCAATTATATTTGGTTACATATTTATTCATTATATAAATGTGCGCGTTCGAGCAGACTCGGGTGCAGTCAACGAAGGCGTTGACATTAGGAGTAGTATCTGACTTAGTGTCTAGTAGACCCACCTAAAGTTGTGAAGTTATTGATATAACTTCCCAGGCCTTGACACGTATCATTACACGTCACAGAGTGAGTTCATGTAGGGATGCGTGCCTCATGCGCGACTGGCCATCAGTATGAGCAACACGTGTAGCGGTATATAGCTCAGTTGTTTATTTCATAGAGACTAGCATTATAGTATGAGATGTCCATGTCGTTTTCATGATTTGTACATCTATATTAGGCGGGAAAGACATCTAGTAGGCGTATGGGACACCCCCCCTGATATATACTCGAGTTACCATGCTCTTCGGAGATGGGGATTACAGTATATATAGCGAGTTACCATGCTCTTCGGAGATGGGGATTATAGCGAGTTACCATGCTCTTCGGAGATGGAGATTATAGCGAGTTACCATGCTCTTCGGAGATGGGGATTATAGCGAGTTACCATGCTCTTCGGAGATGGGGATAGCATCAATGCCCTTAACCGGGGGCATATGTGGCATATACTAGCCAGTCCCGACGATTGGTGAATTACGTCAGCATATGTCTGAGCCTACACATTCCCATGCGTACTACCAGGTCTTTAAATTGCGTTCACTTAGATGGTTAGCACACTCCCCTTTATTTACTCAGTACTTACTTTATGGCATATATTTTTTTGTATCTTGTTACGTTCCTCTGAGGACCTGGTTCCCTTCCAGGTTGTTTGTGCGGTTGCAGGATACTTGATCTGATAGAGTATGGACATCATTGCAGGTATATTTACATTTCCAGCTATTTCAGTCTTGTATTCCTTCTATTTTATTCTGCTTATATAGCCTAGTGTTTATAGACCTATATTGTTCTTCTGGTCTATTCGAACGGATGTGTTATTGGGCTGCAGACTGATGATGCGTATCATTCTTTCTTGAGATTACTTACCCTGGATTGAGATTTAGAATTAGTTGTTGTATATTAGAAATAGATTGTTACTTGGATCACTTGACCATGGACAGCGTAAGTGCACTTCGTCGGGTCCATTAAATTGGAAAGCCTTACCGAGTCGTACCAGCTGGCCATTGCCACGTGTCTGGTCTCATAGATTTTGGGACTGGGGCGTGACATGGTTTTAGTGGTGGCCCATGCAGGTCTCGAAGCAAATCGTTTTGGTTACGTGACTGTACCGAACGAGCCTGCAAATTTAGGATTAATGTGAATAAGATCTCAATCCATAACTGATTTTTTTTTAAAAACTCCTCTTGTATGTGATTATCGCCCTTGGACTTCCAATTTACATTCGTTCAATCTTCGTCAATATCGCTATCCTTGTTTCTCGTCCCCTATTGTTCAGGAAGACGAATGCTTGTGACTGACGATTTTCCTCCAGAAGAAGATCGAAGACCAGACGACAGAAGATAGAATTCGTATACCTTTCTTTGAGAAGACTGTTACCTTATCAGGATTGATTGATGGGTTCTTTGGATTTTATAACTAGTGTGGAAGGATAGCAAGAGAATTGGAGCCAGTAGTACCCTAGTCGTACTTGAGATAGCAGTGATCTTGGGAGTACTGAGAGCTAGAAGGATTGTTGATCATGACCTAAAATGATTTATGTGAATGCATAGCCTGACGATGGAAACTAGTGGTTGTATATGATAGCAATACCAGGAATGATATTATGGACTAGAGAAGATGAAAATTTTAGGATCTCACTTGGAAGATAATGATCGGATTCCAGGAAATTCTAGTATGTGCTTGAGTGATACCATTATTGTACTATGTGACTTGGAGAGATAAATAACGAAAAGAAAAAATTTGAGGAATGAAATTTTAGAGAGAATTTGAGAAGAGAAATTATATTTTAGACAGGGAAGAATTTTTTTTTCTTTCAGAGGATTAATGTGGTAAACAGAACAGGAGAATTTATTTTGAGAATTAAGTCTGGACGATGACATCGTCCTAGCATGAGTTGATTGAGCCAATACCACGCGACACTAGATTGTCGATGTAATTACGTTATTTATGGCCACCGGATTACCCTGAGTTTGAGTTTCTTCAGAGAGCCTGGGAGCATGGTGCCCATCTACCTTAGGAGTATACAATGCATGAGGTGAACCAGTATACCACCATATTATATCAGGGTTGAGGATGTGATTCTAGATAATCTTCCAGGCCTGCCACCTGACGAAGAGATCGGGTTGTTATAGACTTGACTCCAAGAGCCGAGCCAGTTAATTTTTCGTCTTCAGACTAGCACCGATAGAGTTGGTTGAGTTGTGGGTCCGTCGTGGAGGATCTCTTAGACAAGGGTTTCGGTCGAGCTAGTGTTTCTCCATGGGGCAATACCCATCTTAATTATGCCGAAGAAAAACGGGACGGTACAGTTGAATCAGCTAAGTGGCGCATATGTATTTTGAAGATCGATCTCAGATCCAGCTATCATCAGATCTAGGTACGGAGAGAGGGCATTCCTAAGACGACTTTTCGGACGTAGTATGGACACTATGAGTTTCTAGTCATGACGTTTGGTTTAACCAAGCGCCAGCAGTATTTGTGAGCCAAATGAACAATGTCTTCCACCAGTACTTGGATAAGTTCATGGTGGTATTTATAGACTACATCTTGATATATTCCAAGAGCCAGGAGGAGCCTGAGAGGCATCTCAGGATCGTGTTGGAGATGCTGAGACATAAGAGGCTGTACGCCAAACTCAGCAAATGCGAGTTCTGCTTGGATAGAATACCGTTTCTGGGACACATAATCACCGGAGATGGACTATCAGTTGACCCGGAGAAGATAGCTGCAGTAGAGACCTGGCCTACCCCTACATCAGTTACAGAGGTTAGGAGTTTCCTCGGACTTGCCGGATATTATCGGAGGTTCGTGGAAAACTTCTCGAGGATAGCTGCGCCTATGACGCAACTGACGCATAAGGGCGAGGAGTTTATCTGGACCAACGAGTGTCAGGCAGCTTTCGATGAGCTGAAGAAGCGTCTGACATCAGCACCAATTTTGACACTACCTTCAGGATCAGGAGGATTTGTAATGTATAGTGATACGTCTGGGAGTAGATTGGGATGTATACTGATGCAACACGACAAGGTGATAGCCTACGCATCGAGACAGCTGAGAGTTCATGAGAAGAACTATCCGACGCACGACTTGGAGCTAGCTGCAGTGATATTTGCACTAAAGCTATGGAGACATTACCCTTAGGGTGAGCGTGTTGAGATTTATACAGATCGTAAAAGCCTAAAGTACGTCTACACGTAGAAGGAGCTCAACATGAGGCAGAGACGTTGGCTAGAGTTGATGACCGATTATGACATTGAGTTGCAGTACCACCCTGGCAAGGCGAATGTCGTAGCAGATGCCTTAAGTAGGAAGCCATGGCATACTTTTTGACGACGCAGCGACGGTTGCTAGAGGATCTCCAGAAGCTTGGGATAGAGATCGTATTGCCAGGCATGGATGGACAGATGGCCAGCCTTGAGGTTCAGTCTACCCTGATTGAGAGGATCAGGACAGCCCTGCCAACAGATGCGAGATTTCGACGTCTACGAGAGAGGACAGCGGCCGGCATGCAGACGGGACTCAGGATTCACGAAGACGAAATATTGAGGCGTGGAGATCGCCTATATGATCCGAGAGGTGACCTATACCAAAAGTTGATGGCCGAGGCTCATTGCTCGATTTAATCTATTCATCCCGGGGGTACGAAGATGTACCGAGACTTAAGGCAACATTACTGGTAGCAAGGGATAAAGAGAGAGATTGAGAGATTCGTGGCAAGATGCTTGGTATGTCAGCAAGACAAGGCTGGATAACAGAGAACTGCAGGACTAATGCAGCTGTTTCCTAATTTTCGAGTGGAAGTGGGAACACTTTAACAGGGACATCGTCACAGGATTCCCGCAGAGCCCTAGCGGGAAGGATGCAATTTGGGTTGTCATCGACAGACTCACCAAGTCTGCCCATTTCTTGTCCTTCAGAGTAGGGCAATCCACAGAGATACTAGCTGATATGTATATGAGACAGATAGTACGACTACATGGAGTACCTAGCAGCATCGTATCGACTCGTGATTCCAGATTCACGTCATATTTTTGGCAGAGTATGCAGGAGAGCCTAGGAACTCGTCTCAAGTTTAGCACTGCGTATCATCCACCGACTGATGGACAGTCAGAGCGCACGATACAGATATTAGAGGATATGCATGATTGATTATGGAGGATCTTGAGAGGACCACCTACACTTGGTGAAATTCTCCTACAATAACAGCTATCATGCTAACATACAGATGGCACCTTATGAGGCACTGTACGGCAGGAAATGCGGGTCGCCAGTTTGTTAGAGTGACGTAGGAGAGCGCCAGATGCTTGGTCCTGAGTTAGTGACACAGACAGTGGAGAAGGTCAAGCAGATTCCGAACTACCTGCGTACAACACAGGACAGACAGAAACATTGGACAGATGCGTACCGTGGGCCATTGGAGTTAAAGGAGGGTGACCATGTATTTTTGAGGGTATCGCCTACTCATGGTACCATCAGATTCGGAGGCAGAGGCAAGCTGAGTCCGAGGTACATCGGGCTTTTTGACATCTTGAAACGAGTTGGCGAAGTGGCTTACCGTCTTGCATTACCTCCATCATTAGAGGGAGTACATGACGTATTTTACGTATCGCAGCTGAGAAGATATGTCGCAGACCCTAGCCACGTGCTTGATCATTCAGAGATTACAGTTGGGCCTAGTCTGTCTTACGTAGAGCAGCCGGTCGAGATTCTCGATCGCAGCGAGAAGACTTTGAGAGGACAGACGATTCGACTGGTTAGAGTGGCATGGAAGCACCCTTCACCAGGCGAGTCTACTTGGGAGCGCGAGGATTCTATTTGACAGTGGTTCCCGTACTTATTTGAGGAGCAAGGTACGAATTTGCGTACGGCACTTGATTACTAGTTGTTTTAAAAATTCGCTTAGCTATTATCGTGCTTTACTTTTAATTTCGGGGACAAAATTTTTCTAAGTTGGGAAGAATGTAAAACCCCTCGATTAATTCTATAGATAGTCAGGTTTGGATTTAGGAAATTTTTGGATTTTTCAGAAGATGATGAGGTTTAGAGTAGAGTTGAGTTTGCCTGTGATTTTAATTTATTTAATTAAAATCCTTGGCGCGCCCTATCATTTCTAAATTATTCAGAGCCCAATATCAGCCCATAAATTACATCGGACTATTGTACTTCTGACTTGACTCGCCAAATTAGGCACTGGACTTTTCTGCCGCTCAAAATTATTTTTCCTTGTGCTATAAATTAATTGCATAATTTTCCGTAACCGTAATCCATAATTAAATTTCGTGTCGGACACCTGTGTCGTTACCCTCAATTTTGAGATACCAACATAACCCGTTGAGCCGGACCAACTAAAGGGTCCAAGACTGACTCCAAGCCCCCACCATTTTTTGGCTTTTGTGCCATTTCCGGATTTTGACCCCAAGTGCCCCAAATTAAATTAAATTCGCGGGACGCTTATTTCTATTTAATTCGGGATTACCAACTTGGTAAATCCCATTTAAATCCTAAATTAATCCCAATGCCCATTTAATTAAACCCGTTCCTCACCCACACTACCCCCTCGTCATACAATTTAATAAACGTAATTTTTGGCACAATTTTCGCGTCATTTTATGTGTTTGTACAAGTTCCCGAACTTAAGGGGCTAATGTGCAAAGGTAGCGATAGGTGTCACTTTCTCATTGGTTTGAGCAAATGAAGAAAGCCCCTTTCCCTCTTGGACTGGTCACAACCCCCCTCTCTCTCATGGATTCATTTATCCCTCATGAACAATCTCAACCATTCATTCAATTAATTCCAATCATTCTCCACCACTCATTCATACACACTCTTCTATTTAATCCCCCCCACCTCACACACATATCCGTAGGCCGGCCCTAATATCTAGGAGCATTGAAAACCCACCCCCTCCCTCTCTCTCTCTCCTCCCTCTCCCCATTCAGCCGACAGCCCACTCCCCTTCCCTTTTCCTTCTCTTTTCTTCTTCTTCTTCTTCTTCTTTTTTTTTTTTTGGTGCAAAAATCTTCTAATGATTTTGCTTTCAGCAGCATATCCAACCGAGTAGAAGCTACTCTACGAAAGTTGTGGTGAGTTTGCTTGGTTTCTTCCTAGTCCACCTGTCCACGTTCCACTTTTAGTTTATAATTGTTTGACCCTGGACGAAATATCTATGTTGCAAGCTTTCTAATCCCGCTTGTTGTTGTAGTGTATACATCAGCTGGAGGATTGAAGGCCACCTTCTTAGCAAGTTATATTCATTTGGTTGTAGTACAGATTATTCTGGTCATATTCGTTTACTGGGTGTATACTGCAAGTGATAAGCATGGGAGCCCAAGAGTTGTATATAATCATCTATTATAGGTTGCCAGCAAAACAAAAGTATGCCAGGACCCCGTTCCACATACTGGTCAGGCCTGTGGGCCTGTAAGCGGGAACCATAAAGGCTCCTACTTGCCCATGTTAAGCTCAGGTGGCTTTGTATTTGGCGCTATCACATTGTTGGGAACTTTGGGACGGTCATGGATAATAGTTACTGGGTTAGTGCCATTGCTGCAAGGCCATCGTGGACCCGCAAGGAATACTTGTTGGGCAGGCTTGTTTGGTTTGCAGTACCATTCTCTCTAGCAACTTCACTGGGTCTAGGTGCACTTGCTCTTGATCTTCCTATAACAGCGAGTGAAGCAAGCCGTGGCCTTGTTCCTCCTGCTACAGCAATAGCTTTGATGGGGAAAGCTGGATCTGTTCTCCCTCTGACCATGCTATTTATGTACTGCGGGCCCTGAGGGCTTGGACGCGGTACCGGGACCCCATCATCAGCAGCCTCGCGCAGGCAAGTATACCTTGCCTTGTTGTACTGTTTAAATTTAATTATATTTGATTACATATTTATTCATTATATAAATGTGCGCGTCCGAGCAGACTCGGGTGCAGTCAACGAAGGCGTTGACGTTAGGAGTAGTATCTGACTTAGTGTCTAGTAGACCCACCTAAAGTTGTGAAGTTATTGATATAACTTCCCAGGCCTTGACACGTATCATTACACGTCACAGAGTGAGTTCATGTAGGGACGCGTGCCTCATGCGCGACTGGCCATCAGTATGAGCAATACGTGTAGCGGTATGTAGCTCAGTTGTTTATTTCATAGAGACTTGCATCATAGTATGAGATGTCCACGTCATTTTCATGATTTGTACATCTATATTGGGTGGGAAAGACATCTAGTAGGCGTATGGGACACCCCCCCTGATATATACTCGAGTTACCATGCTCTTCGGAGATGGGGATTACAGTATATATAGCGAGTTACCATGCTCTTCGGAGATGGGGATTATAGCGAGTTACCATGCTCTTCGGAGATGGGGATTATAGCGAGTTACCATGCTCTTCGGAGATGGGGATAGCATCAATGCCCTTAACCGGGGGCATATGTGGCATATACTAGCCAGTCCCGACGATTGGTGAATTACGTCAGCATATATCTGAGCCTACACATTCCCATGCGTACTACCAGGTCTTTAAATTGTATTCACTTAGATGGTTAGCACACCCTCCTTTATTTACTCAGTACTTACTTTATGGCATGTATTTTTTTGTATCTTGTTACGTCCCTCTGAGGACCTGGTTCCCTTCCAGGTTGTTTGTGCGGTTGCAGAATACTTGATCTGATAGAGTGTGGACATCATTGCAGGTATATTTACATTTCCAGCTATTTCAGTCTTGTATTCCTTCCATTTTATTCTGCTTATATAGCCTAGTATTTATAGACCTATATTGTTCTTCTGGTCTATTCGAACGGATGTGTTATTGGGCTGCAGACTGATGATGCGTATCGTTCTTTCTTGAGATTACTTACCCTGGATTGAGATTTAGAATTAGTTGTTGTATATTAGAAATAGATTGTTACTTGGATTACTTGACCATGGACAGCGTAAGTGCACTTCGTCGGGTCCATTAAATTGGAAAGCCCTACGGAGTCGTACCAGCTGGCCATTGCCACGTGTCTGGTCTCATAGATTTTGGGACTGGGGCGTGACAATTTCTCTTAGTATATTTTTATTATTCCTATGATATCTCTTTACCGTGATTTATTATATTCTAGATATTTTCCATCATTTATTGTCCTTACTATTGTTGTGTCATAGTTTATGTCAATTAATGGAATTGCTTTTCGGTTATATTCACTCCATCCTGATTGGATATATTTTTTCAGATAATTCTTTAGAGGTAGTGTCCTATACACTATGGACCGTAGGAGGGTGAGCCAGTTGAGCCTATGCCCATAGAGTCACTTGTTGTAGTACCACCTGTTATGGATGCTTAGATTTTCTTATGAGTTATATTTGATTAGTAGACCTCCATGGCATGTATTATTATTTTGTGACTTATGTTGAGATTGATCTTGTATTGAGACTCATGTATCTCTTTTATTTCTATTTCATATCGTGCCATTCTTCCTTTAGTTTGATATTGTGATTGAGTTTTGTTACCATTATTATGTCACTATATTGTTCCTTCATTGGAGTTGAGATGACATTGATAGGTACTATTATATTGTTGTGTTATGTTAGATAATATTGTGACTTAGAACAGAGTTCTACGTTGTTCATATAATGTAGGCTGAGCGTAGTTCACCACTCGTGCCCTTATTCTGGGTGTGGGTTATGACAGACTCATGATTTTTATGATAATCTTTGCTGACTGGTACCATTCTTGGCTTCTTCTTCAGGCATCAGAGAAAGAAGCACCATGTTACATGACTTAATTTTTTTTTGGCATGCCTCTTCTCTGAGCAAGTCTGTGGGTTAGTCTTATTGTAGCCCAATCCACTATAGGATTTACTGGAATACCCTCAGAGTTGTAGAGGAAAGCATCATTCCTTGCCAAAGTTCAAACCTTCAGCTTTTTGGTAATTATACCCCATATTTTTTATCAAGTGTACATATTGCTGACTTTATCGATGAAATTGGGGTTGCTCTTCCTCAGCCACAGTAGTTGAGGTTGATACTTTAGTTGTTGTAGGCGGAAGAGGAATGTCTTCATGGAATCCTTTGTGTGCAATAAAGATTTGATGTGCCCTAAACAAAGGAGTATTGCTCGTCTTGATCTTCGGTTGGCGGGTCATGCAACCCTTGCGAGTAGAGCTTGGTGGAGCTATGTTCAGATTTTTAAATCTAATTTTGAGAAGTATGTCTCCTTGATCTTGATCCTTGTCCGAGTGATAATCCGACAAAACTAAGTTGCATGTCTTACTTTTCTGTCCCTTTTTCTTGGACTTTGAATTGGAAGATGCTACTCCCTGGTCCCAATCTGGCAGCAAGTCAGGATGGATCCACATAATTTTACCATAATTTGTGGTAAGGGGCACCAATCCCTCTATTTGACTTCGAGCGGACGAGAGATTTACTACTTCCATCGCAGCTCAATATATTAGAATGACGCCGTTTGGGACTTATTGTGCTGAAAAGTCACCGAATTGAAGAGACACCATATTGAAAGTAACTGTCTTGTCATAGTTATTAAGAGTTATAGCTTTAGCATCTATCAACTGTTGTATCTTCTTTTTTAAGATATAACAAGCCTTGGTAGGGTGATGTACATATCGGTGGTACAAGCAATACTTCGGGTCGTCCATTTTATGGCAACTCTGTTGGGGACTACTTTCTTATCTGACGAGAAAGACATTGCTCAACATGATGCTGTATTCGTCGGATCAACGATGAAGACCTTGGTCATCCAATTCGACCAATCAGCTTACGAAGACATGCTTCGAGCAGGGGGTAGCTCTCATTCCCTCTTTGTCCAAGACAGCAGGAAATTGCGTAAAGTATGGATGCCCCGGAAATCCTCTACCCTTCCTATGGACACTCTCTCGCCGACCAACAAGGTTGTAGTTCCGCAACCCCCGTGCCTTGCACGTAAAATTCTGTCTCCCGTTTGTGACATGACAGACAAAACTTTTGGCAATGCCTCAGTGCCAATCCAGAAGTCTACTCCGTGCCTTGCGCATAAAACTCTGTCTCCCATCTGTGACGTGGCAGACAAAACTTCTAGCAATGCCTCAGTGCCAATCCAGAAGTCTATTCCGCGCCTTGTGCGTAAAATTCAGTCTCCCGTCTGTGATGTGGCAGACAAAATTTTTGATAATGCCTCAGTGCCAACTCAGAAACTCCAAACACGCTCCGCGCATAAAAATACATCTCCCCTCTGTGAAGAGGCATATGGTCCTTGTAATCACCACAAGGAAAAACAAGTGGCAAATTTCCCGACCTCTCAGCTTTTATGCCATCAAGAGAAGAATTTGCCCGCTCTTCAGATTACGCGGAAGGATGATGGCCAATTGAGGACTTCCTCAGTTTTATGCCAACCTGTACAAAGCTCCAGATTACGACAGGACAAGCCCTTCAGCGTAAAGAAGACCCAGTTTGTGGATAGATTCGCTCCTCATGGATCATGTGCTACTCATATGGCTGAATTGCTGTATTCGTATGGTAGGGAGAGACTTATGATTCCCAATATCCGTACTCCAACTGATGTAAAAAGGCAGAATAAGCCTTCTTCTTCTTCTGTTAATCCTCCTGACTTGCGTAAACTTCTGATCCAGAAGGGCAAAGATAGGGGATCTTCTAACATTTTTATTACACCTCCTAGGGAGCATTGTTGTAATAGTCATAAGGTTGTAGTTAATTATTGCTGTTCTAAGGCAAAATGGTCAGTTTTTGACCGGTTGAACTACTCTCTGTCTTTACAGGAAAAAGAGCCTACATTCGCATCAGTGAATATGGCTTCACACGTTCCAAGAGGAAGGTCAAATTCAAGACGTCATCCCTCTAGAACTCCAAGCCAAAGGAGATTCAACAGACTCCTTGAGAATATTGAAGCTGGTGTATTCCGAAACACTCGTTCGAAGTCATGACAACCTACTTCATATTCTTCTGATTCCGACACTGGGGGTCGCCAATTTCCTGAGTCGGATGCTGAAAGTATACATTCAATCTCTACAGAGCTCTATACTGATCCTTCCATAGCATCCAGAGAAATGGGAGTCTATGCCATTAAAGATGAACGCGAAGAGGCTTCCCCATCAGGAAGTACTGAGCAACGCATCGCTGTATTGGAGACATCACTGAAAGAGATACATTCCATGATGGAGAATATACACCAGATGATGCTGACTCAACATACAAAACCATAGCTCCAGCATCGGTTCCTCCAACTCAAATACGTGTAGGGGTAGACCTACCACCATCCAATGCAAACCAGGAGCCTGTTCTAAATCAAGAGTCAGCAGTTCATCCACTTCCTAACTCGGAGAATGTATTGCCTCCTGTAGGAGTTACGATACAACCGATCTCTCACCACTCTGCGGTCCCTTTACCTGCTGAAGACCCGATACAGGCAGTGCGGGAATTAAAAGTCCAATTTGATGCCTTGAAGCATAAGGATCAGCTCAAGAAGTTGGGAATCAACCAACCATACCTAGCTATATGGGACGAGATCCCTTTCCCACATAAATATAAACCACAGGCTATGGCTTTGTTTGAGGGAAAGACGTCACCGAGCTAGTATATGAACTACTTTAGCATGATGACGGTGTTGTTACAAGGGAATGACGCCCTTCTCACTCGAGTGTTTAAAGGCTGTCTGTCTGGAGTGGCCTATCAGTGGTACCGTACTCTTGCGGACAACTGTATTTCTTCCTTTAAAGATTTCAAGACTCTGTTCTTCGCACGATTCTATGAAGGAGGGATGTACATGTCTATGTCCTCGCTCATCGAAGTAAAGCAGAAGGAGAAAAAGAGCGTTCGTGCTTTCATCGAACATTTTTGTCAGGCCCCTTTGCAAATGCCTCCCGGAGTTCCGGATTCAGCCTTGGTGGACATTTGCAGGAAGAACCTTCTTCCACTAATCTCGGTGTTCACAGGACCATATCAGTTCCATGATTGGCCCTCATTTATCATCTCAGCGGTAGCCGCTGAAGACAACAGTCGAAAGGCGCGTGACAATGGAATCATGATCTCCACCAACAAAGGAAAACGGTCATCTTCCAATAGTGACCATCCTCGTGGTTCTAAAGGAAAAGAAGCTCTAGCAATCAATACGTCCAGGCAAAACACTCCAGCAACCACACAGACGAAACCTGGGACTTCCAGGCCCATTGAAGAATATTCTTTTGACGACGATGATATTCCGAGCATATTCGAGTGTCTAGTCAAAAGCGGCAAGCTTACTCTCCCCGAGGTAAAGCGGCCTAATGAAGTCGGCAGTACCAATAATCCTAAGTACTACATTTTCCATAGGTACATACATCACCCAAAAAAAGCATGTTATGTACTAAAAAGGAAAATCCAGGAGTTGATCGATGCCAAGGCCATCACTCTGCGCAATAGTGAGAAGACGGTCACCGCCAACATGATCTCCCTCCAATTCGGCAATCTGTCCCCATAAGAAGTTTCGGATGGTGTTGTACATATTTCTCGGACAATGATGAACATTATTAATCTCCCTCCGGCCAGGGGTCAAAATCATGACCTGGTACCCCTAACTAACCAGCGTGGTAAGATTATGTGGGTTCATCCTTATCTGGTGTCAGAGATTGAGGAAGAGACTCAAGCTGATAAGGCTAAGTATAAAAAGAACTCAAGAAGTAAACCATGCCTTATGGTTGCAATATCCTCGACATCGGAAGAAGAGGCTTTGGCTACCGGAACCTGTTCAGGGAAAGCCTACCTCAAGGACTATGGAGAAAATCAGAAAGAAGCAACAGCAGACACTTCAGCTGCCAAACTTCCAGAGCCTGAACCTGTCATACCAGAGGCAGGTCCATCTAGACCAACTTCGGCGGACAAGGGCAAGCAAAAAGAAGTTCGTTTTGACAAACCTTTGAAGAATATTCAAAATAAAGGTTTGGAAAAACCATATAACTTCGACGTTTTGGCTAAATTGGCTAATACTCCAGCCAGATTGTCCATCTTTGAGCTACTCAAGCTATCAAAAGACACTCGTCAGGGCTTGAATGAAGCGTTAATGCAGGAAGATGCATGCTTGACTCAGCTCAAGACTCCCAATAAATAGCACATGGCATGTCCTCAATGCTATAGTATGATGAAAGTGGTCCCCAACATTACTTTCACTCAAGATGATATGCTGTTGAAACATAACCGGCATAACAGACCCCTCTATTATACTGGATACATCGGTTCCATGGAGGTAGACCGGATTGACATAAATCCGGGATCGTCGATCAGCATTATCCCTTATAGTCTGCTCAGACCGCTGAGGATTCTTGCAAGCGAACTGGCTTACACCACCACTACAATCGTGGGCTTCAACGCCAGGAAAAGTAAGCCGTTGGGGAAGATTTGGCTATGGATCCAGATAGGAGATCTTAGATCAGTGGCTACATGCTATGTCATTGATTCAGAGGTATCCTACAACATTCTGTTGGGCAGACCATGGATCCACGATCACAACATTGTTCTTTCGACTCTACATCAATGCTTCAAATATGTAGATGCCCAAGGAACAGTAAAAACGGAGTTTGCTGACCTTAACCCGTTCAAGAGAGTAGAGTCCTACTATTCCAATGCCATGTTGTACACCCAAGACTACATGAAAGAGGTGTCAGGCAAGACGGAGGAGGAATCCCACCGGGAGCCAGAAGAACCATTTGCTGAGCAACCTCTGTCAATCCAGGTGAAAGGGCGGACTACCCGTCCGAAAGGCATGGAACCCATGGCTATTCACTTGAACAAAGCCAAATTAGGAGAAGAAAGTGATCCTCTAGTGATCACTTTGAACCAGAAGCCTCCGCCTTTGGTCATCAACCTTTGGCGCAGCATGCAGCCGACTAATGTAAATACAACCGGGAATGTGGTTTCTGACGATAATAAAGATTCTCTTTTCCAGTATACTGACGCTCAATTTCCAAATCAGAAATCCTTCCCCCATAATGATATAGAACCTATAGCACAAAATTTTTGGAAAGCTATAGACTCCTATCATCCGTATGTATGGGAAGTCGCGTCAATATCTAATGTCATCACGACATACGGGCCACATGAAGATTCTATCTTTATTATCCCGCCTACTTGCAGCAATCAGCATCCAATAGTCTTCGGTCACATACGCAACCGACCGGTTGTACAAAAAAATGCTCACAAATCAGATGCTGGTATAATACAGGTTCACAGATATAGCCCCCAAGCTTTGAAGATTATGCAAAGTATGGGTTATGATCTGAAGTCAGAACCAGGCCTCAACTATGGGAAAAACAGGCGAATGCCGTTGTATGGTGATCCCTACTGTCAACGAACTCATTTTGGGTTAGGGTATACCACGTCTCTTGCAACCTCTGAGTCAAATAAGGATACCTTTTTCTCTTCTCAAGATGACTCATCATCCTCCGGCCCATATGCTAATCTCGAACGAGTATTGTCAGCAAATATGGTATTGACAGTTTCTCTCAAAACAGAAGCACAAAAATTTAAACCGTTTGAAAATGACTCCTGGGCACAACAAATGGATACACAATGGGAACTTTGGTTCGAGCTGAGAGAACCGCCCACTGAAGATAAAGTTATCTAAATCGATGTTGGGGATGAACTTTCGCCAAAGTCGATATTTATCAGTAATAATCTTTCCGAAGAAGAAAGGGAAGAAATGATCCAGCTGATAAGAGAACATATCGACGTCTTTGTATGGAATTATAAGGATATGCCAGGCCTTGATCCAAAAGTGGCTACTCATCAAGCCAGCAATCTGCTCTTATCCCTTGGCTTGGTGTCGGCGAGTTCCTGTCTTTTGTCTTGCCCAAAAATAGTCTATCATTGGAGACCCGCGGCAAGGCAGTCCAGCTGCTTTCTTTATCTTGCTTGCCGCGTCTAGCGTCTTTCGGTGCCCCGGGGAGGCTCAACATACTGCCCAATTCAAAACCAGTAAAACAGTACCAACGCCGGTTCCGCCCGGATATGATGGATGCCATCGAAGCTGAATTCAAAAAGTTGATAGCCTGCGGGTTCATCAGGGAAGAACAACATCCTGATTGGGTCGCTAACGTTGTCCCGGTCATGAAGAAAAGTGGAAAAGTTCGCATTTGTATCGATTTCAGAGATCTCAATGCGGCCTGCCCCAAGTATGAGTTCCCTCTTCCCATCACAGATGTCATGATCGACAATACATGCAGTTTTGAACGCATGTCCTTCATGGACGGATTCTCAGGATACAATCAGATCAAGATGCATCTTGAAGACGAGAAGCATACTGCCTTCCGTATACCTCTGGGGGTATATTGCTACACAGTCATGCCCTTCGGATTGAAGAATGCCGGGGCTACATATCAGCGAGCTATGAGTAACATATTCCATGAACATTTACGCAAAATAGTGGAATATTCCGTAGACGATATTGCTATCAAAAGCCACCTCAAGGATAATCACATCCAAGACTTGAAGACAGTATTCGAGTTGATGCGCCAACATCAATTCAAAATGAATCCTACAAAGTCCTTTCTTGGTGTATCTAGTGGCAAATTCCTGGAATTTGTCATTACCGCTAAAGGCATTCAAGTGGACCCTGATAAAGTAAAAGCTACCTTAGAAATGCAACCACCCCGTAATCTGAGGGAACTCAGGGGATTTCAAGGTCGTCTGGCTTATATCAGGAGATGCATATCCAACCTCTCTGGGAGATGTCAACCTTTTTCTCGCCTGATGAAGAAAGGTGTATCCTTCGTATGGGACGAAGCCTGTCAGCAAGCGTTTAATGATATCAAACGCTACCTCACTAATCCTCCAGTTCTGGTGCCTTCCGTCATAGGAAGACTATTTTTGCTGTATGTTCGAGCAATGGATCATTCTTTGGGAGCTCTCCTCGCACAGAAAAATAATGAGGGTCATGAACAGGCTATCTACTATTTAAGCAGGATGATGGTCGGAGCTGAACACCGGTATAATCCAGTGGAAAAAGAATACTTGGCCTTAATGTTTGCCATCCAGAAGATGCGATATTACATCACAGGCCAAACTATTCATATAATCTCCAGGATCAATCCTCTTCGGGTATTGATGAACAAGTCGAGTGTTCTTAACTCCCAACTCGTGACTTGGGCGATGTTACTAACACCGTATGATATGGTGTACGTCCCGCAGAAGTCCATAAAGGGTCAGGCCTAGGCTGATTTCTTAGCTGCTCATTCGATTCAGGAAACCTCTAAACTATACGAGGACATTCCCGACGAAGTTGTATAATATAATTCTGCAATAGAAAGTGTTACATGGCAGCTATTCTTCGATGGTGCCTCCAGAACTGGTCCCAAGGAAAACGTGGTTTCAGGAGTAGAAATTATCCTGGTCACTCCTGAGAAACTCATCTATCGAGTGTATTCCCTTAGCGAACCTTGCTCTAATAATGTAGCAGAGTATAATGCCCTATTAATCGGGCTCCAAGTCGCTAAAGAATTGGATATGGAGTACCTAGAAGCTTTTGGTGATTCTCTACTAATCATCAATCAGGTCAGAGGAATATATGAAGTCCGTAATCCATACCTTATTTCTTATCACCAAGCAACGATCGAGATTTCATTGTCTTTCAAAGGATTCTTCCTAGAGTACGTACCTCGATCTTAAAATTTGGAAGCTGATGCTCTGGCCAGTCTAGCTGCAGATCTAGCTATTCTTATAAGAAGGCAGAATTCGGTGATTCATCTCAACAGAGATCTGTTCTGTGTGAAAAATAATTTTTACATGGAATGCAGCTACGCCGTAAATACAGTTCCTCCTAAGAGAGATTGGAGAAGTCCCTTTATAGACTTCGTAGCATACGAAATCTTACCAGAAGATCCCAAAGAAGCAGTATCGGTTAAAAGATGATCACTACGCTTCTATTTTGATGCTTCTTCCCAATGTCTAAATCGTCAAACATACGATGGACTGCTATTACGATGTATCTCCGACGATGATGCAAAATGGGTTATCCATGAAGCTCACGATGGTGTATGTGGAGCACATCAACCCGGTCCTAAGCTACAGGATCGTATCAGGAGGATGGGCTACTACTGGCCTACTATGATCGCAGATACAGTAAAATATGCAAGACAATGCAAAGCCTGTTATAGAAGCATGAAAAAAATGCTTGGAAGATCTACGCAGCGTCTTGATACAGAGCAGCGTAAGCAGAGGCCTTTAGAGCCATCCAGCGTAAAACAGGGTTCTTTATCGCCTCCATGGCGTAAAACCCAGCCGCTCTCAAAGCAGCGTTAAAGCGTACGAGGAACGCTTCGTATTCCCGAAAAGAAACTGTCCAGTCATGCAGTAAACCTGACCTCTGACTCCTGACAAAAAGTGCTGCACAGCTACCCAAACGACGGCTGGGAACGGGGGCAGACCCCTCGGGACGCGCTCTATAGTATGATGGCGGATCTCAGTATTTAATGCAGAGAACACGCTGCCTTGTTTTACACAGGCAAACATGGGCTGTTTTACGCTCCGCAGAAGACAAACCGCCTGCCACGTCAAAAGCTGCGCTTCGTACAGGGCTCGAGGCACGTCTCTCCGCCAAAGCACACAGAGCGGTGACAGTGTCCCCTCAAGGCACGTCCCTCCGTCAAAACGCACAGAGCGGTGACAGTGTCCCCTCAAGGCACGTCCCTCCGTCAAAACGCACAAAGCGGTGACAGTGTCCCCTCAAGGCACGTCCCTCCGTCAAAACGCACAGAGTAGTGACAGTTTCCCCTCAAGGCACGTCTCCGCATTTAATGCACAGGATGATGGCAAATCTCTGCCAAAGATTTGATCTCCAAAAGCCATAATTTCGGCTAAAGATGTCCACATCAGCACCCTGGCACGGTACGCAGCGGCTTCTACGCCCATTCAGGATCTGTGCTCCTACGGCTTCCATGCCCCCTCAGTCTCTACGACTGCTCGGCTTTCACGCCTACTCGGCTTCTATGCCTGTTCGACTTCTATGCCTGCTCGGCTTCCACGCCTACTCGGCTTCCATGCCCCCTCAGTCTCTACGACTACTCGGCTTCCACGCCTACTCGGCTTCTATGCCTATTTGGCTTCTACGCCAAGGTGACAGACATTTGGCTTCTACGCCAACCTCTTCTACACAAGGGATACCTACCTACGTGGCTTCTACGCCGTGATCTCCGCAGCAGATATACGCGTTTCGTCCCCTTAGTTGGACGCGCGTCACTTGCTCACTCAAAAGGTCATTATTACGCAGGCATTGGTTACTTTAACCGTTGTGTAAAAGGGTGCTCTACTGTCCACTCCTCGGTTGCTATACCAACGGAGTGGTCACTGTCACCAAAGACTCTATAAATAGAGCCCCCTGTCAATGGGGAACAAGGTCGGAAAATTTGGCCAAGAATACCAATATCAGATCAAAGCTCAAAACTTTGAAAGAAGGATCGAACAAGGTCACCGAACCGGAGATCAAGAGGGAGAGACAGAGAGAGAGAGAAGAATACAGAGCTCAGGCAAGGAATAGGGAGCGACGACCTTCAGCATCGCGCATCCACCCTCCTTCGCAACCTCCGAAGTTGCATCCTGTCTTCCACGGCACTTCTTCAACATCGTGTAGTCCAAGGGCTAAAGTGATCGACCGCAGATCAGACACCTATAGCAATTTATACCTAGATTAAATAAATTGTACTCCCGCATCCTCGTATAGGATCGAATTGTATAAGTTTGTTTGTAAACCAAAGGGCACGGGTCTCGTATAAACCCTGTCATTGAAATACACTTTTATTCTTTCGTTTAATACCACAAACAAGATGGCGACTCTGCTGGGGACGTCTTTCTCTTCTGACAAGAAAGTAATTGCTCAACACGATGCGGTATCTGTAGGAACCGTGAAGAAGACACTGGTCGTTCATTTCGACCAGTCTGCCTACGAAGACATGCTTCGGACTGGGGGTAGCTCTCACTCTCTCTCCGTCCAAGACAACAGGAAGCTACGCAAAGTGTGGATGCCCAAGACATCCTCCGCCATTCCTGTGGACTCTCCAATCTCTCCGATCTTTCCGACCAATGAGGTGGTAGCATCGCTCCCTCCGTGCCCCGCACGTAAAATTCAGTCTCCCGCTACGTGCGGTACAGACAAAACTTCTGGTAAAGCCTCAGCGCTAACCCAGGAGTATCCACTGCGCTATACGCGCAGAAATCAGTCTCCCGCTACGCGTGGTACAGACAAAACTTCTGGTAAAGCCTCAGCGCTAACCCAGGAGTATCCACTGCGCTATACGCGCAGAAATCAGTCTCCTGCTATGCGCGGTATAGACAAAACTTTGGGCAAAGCCTCAGCGCTGACCCAGAAGTATCCCCTGCGCTCCACGCGTAGGAACCTGTCTTTTGCTACGTGCGGTACAGACAAAACTTCCGACGGTGCCTCAACACCAAATCGGAAGAACAGATCATGCTCCACGCGCAAGACGACATCTGACCTCTACGACGAACCAGATGAGCGCCGTGATCTCCGCAAGAGGAAGCAAGCAGGCGAGTACTCAACTCCTCGGTCGTTACACCAGCGAAGAAGCAATCTGCCTATCCTCCGGATTACGCGGGAAGACGACGATCGACTGAACACCTCTTCAGCTTTACGCCTGTCTGAGCGAATCTCCAAATCACGCCTGGATAAGTCCCATGGCGCAAAACAAGCTCAAATTGCTACTCCTGACCTACGCGAATGCCTAATCAAGAAGCGTAAGGAGAGGGAACCTTCCAACATGTCTATTACGCCCCCTAGGGAACAATGTTGTAATAGTCATAAGATTGTGATTGACTGCTACTGTTCTAAAGCAAAATGATCGGTCTTCGACCGATTGAATTACTCTCAATCTTTCCCGGAAGAGGAGCACGCGTATGCGTCCGTGAACATGGCTTCACGCATACATAGAAGAGGGTCGAGCTCAAAGCGTCTTCCCTCTAGACCTCCGAGCCAGAGAAAATTCGAAGACCTCCTCAGGAACGCTGAAGCTGGGGTATTCCAAAACACCCGTGCAAGGTCACAGCAACCAGCTCCGTACTCGTCTGATTCCGACGCTGGGGGTCGCCGATCTCCCAGATCAGATGCCGAGAGTATAGAGTCGACTTCTGCAGCGACCTATACTTACCCTTCGACGACGCCCAGAGAAATGGGAGCTTACGCCATCGAAGACGAACGCGAGGGAGCGTCTCCATCAGGAGACGCAGAACAACGCATCACTGACCTGGAGATGTCGCTGAAACAAATGCAATCCGTAATGGAGAATATGCACCAGATGATGCTAACTCAGCACGCAACTGCCATGGCTCAAGCATCGGTTCCGCCAACTCAGATACATGTGGGGGTGGACTTGCCACCATCCAGCCCAAGCCAAGAACCTGCTCTAGATCAAGAGTCAGCAGTTCCTCCGCTTCCAACGAAAAATCTGATGCAGGCGGTCCGGGAGTTGAAAGCCCAGTTCGATGCCTTGAAGCACAAAGATCAGCTCAAGAAACTGGGAATCAACCAGCCGTACCCAGCTATCTGGGAAGAGGTCCCTTTCCCTCCAAAATACAAACCTCAGGCGATGGCTCTGTTCGAGGGAAAAATATCACTAAGCCAATACATGAACTATTTCAGTATGATGATGGTGCTGCTACAAGGGAACGATGCCCTCCTCACTCGGGTGTTCAAAGGCTGCCTCTCAGGAGTAGCCTATCAGTGGTACCGTAGCTTGGCTGACAACTGTATTACTTCCTTCGAGGATTTCAAAGCTCTATTCTTCACACGATTTTACGAGGGAGGAATGGACATGTCTATGTCCTCTCTCATCGAAGTCAAGCAGAAGGAAAAGGAAGACGTTCGCATCTTCATCGAACGCTTTCGTCAGGCCACCTTACAGATGCCTCCAGGAGTTCCAGACTCAGCATTGGTGGACATTTGCAGGAAGAACCTCCTTTCCGTGGTCTCAGTGTTCACAGGACCATATCAGTTCCATGATTGGCCCTCGTTCATCCTCTTGGCGGTAGCCGCCGAAGACAACAGTCGCAAGGCGCACGACAATGGCATCATGATCTCCGCCTCTGACAGAAGCAAGAGGTCATCCCCTGGCAGCGACCATCATCGTGGTCCCAAAGGGAAGGAAGCACTGGCAATCAACACGGCCAGGCCAAAGATTGCGGCGACCGCCCAAGCGAAACCGGGGGCTCCGAGGCCCGTCGAAGTCTACTCTTTCGACGACGACGATATCCCAAGTATCTTCGAATATCTCGTCAAAAGTGGCAAGATCACCCTCCCAGAACTAAGGCGGCCCCAGGAGGTCGGCAATACTGAGGACCCAAAATACTGCATCTTCCACAGATACGTACACCACCCGATAAAGGCGTGCTATGTACTAAAAAGGAAGATCCAGGGGTTGATCGATGCTAAGGCCATCACTCTGCACAACACCGAGAAAACGGTCACGGCCAACATGATCTCTTTGCAGTTTGGCAATTTGCCTCCCCAAAAGGTCCCTGATGGTGTTACACCTATCTCCCGGGCAACGATGAGCCTCATTAACCTTCCCCCTGCTAGGGGTCAAGGTCACAACCTGGTGCCCCTAACTATCCGGCGGGGCAAGATTATGTGGGTTCACCAAGATTTGGTGTCGGATCTCGAGGAAGAGACCAAGGCAACCAGGGCTACCCCCAAGAAGAATCCCAAATACAGATCATGCTACATGGTCACAACTTTTTCTACATCAGACGGAGACGAGGTACTTGTCACAACCCGTTCAGGGAGGGCCTACCTCAACAACGACGGAGCAAATCAAGAAGGTGTGCCGGCTGACGCTCCAGCTACCAAACCGTCAGAGCAAGATCCCGTCGTGCCAAGCATCAGCTCTGCGAAACCTACTCCGAGGAAAAGGCAAAACAGAAAGAAGTACGCTTCGACAAACCTGTAAAAAATATTTTGAGCAAAGGTTTAGAGAAGCCGTAAAAATTTGACATCCTGGCCCAACTGGCCAATACGCCAGCCAGGTTGTCCATCTTCGAGCTACTCAGGCTCTCCTCCGACGCTCGTCTAGCCCTGAGTGAAGCACTAATGCAGGTGGAAGTATACTTGACCCATCTCAAGTACCCCGACGAGGAACCAGTGGCATGTCCTCAATGCCACAGCGTGATGGAGGTGGTCCCGAATATCACTTTCACTCAAGACGACATGCTATTAAAACATAATAGACATGACAGGCCCCTCTATTACACCGGGTACGTCGGTTCCATGGAGGTCGACCGGATTCACATAGATCCGGGATCGTCGATCAGCATTATCCCTCGCAGTCTGCTCGGGCCACTGAGAATTTCTACCAGCGAGCTGGCTTACACTACCACTACAATCGTGGGTTTCAACGCCGGAAGGAGTAAACCATTAGGGAAGATTCGCTTGAGAGTCCATATCGGCAACCTTAGATCAGTGGCCACATATTACGTCATCGATTCAGAGGTATCCTACAACATTTTGCTGGGAAGACCATGGATCCACGACCACAACATCGTTCCTTCAACCCTACATCAATGCCTTAAATATGTAGACACACAAGAAACCGTATAAACGGAGGTGGCTGACCTAAACCAGTTTAAAGGAGTAGAATCCTACTATTCTAATGCCGTGTTGTATTCCCATGACCACACGGAAGAAGTGCCAGGAGTGTCGAAGAAGGAATCCCACCAGGAGCCCGAAGAGCCCTCTGCCACACTACCACTGTCAATCAGAATGAAAGGACGAACCGCTCGTCCAAAAGCCATGGAACCTACGACTGTCCACCTGAGAAAGACCAAGTCAGAAGAAGGGGGTGATCCTCTAGTAATCACTTTGAACCGGAAGCCTCCACCCATAGTCATCAACCTTCGGCGCAACCAGCAGCCGACTGATGTAAATGCCACCAGGAACGGAGTTCCAGATGATAATAAACATCCTCTTTTCCGGTACGTCGGTACTCAGATTCTGAAACATGAACCCACTCCACATGACGAGGTAGAACCAATGGCTCAAAAGTTTTTAGAAGCTATAAACTCTTACCGCCCGTATGTCTGGGAAGTAACGTCACCATCCGACGTCGTCACAGCATATGGGCCACATGAGGATTCTATCTTCATTGTCCCGCCTACCTGCAGCAGTTAGCATTTAATAATCTTTGGTCGCATGCGGAATCAACCGACTGTCCAGGAAGATCCTTTCGATGACGATACCGAGAAAGTGCAGGTTCGCCAATACAGCCCGCAAGCGCAAAGGATCATGCAAAACATGGGCTACGACTTGAAGCGGAAGCCAGGCCTCAACTACGGAAGAGACAGACGGATGCCGCCGCACAGCGACCCCCGCTATCGACAGACTCATCTCGGGTTGGGGTATGCCACCTCCCTCGCAACTTTCAAGCCAGATGAGGACCCCTTTCCATCTTCCCAGAGCAGCTCATCGTCCTCCGACTCACCTGATGTTCTCAAACTAACACTATCAGTGAATATGGTGATGACAAGCCCCTCAGAAATCGAGGAACAGGATACGGAGACGTTCGAGAACGACCCCTGGGCTCAACAAATGGATACATAGTGGGAATTCTGCTTCGAGCAGAGAGAACCTCCCACCAAAGACGAAGTTATCCAAGTCAATGTTGGGGGTGAGCTCTCACCAAAGCCAATATTTGTCAGTAACAATCTTCCCCCAGTCGAAAAGGAAGAGATCATATAGCTGATAAAGGAATATGTCGACGTCTTTGCATGGGGTTATGAGGACATGCCAGGCCTAGACCCGAGGGTAGCTACTCATAAGTCAATATTTCGACCGATTCGAAGCCAGTGAAACAACACCAACGTCGGTTTCGCCCGGATATGATGGACGCCATCGAGGACAAAGTCAAGAAGTTGATAACCTGCGGTTTCATCCGGGAAGAACAACATCCCGACTGGGTCGCCAACGTTGTCCCAGTCATGAAGAAAAATAGGAAGGTACGTATCTGCATCGACTACCGAGATCTGAATACGGCCTGCCCCAAAGATGAATTCCCCCTTCCCATCACGGACATCATGATCGACAACACCTGCGGCTTCGAGCGTATGTCTTTTATGGACGGGTTCTCGGGATACAATCAGATCAAGATGCATCAGGAAGACGAAAAGCACACTGCCTTCTGGACACCACTGGGGGTATATTGCTATACGGTCATGCCCTTCGGATTAAAGAACGCCGGGGCTACATACCAACGAGCTATGAGTAACATATTCCGTGAGTAGTTACGCAAGACAGTGGAATGTTACGTGGACGACATAGCTGTCAAAAGCCGCCTCAACGGTGATCACGTTCGAGACCTGAGAGCGGTATTCGAGTTAATGCGCCAGCATCAACTCAAGATGAACCCTACAAAGTCCTTTCTGGGGGTATCCAGTGGCAAATTCCTGGGATTTGTCATTACCGCCAAAGGCATTGAAGTAGACCCTGACAAAGTCCAGGCGATCGTAGCAATGCGACCACCCCGTAATCTGAGGGAACTCAGGGGGTTCCAAGGACGTCTGGCTTACATCCGGCGATTCATATCCAACCTCTCGGGGAGATGTCAGCCCTTCTCTCACCTCATGAAGAAAGGTGTGACCTTCATATGGGACAAAACCTGCCAGCAAGCGTTTGGGGATATCAAGCGCTACCTAACCAGTCCACCAGTTCTGGTGCCTCCCGTCATGGGAAAACCCTTCTTGCTGTACGTTCGGGCAATGGATCATTCGGTAGGAGCTCTCCTTGCACAGAAGAACGATGCGGGTCATGAACAGGCTATCTACTACCTCAGCAGGATGATGGTCGGGGCCGAACACCGGTACAACCCAGTGGAGAAGGAATGCTTGGCTCTGATGTTCGCTGTCCAGAAGATGCGACACTACGTCGCCGGCCAGACTATTCATATCATCTCCAGGATTAACCCTCTCCGGGTGCTGATGAGCAAGCCAAGTGCCCTTAACTCCCAACTCGCAACTTGGGCAATGTTATTGACGCCATATGACATGGTTTACGTCCCACAGAAGTCCATCAAAGGCCAAGCACTGGCCGACTTCCTAGCAGCTCATCCAATCCCGGAGATCTCTAAACTATACGAAGACATCCCCGATGAAGTTACGGAATGTAATTTTGCAAGAGAAAGTGACGTATGGCAACTATTCTTCGATGGTGCCTTCAGAGTCGGTCCTAAGGGAAACGTCGTTTCAGGAGTAGGAGTCGTCCTAGTTACTCCAGATCAGCTCGTCATCTACCGAGCATATTCTCTTAGCGAGCCCTGCTCCAACAATGTGGCAGAATACAATGCCCTGCTAATCGGGCTCCAAGTCGCTAAAGAGCTGGGGGTGGAATCCCTGGAAGCTTTCGGCGATTCTCTGCTCATCGTCAACCAAGTCAGGGGGATATACGAAGTCCGGAATCCAGACCTCATCCCCTATCACCAAGCAATGGTCGAGATAGCCATGACGTTCAAAGGGTTCTTCCTAGAGCATGTACCTCGATCTCAGAATCTGGAAGCTGATGCCCTGGCCAGCCTAGCTGCGGACTTAGCCACCCCTATAAGAAGGCAGGATTTGGTAATCCTTCTTAACAGAGATTTATTCTGTGTGAAGAACAGCTGTCACCTAGAACGCAGCTACGCTGTAAACGCCGATCCTCCTACAAGAGATTGGACGAGTCCCTTCATAGATTTCGTGGCATATAGAATCTTGCCAGAGGACCCCAAAGAAGCAGTATCCGTCAAGAGACGATCGTTACGCTTCTACTTCGATGCATCTTCACAATACCTGTATCGCCGGACCTACGACGGACTGCTGTTAAGATGTCTCGCTGGCGCCGAGGCATAGCAGATTATCCGTGAAGCTCACGACGGCGTATGCGGAGCGCATCAGCCCGGTCCTAAGCTGCAGGACCGCATTAGGAGAATGGGCTATTACTGGCCCACTATGATCACAGACGCGATCAGCTATGCAAATCGATGCAGGGCCTGCCAGGTCCATGCAGACTTCATACATCAACCGTCTGAATATCTATATCCTACGATTGCATCCTGGCCCTTCAAAGCCTGGGGTATGGATATAGTTGGGCCTATTCACCCGTCTTCCTCCAGAGGCCACCGGTTCATACTGGCCATCACATATTACTTTTCCAAATGGGCCGAAGCAATCCCTCTGGCTGAAGTAAAGGCGTCTGACGTAATCAGCTTCATCAAGCACCATGTCATTTATTGCTTTGGGATTCCCCGAAGGATAATCTACGATAATGGACCTCAGTTTATCAGCCAAGCATTTCATCGGCTTTGCGATAATAACCGGATACACAACATTGCCTCTACGGCATATTATCCAGCTGCTAATGGTTTGGCGGAAGCCTTCAACAAAACCATTGTCAAACTCCTGAAGAAGTTCGTTTCTTCAAACAAAAAAGACTGGAACGAGAAGCTGGGCGAATGTCTCTGGGCATACCGCACAACGGTAGGGACACCAACAGGTTGTACCCCCTTTTTACTAGTCTACGGAAGCGAGGCGGTCCTTCCTATCGAAATCCAGATCCCGTCGCTCCGAATAGCCGTGACTAGTGAGCTGACTCGAGAAAAGAATGACCGGTTGAGGCTCCAAGAGCTGGAAGGATTAGACGAGAAATGCCTCCAAGCTCAGCAGCGCATCGCGCTCTACCAAGCACGCATTTCCAAAGCTTTCAATCATAAAGTAAAGGAAAGAGTGTTCAAAGTCGGCGAGCTAGTTCTAGCCGTGAGAAGGCCGATGATTCTAACTCACAGAAGTAAAGGCAAATTCCAGCCCAAATGGGAAGGCCCTTATGTGATCGAGACAACGTTCTCAAACGGCGCCTACAGGATAGCCCAGCCCAACGGAGATCTGTTAATGGCTCCTATCAACGACAAATTCCTGAAAAGGTACTATGCCTAATCTCTCCTGCTCAAAGAGGAAAATAGCAAGGACCTCGATTCTGACAAAACTACTTCCAAAAACATAATTAGTTGGGTTACACTCTATCATGTCCGCATGACCTCTGAATAGATATGTCCCGCTAAGAAGTTTATCGAGAGTTTATCACGTCCATACTACCTCTGATATCACTCTCACCTAACCTGTCATTTACATTCCGAAATGATGGGTCCACAAACAGTCAGAAAAGAGTCGCTGTTATTCATTCCCGAAGAAGACAGAATTATATAGGAAGGGGTACATCAAGATGGCGGAGTAATCAGGCCATGAATCTGCCGCTCCAGTGCAGCTATCCTCTCATTCCTAAGGGCCAAAGCATCGGTGCGAGCCTGCTCCAGCCGTGCCTCCGGAGTATGCGTAAGGGTCAGATTAGCCCTTGCCCGAAGACAGCCCGTACGGGCAGCTTCCGTACGGTCCAGATCCCGTCGTGCTTCGCTCAGTCGACCAGTCGCTACCTCCAAATCTGCCAACGACTGGGAAGCCCACTCCTCTGCCCGAGCAAGTTTTTTCCACAGCTTGGAGGCCCTCGCCGCATTCCCTTCATGCTCGGATCGACACTGCATCTCAATGGCAAGGGCTTCTTCCACAACAGCTCTTCTCCTATCCATCTCCAGCTTATGCGTCTGGATAGAGTTGTCTAGGCTTTCAAGCTTTGTAGCGAACCGCTCAGACATGAGGTCGTACCGAGCCTAGACATCAGCATCAAGGCTGCCCTCGGTCCGCTGCAAGTATTCATTAATGGGTTACTCTAAACCATTAACCACCGCCTCCAGAGCGTCAGCCACTCCAGGATTGCCAAGCCCCCTGACAACCTCGATCGAAAGCTGAGAAGTCTTCTTCAGGAGCTCGAAGTCAAGGTCCTTCGCCAACACCATTGGTATCATCATTTTTAAGCCAGTGTAGACGAGGCTGGAATGCTGCTCGATCAACGCGACTAAACCCAACTGAGCGCCCGGAGCGGCCACAATTGCAGACGAGGTAGCCACCGCCGCCTCAACAGGTGGCACGCCCGAAGAAGGTGCGATGGCGACAATCGAAGTCATCGGCATACTCGCAACAGGCGAGGTCACGATGATAGGTTCGTCCTCCCCTTGAGACGACAAAACCTCCCTGGGCGAGCTAGCCCCCGAAGACACTCCTGCCTCAAAATCCGGCGCCTCCACGTCACCGCCAGGAGCCAGAACAAAGCCGGAAGGTGCTTCAACGCCATGCTCCCCGTGGACGTTATCCCCTGAAAAGAGGACAAGAAAGCAAAATGTCAAACACAGTGGTAATCCTCCTAGGAGGAGACATCGAAACGATATTTACCCGGAACCAACGGCATATACGACGCATCTGCAGCAGATGTAGCTAAGCCACGCCTTAATGACGCGATACGAACTGTCATACCTGGAGAAGGAGGTGGGCCGACCGACATCGCCAAGAGTTCGGTCAAGCCTTCCCCGAGATGTGGTCGAGGTTCATCAGTCGGAGTCTCGCTAAGCGCGCTCGCTAACGCAGGAGTAACTCCGCCCGCTACTGACCTCAGGGAAGATTCTCCCATCTGTTGGGGCCACGCAGGCAATCCCGCTCCGCTGCTTGGAGCAGCCGCAGCGACAGCAGCCTCTAGCGAGGACTCTCTGGCACCGCCAGCCAGAACTGTAGAAGGTCCCCCTCTGAAAGGCGAGGAACCTCCGGCCAAAGAATCATCCCTGATACAGGGAGATGCAGGCTCATTCCCGGGAACCTCAACACCAGGAATACGGAGAGGACGAGCAACCGTCTCCTTCCTCCTCTTACGAAGGGAAGCTTCCTTCGGAGCAGAAGCCCGTCGCTTCCCAGAAGAGACTACCAGAGCCCCCGCCGGCAGAGGCACTACACACCTCGGCAACGACACCAGAGGCTCATCCGGAGTACCAGATTCCTCCCCCTCGTCAGAAGAAACCGAGGGGACTTTGACCCTTCCCCCAGGCTTGGCAGAAGGCACCCTGAAGTTCCCACGCCTGTCGAAATCGCGGTGGAAAGTGTTAACCGCCACATAAAACTGGGCGTAGGAGTGAAGGATGCGCAGCTCCGTGGAGGTTGTAACGACCGGCACGATAAAAATTGCCCCCGTACAACCCATGATAAAATATCGCCACCCTCTAGCTCCATCAATGAGTCCACCCCTGGACCTGAAGCTGGTGACGGCGTTGCCCACATGTAAGTGGTCGTACCCGAACTGCCTGGCGAACCGATTAGGCAGGTAGGGCTCGAAGAAGCAATGGTCTTCGCTCCTATACAGCAAATGGGAAGGTCTAATACAGACCAACTAATTAAATGCCTCGGGAGAAAGAACGGTCTTCCCTCGACCTGAATCCTCGAGCCACAGCCCTGACTGGTTGCGATGCACAGGAGGGGGAGTACAAAGGATCTTCCAGCCATGGCTGAGGTTCAAAACCAGCCGACAGTCTAAAATTGTATTCACATTCCAGGAGGAATCCCTGTAATTCAATAGGAATATACCCCCTGAGCTGCTACCGGAACCGGGTGACATAACCAGAGAATTGTGGAGAATTAACCATCCCATCAAGTACAAGTATGGTAATTCCACCCTAGGGAAGCTCTCCCGCCGAGCTTCATCAATGAGCAACCCATCTGTCATGGCCCTCAGGCCAGCCTGTATACGGCACACCATGGCAGGAAGCAAGCCCAGTCTTGCCCCAAACACCAGGCGCACTGCCGGCCACAGGATGTTGCGGTGAATCCGGTCCGCCGATGCGGTGCCCGGCACCACTACTTGACGCAGCCATATGGAGAGGAAACCAGCCAGCTGGGCCTCCTTAGACAAAGGCCTGCGGCAACGCCTCAAGTAACTACAGGCCTTAGTGCCTTTCGGGTACTTTCCTACCCCCTTCACAAGAATCTGATCCGGAGCTTCAGCCTCCTCCATAAGAGTCTCCACAACCTGGGCACTGAGGACGCCCAAGCAGTTCACGGGCTCTTTCTTACCACCCGAGGCTTTCTCCGACCTGGCGGCCCTGGCTCGGTGGAAGAAGAGGTAAGACATCCACTTGGTGGTGTGAGCCAAATCAGAAGGCTTGTTATAAAAAGCGGTGCATGCGAAGTACTGACACATCAGCTCCTGATATACTTCCGCCACCCGAGGGTCCAAATCCCCTAACTCCCGGTTGGTGAGAACGTACTCTTCATATGGGGTATCCCCCATCGGCAGTCTCGAGACAACTGCCATCTCATGAAGGGCCAACCCCAACTCCCCTAGTGGAGTGGCGAAGGTCCCGGTGAGCGGAATGTACCGCTCCATCAGTGCCAGAAACAAATTAGGGTTCGGAGGCAGCCCGACGCTCGTCGCACTCACAGCGGCATATAGTCCAATGCCCTCCAACTCTCTCTGGAAGTGCTTTAAGGCCCAGTCAACTAGGCATCTCTATCGGGAGTTCGTTGGGGCGATCCACCCATTGCACCGAGGATTCTCCTTGGGATATACCCCACCTCGACCCATGAAGTCGTTGCAGAAGGTCGGCAATTGGACCGGCTGGATCACCGAGCTATCTTCACTTGGAACACTGCCCGGGCACAGTCCTCGGAACAGCGTCATAACGCCAGAAGGGCGACTAACAAACGACCCCTGGTCAGCGCCTTTCAGATGAAAGATCTTTCCCGGCTTCCCGTGAAGATCAGGAGTCAGCTTCCAAGACATCTTCCTGGGATGCGTCGCATGGGAGAAGGCCAAGATGGGATAATCCCTCGGCATCGTCGGCAGGTACAAGACCAAATCCCTGGCAGGGAAAACCCAAGGCTCCCTCTTGGGCTTCGTCTGGGACTGTTTATCAATCATGTCCCCAAAAAGGAAAGATGACTTTATGTACTGCTCCCCATCTACACGTACCAAGGGTTCGCCGTTGATCATACTCAACAGCATTCGCTCACCCTGGGCCGATATCAGGAGCTACCTTCCCTCAGGATACTGGGGTCTAGAGATGGGAAATGCCACATGGGACAGATCCTCCAGATAGTTCGAGTGCAGTATCCCCGCAGCGGAGTCCATCACCTGAGCCAATGGGGACTCACCCAGATCAACTGTAAGATAATGCAAAGAAGATATGTCATTACAAGTCTGGCACAAACACACGGACCAAGGAAACGACAGTCTGTGCTTTACGCCAAGATTGTACAAATTTGGTCACTTTACGCCGGAAGTCTCCTCCACAAACGTAAAATTCAAATTTTACGAAATACACCAATTTTTGGTAGCCCGAGCTATTTACGCCCAGAGCTACGAAAATACGGAGTCTTTACGCTGACACATTAGAAATGTGGGCGTAAAAGATAAAAATGCCTCCGTGCGTCATCTTCCTCAAAAGAGGCTATCAGCATAGAAGACGACCTAGCGCAGTCACGTTCAACGTGTGCGAAGGATTTTTCGCCGTTTGTGTCATCCCAAAAAGTTCTACCTCTAAAGCCGGGAGCGCTAGTCGTCGGCGGGATGCTCCCCTCAGAGGGAAGTTTACCTTGCCCGACCGGAGATTCCCTCGCCGGGACAGAAGAATGAGAAGAAGAACCTATGCTCTTTCCCTTAGCGGAGGGGGTTTATTTCGGCACCATTTCTGAAAGACTCGAAGTGCTCGGAGAAAGAACGAAGAAAAACTCGAACAGTCGAAAGCTCTCTTTCGCAAAAGACAGATAAAAAGTTTTTCTTTCCAGAAGCTGGGGATATATATACAGTCCGGGTCGACTACTCGAATCCTCGGACGAACCCCTCGAGACCCTAACCAAATCTCGTAATTAATAGTTGATTATGATTGGATGCTACGTCAGCCCACTACCCTTGAAAGACGGACAGTCAGCGAATTCGAAAGGTTTTTTCGTGCAAGACGGTTCAGCGGGTTCTACGCTAAATGAGCTTTCTACGCTCGACAGCAACGGATCTACGGTTTTACGCTCGCAAGCTACTAGTCTATGGTTTTACGCCCGGATGCCTTTGTGCTCGGTAGCTTTTATGCTTGAGAGGCCACAAACCCATGACTTTACGCTCAGCAGATACCAAATCGACGATCTCACGCTCGTTGGCGCTCAGTTTACGCTCAGCAGCAACAGATCCGCAAACCTCACACTCGAAGATTTTTTTTTTTCAGGAGCTACAAATCAAACAGTTCTACGCTAAAGGAGCTTTCTACGCTGGACAGCAACAAATCTAACGGCTTTACGTCCGACAGCTACAAGTTTATGGTTTTTCTTGCCCAGATGCCTTTGTGCTCGGTAGCATTCTATGCTCGAGAGGCAACAAACCTACGACTTCACGCTCAGGAACCACAGGTCTACGATTTCACGCTCGATGGTGTTCTATGCTCACAGGCTACAGATCTACAGTCCTACGCTAAAGGAGCTTTTCTACGCTCGATAGCTACGAATCTAACGGCTTTACGTTCGACAGCTACAAGTCTATGGTTTTTCTTGCCCGGATGCCTTTGTGCTCGGTAGCATTCTATGATCGAGAGGCAACAAACCTACGACTTCACGCTCAGGAACCACAGGTCTACGATTTCACGCTCGATGGTGTTCTACGCTCACAGGCTACAGATCTACAGTCCTACGCTAAAGGAGCTTTTCTTCGCTCGACAGCTATGAATCTAACGGCTTTACGTTCGACAGCTACAAGTCTATGGTTTTTTTTGCCCGGATGACTTTGTGCTCGGTAGCATTCTATGCTCGAGAGGCAACAAATCTACGACTTCATGCTCAGGAACCACAAGTTTACGATTTCACGCTCGATGGTATTTTACGCTCAAGAGGCTACAGACATGATTTCCCGCTCCATGACTTTCCGCATATCCAAACAGTCCCCAAGGCGGTCAAGTGCAAAGAGTTCACACAAAAGATACTCGTTCTTGACCCAAAGCATCCCCAAGTACCCGAAGTATGCAGAGTTCAAACATTGAGAAATTACTCCTCTCGGGTCCAGAAAACTGGAGGTTCATCCAGATTTCAGTCTGAACATCTCGTCTATCAAAGTGGCAACTCAGTTTGACAGCCAAAAACCTCGACCATGTTCCAAGGGAGTTTTGAGAGATCATTCTTGAAGACGAATTCTGAACAAAACGAAGTTCCGCTCATCAGAGAGGCAACAGTTCAGAAATTCTACGCAGTCCTAGCAACAGGATAGTTCTAAATGTTCAAAGTGCTCAGCAGCGTTCTATGGACTATCCGCTATGCATAAAGGACAGGGCCTAATACTCTTTCTATCAGAGTCAACGTAAAGATTCAGACGTGTCGAAGCTGCACATATTCAGACTTCACAAGCAACGTATGGCAAGACAACCATATGGAGAAGAAAACAATTTTATTAAAGATTAAAATCATGATTACATATGAGAGAAATCCAATCTACAAGGGTTTTCTCTATTTCTCATGATTACATCTGAGGGAAACTCCGTCTACAAAGGAGATACCCCCTCGTCGTCTGAAGATCGCCCAGAAGCTGTTCTGGCAGGCTCTCGCTGGGCCTCAATTCTTTATCCATCTTCTCCGGCAGTCAGTCAATTTACCGGAAACTGACTGACATATTGGTCAAACGGCGGAAGGATACAGAACTGGGCCTGCATAGATTTTGCAGATCCCATGCTCCGTGCGTCGCTCAAGCCGGGACAGAATGAGTCTTTTTTGACTCTCGTCCGCGGGGGCCTCAGGAAGAAATAAACAGTCTACAAACTGTGTGGGCCAATACGACCCTTCCTCTCTCCTGGGACAACGCCATACAAAGTTGCTGATTATCCCGAGCAAGGAAGGCAAAGATGTCCTTCCATGATCCATCGTTGCAGTGGACACTTGCTCGAAGACGCCATCTCTTACGGCTCCCTACATGCTGGAAGAACATGATCTCCTTCTTCCTCAGATCGATCCGACGAACTCCGACGATCATCTCTGCATGACAATGGGAATGTGGTGAAGACAGGTTCACCCTCCAACCTTTTATAGGCAAAAGAGATCACAGCGGTCCCCAATAAATCTGCCATAAAGTCAGCATCGACCGTTTCAACGCTCCATTCAGAAACGTTTCGAGTTATGAGGGGCCGTTCATGCTTCATTCAAAGCGTTTCAAATTCCGAGGAATTTAAAAGCTTTGAAGGGGGTCTTGTAGAAGCATAAAAAAAATGCTTGGAAGATCTACGCAGCGTCTTGATACAGAACAGCGTAAGCAGAGGCCTTCAGAGCCATCCAGCGTAAAATAGGGTTCTTCATCGCCTCTATGGCGTAAAACCCAGCCGCTCTCAAAGCAGCGTTAAAGCATACGAGGAACGCTTCGTATTCCCGAAAAGAAACTGTCCAGTCACGCAGTAAACCTGACCTCTGACTCCTGACAAAAAGTGCTGCACAGCTACCCAAACGACGGCTGGGAACGGGGGCAGACCCCTCGGGACGCGCTCCATAGTATGATGGCGGATCTCAGCATTTAATGCAGAGGATTTGGTTAAAATATCACCAAACCGGCGCTTACTAAAATCTCCCGGCGTAAACCGCTCTTTCGCGTGCAAAGAGAACACGCTGCCTTGTTTTACACAGGCAAACATGGGCTGTTTTACGCTCCGCAGAAGACAAACCGCCTGCCACATCAAAAGCTGTGCTTCGTACAGGGCTCGAGGTACGTCTCTCCGCCAAAGCACATAGAGCGGTGACAGTGTCCCCTCAAGGCACGTCCCTCCGTCAAAACGCACAGAGCGGTGACAGTGTCCCCTCAAGGCACGTCCCTCCGTCAAAATGCACAGAGCGGTGACAGTGTCCCCTCAAGGCACGTCCCTCCGTCAAAACGCACAGAGCGGTGACAGTTTTCCCTCAAGGCACGTCTCCGCATTTAATGCACAGGATGATGGCAAATCTCTGCCAAAGATTTGATCTCCAAAAGCCGTAATTCCGGCTAAAGACGTCCACATCAGCACCCTGGCACGGTACGCAGCGTCTTCTACGCCCATTCAGGATCTGTGCTCCTACGGCTTCCACGCTCCCCCAGTCTCTACGACTGCTCGGCTTCCACGCCTACTCGGCTTCTATGCCTGTTCGGCTTTTATGCCTGCTCGGCTTCCACGCCTACTCGGCTTCGACGCCCCCTCAGTCTCTACGACTACTTGGCTTCCATGCCTACTCGGCTTCTATGCCTATTTGGCTTCTACGCCAAGGTGACAGACATTTGGCTTCTACGCCAACCTCTTCTACACAAGGGATACCTACCTACGTGGCTTCTACGCCGTGATCTCCGCAGCAGATATACGCATTTTGTCCCCTTAGTTGGACGCGCGTCACTTGCTCACTCAAAAGGTCATTATTACGCAGGCATTGGTTACTTTAACCGTTGTGTAAAAGGGTGCTCTACTGTCCACTCCTCGGTTGCTATACCAACGGAGTGGTCACTGTCACCAAAGACTCTATAAATAGAGGCCCCTGTCAATGGGGAACAAGGTCGAAAAATTTGGCCAAGAATACCAATATCAGATCAAAGCTTAAAGCTTTGAAAGAAGGATCGAACAAGGTCACCGAACCGGAGATCAAGAGGGAGAGACAGAGAGAGAGAGAAGAATACAGAGCTCAGGCAAGGAATAGGGAGCGACGACCTTCAGCATCGCGCATCCACCCTCCTTCGCAACCTCCGAAGTTGCATCCTGTCTTCCACGGCACTTCTTCAACATCGTGTAGTCCAAGGGCTAAAGTGATCGACCGCAGATCAGACACCTATAGCAATTTATACCCAAATTAAATAAATTGTACTCCCGCATCCTCGTATAGGATCGAATTGTATAAGTTTGTTTGTAAACCAAAGGGCACGGGTCTCGTATAAATCCTGTCATTGAAATACACTTTCATTCTTTTGTTTAATACCACAAACACCTGTCAAGTTCATACGGATTTTATACATCAGCCTTATGAGTATCTACATCCTACCATTGCATCATGGCCCTTCAAAGCATGGAGTATGGACATCATTGGCCCTATTCACCCGTCGTCTTCTAGGGGACATCGGTTCATATTGGCTATCACCGATTATTTCTCCAAATGGGCAGAGGCGATCCCTCTTGCTGAGGTAAAGACATCCAACGTGATCTGCTTTATCAAGCATCATGTCATTTATCACTTTGGGATACCCCGAAGGATAATTCATGACAACGGGCCTCAATTCATCAGCCAAGCGTTTTATCGATTTTCCAATAAGAATCAGATACAAAATATGTCCTCTACGGCATACAATCCAGCTGCTAATAGTTTAGCGGAAGCCTTCAACAAAACCATTATCAAACTCTTGAAAAAGTTCGTCTCTACGAACAAAAGAGATTGGAATGAGAAGATGGGAGAGTGCCTCTGGGCATACCGCACAACGGTACGAGCACCGACAGGTTGTACCCCATTCTCATTGGTCTACGGGTGTGAAGTAGTTCTCCCCATTGAAATCCAAATTCCATCACTCAGAATAGCACTGGCTAATGAGTTGACTCAGGAAAATAATGATCAACTACGACTTCAAGAGCTAGAAGGATTAGACGAGAAATGCCTTCAAGCTCAACAGTGCATTGCATTCTACCAGGCATGCATTTTCAGAGCTTTCAATCGAAAAGTGAAGGAGAGAGTGTTCAAAGTTGGCGAGCTGGTTCTAGCTGTGAAGAGGCCAATGATCATTACCCACAAAAGTAAGGGTAAATTCCAGCCCAAATGGGAGGGCCCTTATGTGATTGAAACGACATTTTCAAACGGCGCATACAGATTAGCCAAGCCTAATGGAGATCTGATAATGGCTCCTATCAATGGCAAATTCCTAAAGAGGTACTACGCTTAATCTCCTTTGCTTAAAGGAATATGGTGAAGATCTCATTCTGACAACACTACGTACAAAGAACTGGTTGGAGCATATTCTATCATGTTCTCATGACCTCTGAATAGATATGTTTAACTAATTTGAAATGTTAAAATCTATTATGTCCATATTACCTCTTATAGTTTTTTGTACACAAATTTAGTTGGAGCATATTCTATCATGTCCATATAACCTCTGAATATATATATCCAGCTGAAGCTTACCGAAAGTATATCACGTCCATATTACCTCTGATATCACTTTCACCCTAGCCTATCATTTATATTCAAAAATAATGGGTCCACCAAATTCAGATTAAGTCTCTTTATTATCTCCAGAAAGAGCAAAATTACATAAAGAAGCAAAAAGTACATCATTAGGGAGGAGCAGTCAAATCACGAATCTGCTGCGCCAAAGAGGCCATCCTCTCATTCCTGGAGTTCAAAATATGGTTGCAAGCCTGTTCCAGCCTTGCCTCCTCATTGTTCAAGGAAGATAGCTCGAACCGAGCATCAACAAAACTGGCATGGATGACTCCTGTACGTACCAAGTTCTGCTGAGCTATCTCTACTTGGCCCTTAAATACATCACGAGCTGTCGATGTCTTGAGAAGCTTCTCCCTGGCCTGAGCGAGTTTAGCTTCCAAATCTTGAACCCTCACTTCATCTACTTCATATTTGGCCTGATACTTGGTTAGCTGAGGAACAAAATCCACCAAGACAGTCCGCTCATTATCCATCTCCTGCTGCTGTTCCTGGATGGATTTGTTCAGAGTTTCCATGTGCCCAGCAAGCTCTACAGTTAAGGAGTCATACTTAGCCTGAATCATATCATCGACGTTGCCTTGAGATAATTGCAAATATTCGTTAATGGGTTGTTCTAAACCATTAATTATTTGCTCCAGCACATCAGCTCTCCCAGCGTCGTTGAAATTTTTGATCGACGCTATCGCAAGCTGGGAGGACATCTTCAGAGCCTCGAAGCCTAGATTCTTCTCCAGCACCATTGATATCAGCATTTTTAAAGTGATGTAGAAAATGCTAGTATACTGCTCAACTAGCATGGCAAAATTCGAATGGACGCTGGGAGTGGCTGCGATATCAGTAAATCTCCCTCCAGGAATAACTGCAAAGGAAGTCGCCACAGTTATTGCCTCCACAGATGGCGCTAAAAAAGAACAAGCACCAGCAATGGTTGAAGTGGCTGGCGTACTCAACAAAGGAGGCATAGTCGTGATGACAGGCTCATCCTCCTCTGAAGATATCGGGACTGTATTGGGCGAGACAGAACCCGAAAATGTTGCCTCTCCAAGGTCGAGCACCGCCGTTTCATCGGCAGAAGCCGCAACAAAGTCAAAGGCTGCGTCGACTCCACCCTCCCCTGAGATGTCTTCCCCTGAAAAGAAGACAAGAGAAAGTTAATATCAACTCGATGTTAATTTTCCTAAAGGAGGCATAAAAGACGACATTTACCCATGGCCGATTGTATATATGTCGCGTCCGTAGCCAGTGCAGCTAAATCAGTTCTTAATGAGGCTAAGCAAGCTGTCATACCTGGAGAAGGGGGTGCACCAACTGACACTGGCGGATAGTCTTCCCAGTCGTCACCAAGATCCAATCGAGGCTCATCGGGTGGAATCTCGCTGGAAATACTTACAGACAAAGTAGGGGTTACTCCCATTACTGGTCTGGATAAAGGTATATGCAATCTTTTTATGCTCGGCCTTGTAGGCGATCTCGTAGCACTACCTGAAGCAGTAGTAGCAGCAGCGATCTAGAGCAAAGAATCTCCGGTACTGCCGATCCGAACTAAGGAGGTTCCCTCTTTAAAAGGCGAAGGACCTCTAATCAACAAATCATCCCCAACCGGGGAAACAACAGGTTCGCTCCTAGAAGCCTCCCTGGTAGAAGCCCTTTTCGGACCTCTGGCAATCCTCTTCTTGCGGGGAGAAGGTTCTTTCAGAGTAGAAGCCTTCCTTTTATGGGGGATAACGAGAGGCTCTGCAGTCAGAGCTAGTACGCCTCTCGGTATTGTTGTCAAGAATTCGTTTGTCCCGGTGGTGTCTTCATTCTCATCCGAGAAAACAGACGGAACAACCTCCCTTCCAGTAGACCTATGGGAGGGCATCCTAAAACTTCCACGTATATCAAAATCGTGATAGAAGGTATTGATGGACGCATAGAACTGCACGTACGAGTGAAGCATGTGCAGCTCCATGGAAAGAGAAGTCGCGTGCACAGCAAAAGTTGTACCAGTGCAGCCCGCGATGAAGTACCGCCACCCTCTGGCCCCATCAATAAGTCCACCTCTGGACTTGAAGCTGGTAATAGCATTTCCCACATGCAATTGGTCATACCCAAACTGCCTGGCGAACCGACTGGGCAGATAAGGCTCCAAGAAGCAATAATCATCACTCTTGTATAGCAAGTGGGAAGGTCTAATGTAGACCAACCAATAGAAGGCTTCAGGAGAAAGAATGGTTCTCCCCTGACCTTCATCCTTGAGTTTCCTCCCCTGTTGATTGGTGTGTACAGGGGGAACGATACAAAAGATCTTCCAGCTATGGGCTACGTTTAACGTCCGCCGACAATCTGTGATGGTCGCCACATTCTAAGAGAAATTCTTGTAATTTAGCAAGAAGTTATTTCCTGAACTGCTGGCGGAACCGGGAGACATCACCCGGGCATTATAAAGAATTAACCATCCCATCAAGTATAGGAATGGTAATTCCACCCTGGGAAAGCTTTCACGCTGCGTATCATCAGCTAGCAGCCCATCAGTAAGGGACCTCAGACCTGCTTGTATTCTATATACCATAGCAGGAAGCAGGCCCAGTCTTGCTCCGAACACTAAACGCACTGCAGGCCATAAGGTATTGCGATAGATGCGATCTGCAGACGCGATACCCGACACTACCCAGTAGCGTAGCCAGACGGAGAGAAAGCCAGCCAATTGAGCTTCCTTTGACAGAGGCTTCCAACAATGCCTTATATAACTGAAGGCTTTTGTGCCTGCAGGGTAACCCCCTATCTCCTCGTCAAAAATATGATCTAGAGCCCCTACATCTTCAATGAGGTTGTCGACCGTGTCAGCATTGAGAATGCTTAGGAGGTTCAAGGGCCTATCTTGGCTATCTACCACCTTGTCTGGCTTATTATTTCTGGCCTGGTGGAAGAAGAGGTATGTTGCCCACTTGTTGATGTGAGCCAAATCAGATGGCTCTATGTAGAAAGTGGTAAAAGCAAGGTAGTGGCTCATCAGCTCCTGATATACTGCCACCGCCCGAGGGTTTGTATCCCTCAACTCCCTATTTGTAGGGACATACTCTTTATAAGGAACGTCCTCCAGTGGCAGCCTTGAAATCTCTACCATCTCATGAAGGGCTAAGCCCAACTCCCCCAGCGGAGTGGCAAAAGTCCCAGTGAGCGAATTATATCGCTCCATTAAGGCTAAAAACAAGTTAGGGTTGGCAGGCAACCCAACACTTGTGGCACTCACGGCCGCGAACAAGCTAATACTTTCCAGCTCTACCTGGAAGTGCTTCAGGGACCATGCAGTCAAACTGGCCCATCGGAGATTCCCCGGGCTAAGCCATCCACTGGTCCGAGGGTTGACTCTGGAGTACATTCCTTCATGCCCCATAAAGTTATTGCAGAAGGTCGACATCTGAACCGGCTGGATCAGCGATGTATCTTCGCTCGGAACACTACCCGGCAGTAATCCCCTAAAGGGCATAACAGGGCATGAGGGACGACTCATATAGGCCCCCCATAGTATTCCTTGCTGTATAAGATTTTCCCCGGTCGGCCATGAAGATCGGGAGTCAGCACCCACATCATCTTCCTAGGATGTGTGGCATAAAAGAAGGCCAAGATGGGGTAATCCCTGGGCATCTTCGGCAAATACATGACTATGCCCTCAGCAGTGAATACCCAGTCCTCCTTCTTGGGCTTGGTCTGGGATTGCTTGTCAATAACATCCCCAAATAAGAAACCCGGTTTCTTATACTCCGTACCCACTGATTATACTCAGCAGCATGCGCTCTCCTTGGGACGATATCAGGGTTCCCCTCTCTTCAAGGTAATTGGCTCCAAAAATGGGGCATGTCACGTGCGACAAATCCTCCATATAATTTGAGTTCAGCATCCCGGCAGCATAGTCCATTACCTCAGCCAAAAGAGGGATCTGCAAGTCTACTACAAAAATGCAAGAGAGCAAGTCAGTTTCTACACTAGACATTACACTCTTGCAGTTTGCTCCAAAGATTACTAGTCTGTGCTTTTACGCCAAGACTGCAAAAACTTGAGCTTTTACGCCGGAACCTATTTCCGAGGCATAAAATTCAAGGTTGGCAGTATACGTCAAAATTTAACAGTCTGTACTTTTATGCCAGGCTGCCAAAATTTAAGTTTTTACGCTAAAATTTTCATCCAGCGTGTAAAACTCAAAGTTTGTAGTATATGCCAAATTTTGACAGCCTGAGCTTTTTTACGCCAGACTACGAAAATATGGTTTTACGCTGACACATTAGAAATATGGGCGTATTGATTCGCATACACGTACAACGTGTGCGGAAAGTCTTTTATTCTCCCTCGAAGTCCTTTTTACCTATGACATCCGGAGCATGGCTCGACGGAGGGGCGCTGCATTCCGATCGAGAAGAGGAAGAAACCTTCTTTCCCTTAGCAGTGGAAGCTTGTTTAGGGGCCATGGCAATTCTGAGTTCTCAAAGAAGAAACAAAGAAGAAGGGTTCTTGGAAAGCAAGGGTTTTGTGAAGGCAGATAGAAGTTTTCTCTCTCCAGACCTTGGGCCATTTATAGAGTTCGGATAACTCTTCGAATTCCTAACCAAATCCGATATTTAATATTCGATTATGATTTGGGAACCACGTCAGCCTATCATTTGAAAGAAGAAGACGGACAGTCAGTGGATCCAGATTTAAAGAACAGAGTAGATCTACGATTTTACGCTAAGGAGCTTTTACGCTCAGAGGCTACAAATATATGGTTTTACGCTCAGAGGCTATAAATATACGCTTTTACTCCCGGATGCTTTTATGCTCAGCAGCTTTTACACTTGAGAGGCTACAAACCTACGGTTTTACGCTCGGAGGCTACAAATCTATGATTTCACGCTCAGAAGCTTTTTTACGCTCAGAGGCTACAAATCTACGGTTTTACTCTCAGAGGCTACAAGTCTATGATTTTATGCCCAGATGCTTTTACACTCACGAGCTTTTATGTCACCCCCAATCTCCCACAAGCTCAATAGTCCTTGCTGAACGTGAATCACCATGTTACAGCTCTCCCGCAGGACAATCGTTCTTATCGGGACGTGATGCCGTACGAGCCTGGAGTTGCACTCGTACAAGGCGATGTTGTTAAACACCAAAGTTATCATCGAAACAACCAAGTTACAGCGGAAGTCGTAATATGTACCAAGCACACATCAGAGTAATACGCAGCGAAGCTCTCGATAGGGCCAAATGAAATGCCCCGAAGGCAATGCCACAAAGGCGATAAAATACTCTTGCTCTTTTCTCTAGCCCACAAAGGTACTTACAGTTCATACATCATGTCTCATATATCCAAGCAGCGCTACTATGCCTGCGTACCTGAAATAATGCCCACAAATGTGGGTCAGTACACAGCCGTACTGGTGAGCGGGGTAACCCACTCATCTAAGCCGACACTAAGTAAAAAAAATAGTGAATGCAAACAGTTATATGGTGATCTTTCTAGTTGAATCCTAGATTCGTTTTATGGCACATATGAATGACATGTTAAGGAAAACTGTAAAGCAGTTTAAGCATGCAAGCATTCAACTCAAACCAAATGACAAGCAATATATATATCCAACCCGAAGGAAACTAGCACGCAACCCGTCCTACTCAATGCCATCGTTTGCACGATAACATATCGAACCATTCCCAAGCCTCAAATATCCATCCTCAACCAAAGTTTATATCTGAATCTCGAGTGCACACTCTTGCCGAGGCAAGGTGGCCGCGCCTACACGAAAGCCAAACCAAAAAAAGAAAAGCAAGCCAACTCTTATCTATATGAAGTCACTGGCTAAGCCATACAGGACATATCTCAAGCATTACGGCGCGCCCTATCAGCCCGGGTTGCAAGCCCCGCTGGAGGTCCCGTAATGCATCGTGACTAGCACGAATCAAATATTTCCCTCCGGATCGATACGGTTCCAGTGCCCCGGAAAGCCATTTCGAGGAAATGCCAAGACTTGTGCACAAGTCGTCCGTGACATACAGACACGAGTAGGTATGACGAGAGGATCGAACATTCTTGCCCCACCAAGCGATCCTAGACTCGTTCAACCGATATCCAACCAAAACATCCATAACCATTCTTCGAACATATCCAACCAAGGAATCCAAATCTCGACCTCAATATATAGCCCAAGGCACCAAAATACCCATAGGCACAATCTCTCAAGTTGTGTCCAAGTTATGCCCATATTCACAATGCCGCTTCTCAGCAATGTATTTTAAATTGGAGCAACACCCATGCTCAAAGCAATCCTATGGCACAATGCCCCAACAGTGGCACAATACCGCTACAGTGGCATAATGCCGCATTCGTGGCACAATGCCCCATCAAGCGGCACAACATCCTCGCCGATGTAGTTGTTCGGTTTTGAACCACAACTGCTCGCTTTGCAAGACAAAGCGACCAAGTGATACTCGTGCACGGATGCACGCTCGCTCGCCCGAATTCCCGATATTCCCAATGCCTCAAAGTATTATTCCAACCGTCCAAGCATACTCCCAATTATCCAACCGACTGCCTCAAATGTATAATACAACTATCGCTCCAACTATCCAACGCGTAAATCGTTTCAAGCTACAATCCTACCAAGCAAACGACGTACACTCTATGCATGCCTCAGTGTAGTGGTTTCCAATGTTTTAGCCCAAGTGTTCAAGCCTTTACGTGTTTTCTATATTATTAGGCATAAAGGAGTAGAGGAGAAGGAAAAGAGCCCACTCACAATGCTTGATCCCGTTAAGCATCCTGTCCTGTCGATACGGCCAATCCCTTGAACCCGTGGTCCGATGCAAGCGTGATCTACTCAACTGGTATGACCGTACGAGCAGCCCGCGCTCTCCGAATCATCCGACCGATCAGACTAAGGAAGACGGTATTATCGCTCCCATCCAGTTATTCAGTACTATTCTGAACGAACACCTGATTTCCATCGAACCCGCTAGCCATCTGCACATGAAACCAACTAAATCAATCCTTCTTCCCACAATCCAACAATTCAAATGTAACCAGCATTTGATTTATTCAATCCGACTCAGCGTAACGCACCGTGCGGTTGCGGGGCGTTACATAATATACTACTTAGAATCAGGTTCATCCATGAACTGTGCTGGTACTCATTCCTATCATATGCCGCTTGTCCAATTCCATCAATCTGCTCTATACAACTCACATATTCCCGATACTGACTCCGTATCTCATTCTGCTGAACGCTCGTACAAATTCTACAAATTCCCACATCCTCCTTGCAGCTAAAATTCCTCGTATCGCTTAGTTTTGGATCGTTCACATATTTAAGGCATCCCTAAAATACATGCATTTCAGCCGAGCTTTGCGATAGCAAATTTGAAAAAGTTATAAGGGTATCTTTATGTTCGAGGCATCCATTTTGCTTCACTCCTAATTGAACCCAAATCACGATTTCTATTCCAACATATTTGATTGAGCACCATTCACAATGATGATTTTCCGCCGACTCAATGAGTTCGTGTTCCATCTAAATCCATCCAACTATTTCTGAATTCGCATTAGCAACATCTCTAAATATTATCTCGTGCACCGAACGATCATCTCAACTGATACTACCCCAACTAGGCGACTTACCCAATATCTACTTTGCTCTTATCAGCTCAGTCCAACACCTTTTTTTGCCATCTCAATACCTCACTGGGTGAACATCTATATTGAGGTTCGTGTGATCCACGAAGATTTTGCCACCACGCCAAAGGGATAGTGTCGCTGCGATTTTAACGTGGACACACTCGCCATAATTTTTAGGTTGCGCATGGAATAGTTCTTCGTGCTGCTTCCACTGCCTCGAAGCATAGGATATCACCTTTGCCTTCTGAACAAGCACGCTTCCCAGAATAAGTTCTGATGCATATTGTAAATCTGAGGCAAATTTGTCCCTTACAGTATTCGCAAGAATTTGATCTGAACGAGCTGCTGCTTTAACTTCACGAGCTAGTTTCACAGTCGTCAATTCATATGAATGCTATTCCCTTCCAGGGCACGATGAGTCAGAGGCGATGCCATCTACAAAAATCTGTGACTCTGAATCTCATCAGTTGACTAGGCTATTCCCACTATCGCTCCGATCTTCCGGCTGCATCTTCAGCTGAAGACTATCCCAAGGGTCTCTCAAATCCAACACTCAGTCAATAAGCCAAATCTCTAACACACACTACTCACATCTGCCCTCGATGCATTCCCAAATACGCTGCCTCAAGGGTCGTTCTATGGGTCTATAATATTCATCTCTGATCTGGCGGACAAGTCGCTAGGGTCAGCTGTCCCGAAGCTACGCTCAAAAATTATAAGTCATCACGATGGACAGTTACTATGAACCATGTTATATCTCATCTGCAAATCCGAATCAAAATTAAACCATCCCATCCGAGCGAACTTCTGAATCCAAGAACTTCATGCACTACCTCTGCTGATCTGTCAACCAAAGGCCGCTTAACCACTTAGAGTCTTGCTATCTATCCAAGCTACAATTCGAGAACTGCGCTCGTTGAAACCGTCTTCCATCAATCTGTCGTTCTGCCCTGAATCCATCAATTTTTTTCGAACTGCTAGGTTCGACTTCTCGTACTACCACTGCAATGATTTCTGAAACCAAATACTTGCTCCAATTCTTATCCCTTTGCCACGTTCCATAATACACGTCCAACTTGCTCAAACCGCACAGTGATTTGTTCCGACGTTGCTCCCATATTTAGCTATCTTCAAAAGTCTGTCTGCCATAATATTTGCCTTTAGTTGTTTCCATAATCCGTCCACGTCTTCCAGAGAATTCGTTTACCATTGTTGCAACATCTTGCCTAAAATTCTACTTCCGTTAAACCTGAGTCGACTTCTCGAGCAACAATATCCAAAATCTTTCAATTTTGTGTGAATCCATCACATTGTCCCTCCAAACCAAATCGTGTTTCATTGCTCAACCAACAGCTCAAATGTGTTGCCCAAAATCGTAGTTCGTGCTCGCTATCCTTCAATTAACCCATCGATTCGCTCAAGCGTAACCCAACTGTTTGTTCCGATCTCATCCATCTCTTAAGTCCAACGATACTTCCATTTGTACGGAGTCCGTTCTAGATATGCTCAACTCAATATTCCCTTGCTTCATTTTTATTCTTTCCAACTCAACCGACGTGCACCAACCAACTTATATTTCTGTTACTCGAGTCCGCTCAGGCAATTCCCATTGATGTCCAACCAAAAATATTTTCAATGCCTTGCTTAATATATGCTATCCCATATACCACTCCGAATCAAGTCGCTACTCGCATTACGATTCCTTGCACAAATCCAAGATCTGTTCGAACCATCCCTCATGGGTGATCCTGCCTTTCCCAACTTAAGTCTGACACAAAAACTTAGCCAATTCTTTAACCATCAATCTCGTTAGGAAACTTGTGCTATATCCCATTCTCAATGCTTCCAGCTATTCCTAAACCGTCCGATACTTTCGTATCACGAGCAATTCTCGTGCAATAATCGCTTCCAAGTAGTCCAACCCAAAACCCAACTGTTTCTCACATTTAGTTATACGATCAACTCATTTCTGGTATTCCCTAGCCAAAATCAAACATGCTTCACCCGATGCGCCACAGCCAAAATTCCAACTTCTATCCAACACAATCGCTACACGAGCAACTCGTGCAACGATCCATTCTCATCGAATATTCTTACTCAAAACATGCAACATTACCAAATCTCGTAAGCCAACCAACTGATCCATTGAGGCAATCAGAAACTCCCCGAACGACAAGCCAAGCCAACCCAACGAAAGCCCACAACTTGTTGCATAATTGCAACAACGCCACCCAACTTGCTGCACAAATACAACAATGCCTAACGATGCTAAGCGATCCGACGAAAACTAACCAAGACAACACAACCGAGAATAACATGCAGCCACAACCAGCAATATATAGACTTATTGCATAAAATATTCAATGCGGCACCGAGTAGAGCCAAGAGCTAAACGACACGCGGAAGCTATTTAGAGTTTATGATGAAGCGAAGGACCAAGTCCGAAGAAATGAACCAGGCGCTCTGATACCAATCTGTCATGCCCCAATCTCCCGCAAGCTCAATAGTCCTTGCTGAACGTGAATCACCATGTTACAGCTCTCCCGCAGGACAATCGTTCTCATCGGGACGTGATGTCGTACAAGCCTGGAGTTGCGCTCGTACAAGGCGATATTGTTAAACACCAAAGTTATCATCGAAACAACCAAGTTACAGTGGAAGTCATATTGTATACCAAGCACATATCAGAGTAATATGTAGCGAAGCTCTCGATAGGGTCCAAATGAAATATCTCGAAGGCGATGCCACGAAGGCGATGCCACGAAGGCGATGAAATACTCTTGCTCTTTTCTCTAGCCCACAAAGGTACTTACAGTTCATACATCATGTCTCGTATATCCAAGCAGTGCCACTACGCCTGCGTACCTGAAATAATGCCCACAAATATGGGTTAGTACACAGCCGTACTGGTAAGCGGGGTAACCCACTCGCCTAAGCCGACACTAAGTAAAAAAAAATAGTGAATGCAAACAGTTATCTGGTGATCTTTCTAGTTGAATCCTAGATTCGTTTCGTGGCACATATGAATGACATATTAAGGAAAGCTGTAAAGCAGTTTAAGCATACAAGCATTCAACTCAAACCAAATGACAAGTAATATATATATCCAACCCGAAGGAAACTAGCGCACAACCCATCCTACTCAATGCCATCGTTTGCACGATAACATATCGAACCATTCCCAAGCCTCAAATATCCATCCTCAACCAAAGTTTATATCCCAATCTCGAGTGCACACTCTTGCCGAGGCAAGATGGCCGCGCCTACATGAAAGGCAAACCAACAAAAGAAAAGCAAGCCAACTCTTATCTATATGAAGTCACTGGCTAAGCCATAAAAGATATACCTCAAGCATTACGGCGTGCCCTATCAGCCCGGGTTGCAAGCCCCGCTTAAGGTCCCGTAATGCATCGTGACTATCACGAATCAAATATTTCCCTTCGGATCGATACGGTTCCAGTGCCCCGGAAAGCCGTTTTGAGAAAATGCCAAGACTTGTGCATAAGTCGTCCGTGACATGCAGACACGAGTAGGTATGACGAGAGGATCGAACATTCTCGCCCCACCAAGCGATCCTAGACTCATTCAACCGATATCCAACTAAAACATCCATAACCATTCTTCGAACATATCCAACCAAAATATCCATAACCATTCTTTGAACATATCCAACCAAGGAATCCAAATCTCGACCTCAACATATAGCCCAAGGCACCAAAATATCCATAGGCACAATCTCTCAAGTTGTGCCCAAGTTATGCCCATATTCACAATGTCGCTTCTCAGCAATGTATTTTAAATTGGTGCAACACCCATGCTCAAAATATTCCTATGGCACAATGCCCCAACAGTGGCACAATACCGCTACAGTGGCACAATGCCGCATTCATGGCACAATGCCCCATCAAGCGGCACAACACCCTCGCCGATACAGTTGTTCGATTTCGAACCACAACTGCTCGCTTTGTAAGACAAAGCGACCAAGTGATACTCGTGCACGGATGCATGCTCGCTCGCCCGAATTCCCGATATTCCTAATGCCTCAATGTATCATTCCAACCGTCCAAGCATACTCCCAATTATCCAACCGACTGCCTCAAATGTATAATCCAACTATCGCTCCAACTATCCAACGCGTAAATCATTTCAAGCCACAATCCTACCAAGCAAACGACGTACACTCTATGCACGTCTCAGTGTAGTGGTTCCCAATGTTTTAGCCCAAGTGTTCAAGCCTTTACGTGTTTTCCATATTATTAGGCATGAAGGAGTAGAGGAGAAGGGAAAGAGCCCACTCACAATGTTTGATCCCGTTTAGCATCCTGTGCTGCCGATACGGCCAATCCCTTGAACTCGTGGTCCGATGCAAGCGCGATCTACTCAACTGGTATGACCGTACGAGCAGGTCGTGCTCTCCGAATCATCCGACCGATCGGACTAAAAAAGACGACATTATCGCTCCTATCCAGCTATTCAGTACTGTTTTGAACGAACACCTGATTTCTATCGAACCCGCTAGCCATCTGCACATGAAACCAACTAAATCAATCCTTCTTCCCATAATCTAACAATTCAAATGTAACCAGCATTTGATTTATTCAATCTGACTCAGTGTAACGCACCGTACGGTTGCGAGGCGTTATATTTTACGCTCAAGAGGCTACAAACCTACGACTTTACGCTCAGAGGCTACAAATCTATGATTTTACGCTCAGAAGCTTTTTTACGCTCAGAGGCTACAAATCTACGATTCTACGCTCGAAAGCTACAGACGACCAATTATAGGGTTCACGCAGAAGATGCTCCATTTTGGCTACAAAATATTCCAAGTACCTGAGATATACAGAGTTCAGCATTGAAGACGACTCTTCTTCTTGGGTCATTTGGAAGTTCATCCAAAGTCCAGTCAGAATCCTTTCTTAAAAGTTCAAGTATGGCCTGTTCTGACGGCCATTTCTTGCCCTATTTCAAGGGATTTTTGGGAAATCATTCTTGAAGATAATAGTCTGAACAAGAATTTTTCGCATCAGAGAAGTGACAGTTCAAAAATTCTACGTGACTCCTCTTCAAAACAGCATGACAGTTCAGATATTCGACTTAAATGCTAAGCAGCTTTCTACGCGTCTTCTATTACGCGTAAAAGACAAGACGAGATCAGATATTCTTTTATCAAAGTAGGCACAAAATTATTCAGACGTGCTGAAGTTGCACATATTCAGACTTTCTCACAGCAAATATGGCAAATTATCAGATGCGTAAAAGAAGACAATTTTATTAATCATGATTACATATGATGGAAATCCAGTCTATAAAGGGTTTTTCATCTTTATGATTACATATGATGGAAATTATTTTTCTACAAAGGGTTTCTCATTTAAGATCACACCGAGAATCTGTTCTGCTAGGTTTTCATATTGGTGGAGATCTTTTTTTTCGTCTTCTACGGCACTTCATCGGCTTCTGTAGCCGATGAACAAGAAAATGGTGAATGGCGGAAGGATACAAAACTGGGCTTGTATAAATTATTCAAGCCATCCTCCAGGCATGCCCTAGAAATTGTGTTGGGGGTTCAGACCCAACTCAATACTGGAAGACAGGGCCAAACTGTCTAGCCTCGTCTAGCGCCATGATGGAAGAAAATACAGCTTGCAAGCTGTGTGGTCCAATACGATCCTTCCTCTCTCCTAGACGAATTGCCATATAAAATTGCTGATCATCCCGAGCAAAGGAAGCTATAATTTCCTTCCATGATCCATCGTTGCAGAGGATATTTGCTCGAAGATGCCTCTTTTTACGGCTCCTTAAATGCTAGAAGAACATGATCTTCTTCTTCCTCAAGTCAACCTGACGAAGCTCGGCAACCATCTCTGTGTGGTGAAGGAAGTGTGGGAAAAATAGGTTAAATCAGTTGTCTTTATATAGGCAGAGGAGATCACACCAAATCCCAACAAATTCCTAAATATTTGCATAGAAATCAGCCTCGCGGAACGAGTCAAACTTGACCGTTTCATGCTTCATTCAAAGTATTTCAAATTACGAGGAATTTGAAAACTTTGAAGAGGGTCTTGTAGAAGCATGAAAAATACGCTAAGGAATTATACGCGTAAAACCCTCAACATGCAGGAGGCCGTGTAAAATAGAGCTCCAGCACTGGGTGGCGTAAGATATGACTTCAGAGCCATTGGCGAACAACAGAGCTTCAACGCTATTCAGTGTAAAATATAGCTCCAGAACAACCCGCGTAATGCAGTATTTCCAGACTGCTACAGCGTAAAAAGGTTACTACATTGCCACTTTGGCGTAAAACTCGTCTGCTTTTAATGCAGCGGGAAGTTGTACGAGGAACTCTTCGTATTTCTCGAATGAACCTGTCAGATCATGCAGTGAACCTGACTCCTGACAAAGAGTACTGCACAGCGATCGAGAGGACGACTGTAATGATGATTCGGCACAGAGTCCCAGACTATCGTCTAGTGACATAACCCTTGATATAAGACATTGTTTACGCATTCAAGGAATACGCTGCCTAGTTTTACACAGGCAAATATGAGCTTTTAAGCTCAGGATAAGACGAAATCAATCGCCACGTCAAAAGCTGCTCTTCGTACAGAACTCGAGGCACGTCTCTGAAGTTAATGCGCGTGATGGGGGCAGATCTCTGTATTTAATGCACTAGATTTGGTTCTACTTTTAACGACTGGGTGAGCCATAATTATGGCTAATATGTCCACATCACCACCCCTGCATATTACGCCATTAGGCTATTTTCAGCTATAGGAGCATATTGTACGCTATCTCCTTGAAATACGTCGACTTGGCTATTTTCAACTATAGGAGTACGCCGTATGCTATCTCCTCGGAACATGCCAACTCATGCTATATTTGTAAAGCATCAGGCTTCTACGCCTACTCGACTTCTACGCCTACTTGGCTTCTATGCCTACTTGGCTTCTACGCCAACATGACAGCTACTCGGCTTTTACGCCAACAGAACAGCTATTTGGCTTTTACGCCTATGAGACAGTTATTTGGCCTTTATGCCAACCATCTCTATGCAAGGGGCAGTTATCTATGTGGCTTGCATGCCGTGATCTTCAACGAGCAGTTATACGCATTACCTCATAATGGGACACGCGTCACACGCCGATTCAGAAGAACATTCATACGTGGGTAGTAGTTATTATAACCGCCGCGTAAAAGGTGCAGCTCTCTCCGCTGTTCAGTTTCTACGCCGACTGTATCTGAACTCTATAAATAGAGACATCCGGCCACGGAGGTCAAGGGTGTGGAGGAGAACAGAGGTCAAGGTCAAGAAAGCACCTATAGAGAGCTTTGGCAACGAAAGTTCAGCCTCTTCTGCAATCTTTGAATCTTCTTTTTTGTCTTCTACAGCACTTCTTCGTCATCGTGTCGTCCAAGGGACAAAGTGATCGACCGTAGATCAGACTCCTATAGCAATATTTCCCCAAAATTAAATTTTTGTACTTAACATCCTCGTATAGGATTAATTGTACTTCTTTTTCTTGTTTGTAAACCAAAGAAATAGTTTCGTATAAACCTGGTTTCAATTTCTTTCGTTTATTATCAAACAGAAGGCAGTTGTCATGATAGTTGTAGCCTCGACACTGGGGACAAAAGATGAAGAACTCGCTACTCGTTCTCGCGAGCTAATAATGGAAGCCATTTCAGCAACACTGGTCAATTCTACCACAGGAGCAGTTAAAGCTACTGATGACATTAATGCAATATCCACAAACAAAACTGTAATATCAGCAAATGAAGTTGTTTCATCCTGCAAAACAAATCATCTCTTTAGTCCTCTCTGAAGCGACTTCTACCACAGTCTCATCACCTAAAAAAATCAAGCAAACAATTTGGTCAATAAATAACATATTTTAATGCACGTCGAGCTAAGAAAAAAAGTGGCACATTGTCCTTTGCTAGCCGAGTTATCATTGCATAAATCTGTGACAAAGAAGCATGCAACGCAAGAACTTATGGTATAAAAAGAATAGAGAGACATGTACCAGCACTGGGTGGTACATATTCATCTTCAGGAGTCTTCCCCACCAACAAATTTCTTAGGCATGTCAACGAAGCCTCTACCTCGGACGAGTCGGCATGAATGAGCAAATCATCATAATCACTCCAAGTCATGCTTGGTTCTAAAACTACAAATTCAGTATCAATCTGCCCTATAGGATCTCTAAGCCTAGCTGTAACTGCAGCAGATTGAGGCTGAGCCTGAATATCCTGACCAGGCATATCTTCGGAAGATGTAGCAATAATATCAGTTTATGACTCGATTTGCTTACCAACTTTGACCGGAGAAGGTAGAATTATTTCTATACCAGAATCAAAACTTCTCGGAGCAGGTTCATCCATTGGATCCGTTGGCAAAAGAGGTGGTATGAGTGTAATCAACATAATAAATTGAGCCGCAACATCAAGAATAGGATCCACAAAACTAACTGTTGCGGCTGCAGGAGCGACACTTATTCTTGTAGGGCAAGGGATTGATGTACTAATTATTTACACCACTGGAGAAGAAACGGATGGTCCAGTCCACTCTGGCAAACTAATCAGTTTGTCAATCAAACTCCTTCTTGAAGGAACAAAAGCCGACAATTTTGGCTTCTTAGGATTCGCAGCGGTAGTCCTTTTCTTAGCAGGACAGTCCTCAGTAGGGGACGTAACACTATGCTTCCAAGATTTCTATACCACTATGGCAGGGGCGGGTATATCTGGATCTACATAAGGTAAAGCTTCCAATATCTCGTCCAACGGTGCGTCATCCTCCTCTTCGACTAGAGAGGGTCTTATTGGCTCCGGATTGGCTCTTTCCGTCGAGTTTCAGAAAATAACCCGCATATCAAAGTCCACTTGGAATTGGTTTATTGAACAATAAAACTGGGCAAAAGAATACAATAGGGATAGATGAGGTTTGGGTTCAGGCAGAGTAAAAGCGGCTACGTGCAACCCATGTTGAAATATCTCCATCCCCTGGCGCCATCAATTAAACCTCCAGATTTGGCTAATTACGGAGTAGCATTTCCCACCTGCAGTTGATCATAGCCGAACTGCTTTGCAAAGCGGCTGGGTAGATATAGTTCCAAGATGCAACTGTTACCATTTCTGTATATCAGGTGCGAGGGTCGAAACCTTAACCATGAGAAGACCCTTGACGGCAGCCTCGATATAGTGTTCCCCTCGTCAGTAAAACTAAAACCATGGTGCTCAGTTGCCACGTCGGGACATCACAGTAAAAGCTCCAACTGTTCCCTATATTTAAATCTCGCCTGGCCTAAAAAAGTGTAGTATAGGTCCGCATGGAAAGCCTATATCTACAAAGGAACAGGTGTTTCATCCCGTCAGTCTGAGTCAAGCTGGGAGACATTAAACTTTGATTATGCAAAACCAACCAACCCATTTGATAGGTAAACGGAAGCTCTATTCGAGGGAATTCCTCTTGTCAAGGATCTACAGCCAAATTATGAGCAAGCTCTTGTAAACTAGCGTTCAGACGACACACCATAGCCAGCAATAATGCCAATCGATGCTTAAAGACCATACATACTATGGGAAATAAAATATTCCTGTAGAGACGGTCCACTGAGCCTGAACTTCTGGGGACTACCCATCTTCGAAGACACAAAGAGAAATACCCGGCTAACAATGCTTCAAACGAAATATCTGTACGAGTAAGTCTAAGATAGTTCATAGCCTGTGTGCCTGCAACGAAGTGTCCTACACGATCCTCGAAGGATTTATCTTCAACATTAAGACTTGCCATGAGTTCTTCAACTCTGGTAGAACTCAAAGGCTGAAGCGGTCAAATCTCCATCAGTTCCTTCTCACTCCTATCATTGAAGAGGTATTGGAACCACTTCTTGATAAAGACAGCGCCAAAATCACTATTGTAATAACGATTATAAGCCAAGTAGTGACACATCAGCTCCAGATATACCTCAACTAGACGCGACTATGTTTGTGCTAAATCCACCAATTTTACGTTGGTAGGTACGTACTCCTAATAAGCAACCTCCCCCAGTGGCAACGTAGATATGTGTCTCATCTCGTGTAAAGCGAATTCCAACTCGCCACGAGAAGTAAAAAATGTCCCAGTACTAGAGTTATATCGCTCTAGCAAAGCCAAGAACATATTGTCGTTGGGCGCAATACCATATCAACTTGCTAATAAGGCCTTATATAAACCCAAGGATACGAGATTCTCGGTATATTCCTCCAATATCCATGTCCGACGCAAATAGATATTTTTATTTGTCAACCATCCTGGAAGTCGAACATTCTTCTGAGGATAAACCCCTTCCGTATTAGTGTAAATATTGGCAAACAAAAGAGTCTGGATAGGTTGAATCAACGAAGAGTCTTAAATCGGTATGTTTCCAGGATAAAGTCCTCACATTTGGACTAAATGTCCATCACCAGAGCTGAAGAAACGACCTTATTTGTAGCTAATCTTCCCGGGCTTAGCTCCATTAGTAATGGGAGTCAAACTCCACTCCATCTTACGTGGATAGGTAGCGTGGAAGAAGGCAGAAAACGAAAGACCTCTTGTCATCTCGGGGAGATACATGGCCTTTCCATAAATATTGAACAACCACTTCTCCTTCTTATTCTTAGGATGAGAAGATTGATGATGGCATCGCTAAATAATAAAGCTGGCTTGGAATATGTCTCATTTCCAAAAGAAGTGAGATGTTTACCACTTATCGGACGTCAACATTCATTCCCCTTGTCTACTTATCAACAATTGACGTGTGCTAGGCATCTTCTTATCAGATTGGGGAAACACAATATGTGATAAGTCTTCTAAATAGTTGGTATGTAGAAGTCCAACAGTAGATCCCATTAGTTCAGCCAGAGAATCCATACCAAAGTCAACTACAAAAACCACAAACAAGGAGTCAATAAATCTCATGAAGAGGAGTACGTGAAAATAACTCTATTATGAATCTCCTAAGATTCTAAAGATAGGTGCATTTTTCCTAAAACTTTTAGGAATTATGCGTATTTTAAGAATATTTTAGGAGATAAGCATATTTTATATGCCAATCTGCCCAAATAGACGGAGAATGCGCTCACCTGCCCAAATAAACATAAAGTGCAACAATTCGCCAATAATGGAAAAAGTGCGCCGATTCGCCAATAATTGGAAAAGTGCGCCAAAATGGTTGTTTTCACTCTGAACGATGGAAAATGCACCAAGATGACTGTTTCCACTCTAAATGAGGGAAAATGTGCCAAATTGACTATTTCTTCTCTAAACGAGAGAAAACTGCCCGTGAACACGTGTCTCTGTGTTATAGGTTTTTGTATCTTTCATCTTTCTGCCACTTTTAGAAAGTTTATCTTGTATATGTAAAAGAAAAAATAAAAATAAAAGTAAATAGGGAAGAAGAAGACAGCCGCCATGCTTATCAGGGGAGAATGTGCTATATCTCCTGATGTAACTCTCGATGACGGCATATTGAGCCATTTTCTAGTGTGCTGAGCCGTCGCCAACCTTACTGTTGTTGCCCAAGAAGAGGAGGCCAATCCCTTCCCCTTTCTACTTTTTTTGGTTGTCTGAGTTTGCTTGGGAGCCATTGCTAAAAGACTCGAAGGAAGAGGAAAGCTAGGGTTTTGTTGAGGAAGAAGGAGATGAAGATATTTAAGAGCAGTAGAAAAGTTATCTCTCTCCTTGACTTGTCTATTTATAAATTTGGGGGAGAACTCTTTGGCAGCTAAGACTCTTCGGGATCCGTGCCGCAAATCATGACTACAACCACGTCAGCAAATCCGTTAGGATTCTGCCAGAATGCGCGCCCAAACTTCTCAACAACTGTTGTGCTTCTAATTCAAAGTAATTTTGAATTCAACTGAACGAATTCAAAATTGAAGGGGGGTCTTGTAGAAGCATAAAAAGTTCACCTCATACATATGGTGCAGTTTCCTACAAGAAGATCCAACAAGCAGAAGAACGACGCACTTTCTACTTGTCACAAAAGAAAGACGAGCATTTTTCTTACTTTGGCGCACTTTTTATTATTTTTAGAGGATGGCACATTATTCAGAAAGCAGAAAAGTAGTACACTTTCTTACGAAAGCTGGAGCACAAACGATGGTTTCTCTCTCAAGCATTTAATGCAACCAACTAACAACTGACATATGCAGAAACCAATGAGTCAAAAGTCATCACTAAAGCGGAGCGGCGGCACGAAGACCTAGGTTATCGTTTAGCGACCCATTCGTAGTGTAGACCCTTCAAAACTGTGCCACAGTGCCACTCCTTCAAAAGTGCCCCGCAGTACCTTTCCTTCAAAAGTACGCCATAGTGCCACTACTTCAAAAGTGCGCCGCAGTGCCACTACTTCAAAAGTACACCACTGTGTCATTTTCTTCAAAAGTGCACTGCAGTGCTATCTCTTCAAAAATGTGCCACAGTGCCACCCCTTCAAAAGTGTGCCATAATGCCACCCCTTTCAAAACTGCGCCACAGTGCCACTCCTTTCAAAAGTTTGTCGCAGTGTCACTCCTTTCAAAAGTGTACCACAGCGCCACTATTTTAAAAGTGCACCGCAGTGCCACTCCATCAAAAGTGCATCGTAGTGCCACTCCTTTCAAAAGTGCATTACTGTGCCACTCCTTTAAAAATGTGCCAGTCTCCATATGACTTCTAGAGTGCACATACTATCCACCAACAGTGAGCGGTTATAAGTGCTTGTTATATATGCCGTACTTCTCGTGAAAGGTATACAAATAACTGTCCCCCACGACCTACGCTTTACTCACATAGGAAGTTATGTGTCAAGCAGGCAGTAAGTTGTGCACCCGCTCATACAGAATGTAGGATGTTAATCCACCAAAAGTACACGTATAATGGTAAAACAATATTAATTGTGCAAAGTGCGCGCATATTCTCATAACCTCTCTTAAGCTCTATAAATACAGGTTCTTTGCATCCTACAATGGGGCACATACGGAGAGATATCTACACACACCTACATACAGAGGGAGCTACCTACACTTGCACAGAGAGAAGCACATATAGAGATAGAGAGAAAGGAGCTAGAATTCTCAATTCCTTGTAATTCAAAAGCAGAGCGAATAAAATATAAGCTTTTACGTGCCTCTGTGCCAAATCTTTCCTATTGTTCACCTATCCAAGTTGTTCGTAGAAATCTTGAAGACTTTGAAATTCAAGAGCAGAGCAAGAGAAATAGAAGCTTTTACGTGCCTCTGTGCCAAGGCTTTCTTATTATTCACCCTCCAAGTTGTTCGCAACATTCCTTTCAGTTCTTCACTGTCATCTGCAGTTCTTTATTAACATGTGCATTTCTCCATCGTCGAGTGATCAAAGGAGTAAAGTGATTATCAACAAATCAGATCTCTATAGCTATACTTCCCAAGAATCAAAGAATCAATTGTACTTAGATCCCTGTTTAGGATCTTCATTTGTACTCTTATTTCTTTACTTTTTAAAAATAGTTTGTAAACACAAAAGTTTGCTCATTTAAACTTTTTATCATGAAACAAGTATCAACTCGGATACAGGTAGTAAGGCCTATAAATCAGTTACTTGAATCTTATTATCACATTAAATCACTTGATCGCATAGAATATCCTCAAATAAGGTACACAGATTATCAATCATTCAACTAATTGGAAGCCTTAATTGTAAAGTCCTCGAATTACTAATTAATGATGTCGGACGAGAGCAAGAAAAAAATGTGAACCACTATAGTGCAGATCCACAATCCTTAAACCAAATAAGGACCAGGATTGCAGATCGTCACCCGAGCAGAACTATACCCTTCACTCTATCCGACGAACAAAGGTATATAATCTACTGATCTGAGTCCACTTAGCAACTCAATTGGATCAACACATAGTCTAGTCCAACATATAATCATGTCTTGCTCATAGTCGGTTCTAGCACATAGCCATGTCTAAAACATTCTAGTTCACTAAGTCCATTATACTTAGAATCATAACACAAGCAAGAACTAGGATCAGCACATAGAACATAACATACACAAAAATATTCCATGAAATATTAACAAAGTGAAATAAAATGTGCATATGGGTCACAAGGGCCGCATGGGCGCATAGCTATATCTGGCGCATGGGACAGGCCGCATGCACTGATTATGCACATGCGCAACTAGCCGATTGGAGCAGGATGCATGGACGAGCTTCCGAATGAACCAACTAGCCGCATGCAACAAGACACTACATGAGACAGGTGCCGCATGGACAAACTGGGAGCATGCTCAAGGCAAAGTCCACTCTTTGGGACAAGTGTTAAGTGAAATGACAGAATTTTTTATGAGGGACCCACTAAAAATATCTTCTTAGAGGTGATATGGATATGACATAATAACTCTGTGGGGATGATTTTTTTTGTGGACTTGAAACCCATGGTGTACTTATGCGAAGCACAGGTAACAAGTTCGAAGGTAAAATACTATCAGAGTTAATATGGACATGATTGGTTGTATATCTGTGAGGAAAATAATGCAGAGGTAAGGAGGACATTGTCGTTTCTTTAGCAGATTAGCTCTACTGGGGAAATGGAAGAAATGATAGTTCATAGGTAATATGGACATAAACCATTATTTTCTCTATTGGCGAGAAGAAAAAAGATGTAGAATATCTCTAATCAAACTAGGGATTTAGAAATAAGACATCCTTAGGACGACTGGGCTCTAAGAATCCGTTTATTTTTGTAAGGAAATATTTTGGTTGATCTCAACGAGAACGTTTCGTTGGATCCGAGAACTTGTCTACTGGGGGACTTTTTGTTGATGTATTACTTGTTGCGAATCCAAGACTCTTGAATACAAGTAATAGTTCAAAGTAATACATGAACGTCTTGTTGTATTTTTACAATACTGGGGAATAAGAATGTAAATATTGTACATCTTAAACAGTCGGCTGGGATAAAGGAGAATAAATATAAATACTATATATTTATAATATTATGCTTGGGATTGGAAAGTAAAAGTCTAGCCTAGACACAGTACTTCGGGAGTAATATACCACTGACATCATCGAGCTAAACTTTAAACGTGTGCCCAGACATTCTTGTAATCTCCCCCAAAATTTTAAAATAAATCGAGAATCTCTGTCTGAAACTATGCTTGCAGGTACTCTATACTGACTAACAATTTCTCTCATATACATATCAGCTAATATTTCAGCTGATTGACCCACTCGAAATAGTAGAAATCGAGCAGATTTGTAAGTCTATCCATAATAACCCAAATAACATTGTTAGCCTTCTGAGTCCTTGGATGTCCTTATATGAAGTCCATAGTAATATGGTTTCATTTCCATTCTGGTATTGGTAATGGCTGAAGAAGTCCTGCAGTCCTCTGGTGCTCTGCCTTTCCTTGCTGACACACTAGGCATTTTGATACAAATCTTGCAATTTCACTTTTTATTCTATGTCACCAAAAATTTTGTTTGAGATCCTTATACATTTTTGTACTCCCTGAATGAATAAAATATTGAGAGTTATGTGCCTCTGACATAACTTATATTCTTATATATCCTTTTGGTACACATAATCTGTATTCAAACCTCAATGTTCCATCTGGGTATTTATTATCCCAGTCTGAAGTCCCGTTTCAGTCTTTTTCCATAATTCTTGTAATTTAACATATTCTTGTTGAGTTGCTTTGATTCTCTCTACTAAAGAAGACTGAACTTGCAAGTTAGCCCATGATCCTTCTGCCCTTGGATATATAATTTTAATTCCCATTTTTCTTAAATCATCAAGGATTGTTTTTGGTGTGTTCATAAAAAATGATGTAGGTCTTCTACTTAATGCATCTACTACTTTATTTGCTTTGCCAGGATAATATTCCAGTTCTGTAAACCCCCACACCCAAAATTAGGTATACTTGGCTTAGATAGTAAAACTACGGCTAGTTTGAATCCAAATAGAAATAGAACACGATATTTATTTAATTTTGTATTGTTTATGACACGTAGCGCACCTAACCGTTGTTTCGATAATTGGAGCACTACACTAGCCATTGCCTTCCTACAAATCTCACATCCTTGTCCTAGACATGCCTGCCCTTTATTTTGACCTCGATGTAACTTATAATTATGCTCTATTGTGCTACATTTTAGTCGCACAATAAACGTCGCGGACGTTATTTCTTAATTCTAAATAAATTCTAACTTTGTACCCTTGTGTGTTCCAATCAAAATTGGAGACAATCTTTACCGTTTTGTGAACCCAAATTTATGATAATATTCTACTCTGAGCCCTCTACGTCCATGACACTTGTGTCCCACCTAATTTTATCCCCATGTACTTCTAATTAATTCCAGAACACCTTGCACGGTAATTTAATTAATTAAAACCCAATTTCCATCATTGTGCAATTTTCTAATTGTTGGGCACTTTTATGCAAAAGTTCGTTGAGGTGTCCACACTGTTGGACACAATACATGCAGAAACCTATTTTCCCTTCATAGGAATTTTTCCATAATTTTTGGAATATGAAATGGGCAACATCGCCCCCTTTATTTTTAAACCTATCCTTGCATTTAAACAATGCAATTATGGCCCTCCAAACATCCTCATGTGAGCCCAAGGCCCAATCCCAAGGAGTGTTGACCAAGCCCTAATCCTAGGTCAACTCCAAACCTAAAAATCCTACATGTATAAATATCTCCCTTCCTTTATTATTCCCAAAAACCTAAACCTAAACTAAATTTCAGCCAACTATTCCCCTATTCATCTTCTTCAATCCATCCCTTCACCCCGGCCGGAGACTCCACACGACGATAATTCGCCGGAGAGCCGCCTGTGCTCAACCAGAGTCGCCGGCCTTCTCCTGCCTGAATCCGCCGTGACCTCGCCCGAAGCCCGCTGTCATCTTTCCGCTTGCCTGGAGCTCCCCAACCCTACCGGAGCTGCTGCCAGGCTTCACCGGAGACGACTCCCCTCCGCCTGATCCAACCGAGCAGCACCTCGTCTACACCACCGTCCTCGTCCCTCTCTTCTTCCTCCGCCCCCTCGCCTGAACAACATCCCCATCACCATCTACTCCTCCTCGTCTCCTCCTCTCCCTCCGGTCGATCTCCCAACCGACTGCACACTCGACGAACCGCCTCCCCGTTGCACGTCAACGACCACCACCAGTCACCTCGTCTGAGTCTCCCCTGACCCCATCTCCTCCACCTCTTTCTCCGGTGAAACACCACCTCCCTGCCTCCCTGAGAACCTCCACCCATCACCACCTCCCACTTTCCTGAACCACAGCCTCCTCTCCTCCCTGTCACCAACACCCCCCTAGTTGGACCTCCCCTCCCCCTGGCCGGACTCCAGTCAGCAGCCATCACCAGCATCATCATCATCATCACCCCCTCCATCACCACAATCATCAACTCCATTAATCATCATCCTAGTCATCACCATCATCCACATCATCGTCCTCGTCATCACCATCATCCACATCATTGTCCTCGTCATCACCATCATCCACATTATTATCCTCGTCATCACCATCACCCACATCATCATCCTTGTCATCACCTTCACCATCATCTTCATCATAACCATCATCCATGATCATCATCACCACCATTACCATATCATCATCAACTTTACTATTAATCATCTTTATAATTATCACCATTGTCATCATCATCACCCCCATCGTAACCATCATCGTCGTCATCATCATCATTGACATTGTCGTCATCATTACCATCGCCATCATCGTCATCATCATCGTTAACTTCGTCATCGGCATCCACATCGTTGCTATCATCATCGTTATCATCATAGTTTACCATCGTCGTCGTCACCGTCATTCCCGTGTGCGTACCCCGAGGATACTGGATTGTTCTTCGTGACTTCAGGAGCAGGTTATTGGGACTACATAGCTTCTTGCCAGGCAAGTATACCTTGCCTTATTGTACTATTTAAATTCGGTTATTAGTTGCATGTATATTAATTTAATATTATATAACTGTGCGCGTTCGAGAAGACTCGGGTGCAGTCAATGAAGGCGTTGACGTTAGGACTTGTTTCTGACCTAGTATCTAGTGGACCCACCAAAAGTTGAGGAGTTATCGGGATGACTCCCCAGGCCTTGACACATATCATTACACGTCACAAAGTGAGTTCATGTAGGGACGCGTGCCTCATTTTCGACTGGCCATCGGTGTGAGCAACACGTGTGACTGTATTTAGCTTAGTTATTTATTTCTTTATAGACTTGTATTATAGTATGAGATGTCCAGTCGTATCCGTGACTTGTACATTGACATTGGGCGGGGAAGACAATTAGTAGGCGTATGGGACAGACATTTGGCTGCCGTAGTTTCAGAGTAAACTGCGGGGCCGTGAGCCTCAGTGTTACCGGGTTATGGGCCAGTGTTACCCGGTTATGGGCGTATATGCTTATCGATACATCCGACAGAGGTTACTAACTGCGGGCTATCATGATCGGTGATGTAGTCAGCATATACTCCTGGTATCCAATTTACAGCTAAGGCCAGGAACTAGCCTCTGGCTCGACACTACGCTTTATACCTTTCACCTACCCATACGTACCAAGGTTGTCTTCAAAGTGTATTTCACTTAGCTGGTTAGTTCACCCTCGAGTTTTTACAGTATTTACTTTATGGCATGCTTCTATGTATCTTGTTATGTCCCTCTGAGGACCTGGTCCCTTTCCAGGTGTAGATGTTCATGAGTATTCACAGGAGCGCAGATCCGAATTTGCTACGTATACTTTCGAGGAGGTCTTCTCTTCGAGTCTCAGTGGATGATAGTTGTTGTACTTATATTATATTTGTCTTGTTTATTCTATATTCTAATTCGGTAGTGGATTTATTTCCATCCGACTACCATCATTAGATACTTTATATTGAGATCTAGCTACATAGTTATTGGTTATTCATTTATTCCTTGATTTTTGTGAATGAGATTTAGTTATGCCCAGTGACTTATGATAAATATATACCACTTATGAATTATTGTTCATGATACATCGTACGCATGTATTATGGTTTTCATATATTGGAGTTGCCATATACATGCGGCTGGCATTCTTACATGTCCTGGCCCTACGTATTTTGGGACTGGGGCGTGACAAGTTCCATATCAAAGTCCTTAAGTAGCATTAACCACTTCTTTGTCTCATATTCAACTCTTTCTGAGTGAATATATATTTCAAACTTTTGTGGTCAGTATAAACTTTAACGCTTTCACCATATCGGTAGTGCCTCCATAATTTAAGTGGAAACACTACTGCTGCTAGATCTTGATCATATGTTGGATAATTTCTTTCATGCTGCTTTAACTAATGAGAGGCATATGCTATAACTCTTCCATGTTGCATTAGTACAAAACCTAGGCCTTTACTAGAAGCATCGTTATAAATTTCATAACCCCTCGATCTTCTAGGTGATGCTAGAACAGGTGATGTAATAAGTCTTTCTTCAATTTTTCAAATATTGCCTGACATTTGTTTGTCCAGATAAATTTATCATCCTTCCGTCTCAAACAAGTTATAGGTTCAAAAATCCTCGAATTTTTTTCTACAAATCTTCTGTAATATCCTGCTAACCCCAGAAAACTTTGAATTTATACTATAGATTTTGGTACAGGCCCTGATTTTGTTGCTTCTACTTTCCTTGGATCAATTGAAATTCTTTCGCCACTAATGATATGTCCAAGAAAATATATACGGTCTAGCCAAATTCATATTTGCTAAGCTTCCCGGATAATTATTCTTGTCTCAAAGTTTAAAGTACTATCAAATATTTTTCATGTTCTTCCTCATTCTTAGAATATATCAAAATATCATCAATGAATACTATGACAAATTTATCCAAGTATTGGTATAATATACGATTCATAAGATCTACAAAGATTACAGGAGCATTAGTAAATCCAAATGGCATAACTAAGAATTCGTAATGCCCATATCGGGTTCGAAAAGAAGTTTTTGATACATCTTCTTTCTTTACTTTTACTTGATGATAACCCGACCTCAAATCAATTTTTAAAAATACTCGTGCTCCTCCAAGTTGATCTAATAACTCATCAATTCTTGGTAACGGATATTTATTTTTGATAGTCACCCTGTTCAATGCTCTATAATCAATGACCAATCATAATGTCTCATCTTTCTTCTTCACAAACAAAAATGGTGCTCCCCACGATGAAATACTTGGTTGAATAAATTTTTTAGTCAACAGTTCTTTTATTTTTTTTATTCAACTCTGCTAATTCCTCATTATTTATAGGATATATTTTCTTTGCTACTGGTGCTACTCCAGGAACCAGATCTATAGTAAACTCTACTATTCTGTCTTATGGTAGTCCCGATAATTCATTAGGAAATAAATCCTTAAATTTGGATACTATGCTCGGAAATTCTTCTTCTTCAATATTTTATAATACTCCTTGAATTGGCAGCCTAAGTTATTCAATCTTCTCTGTTTGATCTTCCTTGTGATCTCGAATAAATTAACGTATTTCTCTTCCTGGAAGTTGAAATATAACTCTTCCTTGACCGCAATCTATATTAGCAACTTCTAATGTCAACCACTCCATTCTGAGAACTATATCATAATTAATCATTGGAAAAACTAAACTTTACATATATGATTGACTTCCACCAATCCATTTTCCATTAAAATTCTCAATTTCTTAGGTAATGGTTCAGTTTCAATCTCATGCAAACATATAAATACAGCAGATATAGAGGAATGTATAGTGCCTGAATCAAATAATACTGTTGTTGGATAAGATGAAACTAATATTGTATCTGTCCCAACTTCTCTAGGTAATTTTGTCTCATTAGTATCCATCAAGAAAGCCTGGCCATGCTTCTTCTTGCTAGTATAAGTTTGTTGTGGTCTTTGTGCTCGTTGAATTTGTTTCATTTAAGGTGGTAACGGAGGCCTATAATGACTTCCTGCAAGTACCATAGTCTGTATCACTGGTGCTGCCTGCTGTATTAGCCTTGTGCATTTAACATCGGCCTCAACACATTCCCCTGAACTACCTGCTTGGGGTTAAACCCTGTATTCATAGGCCTTGGTACAAATTGTTGATATGGTGCTATAGGCCTTATCATAAACATCTGGGTATACTGTATAATTTGATGATCTGCTGCTCTATATCTTAAATACCAACCATTATATTATCTACATTGATTCTGCAAATGGCATGGTTTCCTACATAAATTGCATATGGGCACACCTTTTGATGTTGTCATCTGTAGTCGTTTGGGCTGACCTTGCCATTGGTTATTTGAAGAAGATTCTAGTTCAAAGTTTCTCTCCTGACCTCCAACCTTTGTTACTTGCCTTTCTTTTTTTATCCTTTCTTGATCTCGGGCAACTTCAGTTATCTCAGAATATGTTTGGCATTTATAAGATGCAACTTTGCACTTAATTTTAATTTCTAACCATTCTTTGAACCTGGATACTTTAGCTTTTTCTGTAGCTACCATGTAAGGAGGAAATTTACTTAGTCTAGTAAATTCTATATCAAATTCATCCATAGTATATTTATCCTGTTTTATTGAATAAATCTCATTTCTAACTCCATTTGAGCCTATTCTGGGAAAAGTTTTACTTCAAATTTACTTTTAAACTCTTTCCATGTCACTACTATATCAGACTCCTCTGGGTGCTTTGCACTCCACCAGCTTTCTGCTATATCTTTTAATTAAATTCTAATTATTTCTACCATATCTTCTAGTGCAAACTTTGCTCCTTTAAGCAATCCTTCAGTAGTCCTCAACCATTGTCCAGCTTCCAATGGACTTTCAATTCTACAAATTTTTTTTGGAATTAGTTTTCTGAAGTCGACAATGGATCCAATTTTCTATTGGGGAGGTGCCATAAGTTGTTCAAGTACAGCTGCTGAGGTATCTTGTGCGGCATTAGCATGTTGATTATTTATTTGTAAGAGTTGTTAAAAAATTTAGAGTAAATCAACGTCACTTGTCTCAGCTTGGTTGTTAAGAGGGGACTGAATTCAGAATCGTTTATTTTCTAAATGGAGAGAAGGAATGTAAATTTTTTTTTAAAAACTAACCCAAGTAGTTATAATACCATTATTAACGATAATTAAAAATTGAAAGAACAGTTATATAAAAGTAGAACAAAATAAATAAGAATACTGCATATTTTATTTATAGAAACAATATATTATACAGTGCTACAAAGATACATAACCACTATTTACATCTGTTGTTATACTAAAATGAACTCCAGCAGACAAAAAGAGAACCTTATATCTATCTTACACACAAACTAGTCTTATATACATACACACTACACATGTAGTAGTTTTATTTACATAACCATCTCCTATACTCCCTCCATCAGATCTGTATCATCCTTATCCTATAACCTAAAATCTCCATGTAAGGATGTCTATCCCTCCATTCTGATAAAGTACCATCATATCCATGTATTCATGGATTTGAGTCTTCGGAGGGTTGGGCTCGAATAATCTGAAAGTATGTTCTTTTCTCGAATATCACTTCAGCCCCATCTTCTACATCCAAAAAGATAGGTTTCATAACTCCATAGAGAATCCCATAAACAGTTATCTTTTCATCTTCTCCCATCCCCAACAGGCACCTACAATGGTGATAATATCCATATGTGGTCCGGTCACTCCCGTCGAATCGCAAATGAGGTAGGAATCGACGAACCATCATACACACACATAAAGAAAACTAATCAGTACTTTTTATTAGAAACTTAAACACAACTATAGGCAATTAAGAGTAAATAATCCTGAATTAGGTTTTCTTAAAACATAAACACATGCTATGGAAATATAAACCAAGCATACTGAACTTAATTTCCTTAACCTTATAATACCCAATACTTGTATCCTAAGGTTCTTGTTAGACTTTTCCTAGAAATCAATCTTAGGGTCTTATATATATAATAATATATCTGTTACCTAGATGTAGACTGATGCATATCTATAAGGCAGACCTGCATGGGCCACCACTAAAAGATGTGTCACATTCTGCTCCAAATAAAATGTGAGTTGAGTACGTAACAAACATATCTGTCACTACCATATTTTCTAAGAAATGGTATTTTGGTAATTTTATAATTAATTAAATATTGTGCATGTTAAATATTTATTTATTTATTTTTAGCATGTTAGATTTATTTTGGACTTGTATTAGTAGACCTAACTAGTTTAGAATAGATCCATGGACCGAACATTTAATTTTAGTGTAAACCCCCTCGACCAGATTCTAGTATTTTAGGAATATTTTTGTCTATTTAGGATTTGTTGCAATAATTTATTTTATTTTGCTTACATATCCTATTGACTTGTGCATCTGTCCGTCACCTAATTATTTGGAGCTTTACCTTGACTGTTATCTCCGAACGAAGTTCACATACCTCTCCTAGACGTGCCAGTCTACTATCCTGCACTTTGTGCAACTCCCAGATACTTAGTTTTGAGCCTCGTATGAGACGCACAAATCTCGTTACAAACGCCCGTATTTAATTCCTATTTTAATACCCAGATCTGTACCCAACCCTGTTCCAATAGAGATTAGAGGCCCAACATGCACCCATTTTGCCCAAACAAAAATACGTTAATTTTCTACACTGAGTATACTACATTTAGTGTATTGACACCGTAGAAAAATTATGACCCTACCTGCCTCTAAATAATTAGAGAACACCGTGCGCAATATTTATTAATTAAATAAATACGATGGCCCGTATCACCCCAAAACCAGGCCCAGTACCTGTCCAGACTCACCCCGACCCCCTCGGGACCCTCGCATATCAATTTTCCTCAATTCGATGAATTTTAGTAATTTCAGAAATCAGGTGTTTTTCCCAAACAATTTTGTAATTGCGCAATTTCCCAAAATAGGACCTCTGCGTAATTTATGAAATTATAGGGACTTTTCTGTAAATTACCCTGCGAGGTGTCACTCCCTGATTGGCCGGTGAACGTGCACCGTCCATTCCAAAAGGAGTCCAGTTTCGATGTATCTTAAATATCCTACATGTAAAATTACATTTTTACCCTTAAAATATTTCTATAAAATAAAAGAAATAAAATAAAATAGGAAAACCCTAACCTAGCTCAGCTGCCGGCTGCCCCCCCCTCGCCGGAGCAGCCGACTCCCCCTCCTCCCCGAGCTCCGCCCTCCGCCACCCGACCCAGCGCCGTCCCCTCTCCCTCTCTCTCGGCCCGACCCTCCCTCTCTCCCGAGCCACCTCCTCTACTCCTACAGCTCCTCCTCCTCCACGCCGCCACCGCCTCTCGCAGCTCCGGCCGGTGATGCCGCAGCCCCGCTGGTCCTCCTCCTCCTCTTCTTCCCCTTCCCCCCCCCCCGCGGAGGCTCCGGACCCCGACCCCCTGTGCATCTCCGCCAACTCCTCCGTCCGCTGCCACCCCGTCACCTCGAGCTCCACCGCCTCCACCCTCTCTCTCGGCCTCGACCCAGCCCTCCCTGCTCACCTCCTCTCCTTCCTTCTCCTGTCGACTCCGCCACCACCGCCATCCCCATCACCGACAACCACCACCGCCACCATCTCCTTCTCCTCCCCCCCTTTCCTCCTCCAGCTCCCATCTCCACCGCCACCCCCATCTCAGCCCGCCGCCACCACCGTCCTCCACCACCAGCACCAACGCCACCACCACCTCCCCTTTCCCCGACACCCGGCCTCGCCCAGCCGACTCCCCCACGATCCCGACCTCCTCCCTATCCTCCTCTTCCCTCCACCATCCTCCACCTCCTCGGCCACTCCCCCGTCCGGCCAGCACCCAGCCACCCTCCGCCTGACGACTCCCCAGCTCCCCCCGATCTCCTCCCTGACTTCCTCCCCCACGGTCCCGAGCAGCACCTCAAACCACCATGTCCACTACCCACCACCACCACATGTCTTCCTCTGGCGACGCCCTGAGCCGTCACGGCGAAGCCTCGGCGAGTCCCCGCTGAACTCTGACCGGACACAGTGACCAGGACACAGTACAACAGCTGGACATGGCCCGGACACGTCCAGGACACAAATCCTGTGTCAAGACGACTTACGAGGACACGAAGAATTCGGTTTCTGGAGCCCTGTTCAGGTATTATTTTCTCCCTCCTCGTACTTCTATTTTCAATTCCGTCAGTTATGACACGTAGGCTATGTGACCCCCTCGGTGCCCGTACAACCCGCTCAGAGCATCGCATCCTGTGGCGATCGCGGCACGCAATCCAAAAACAGGAAAAACAACGACCCAATTCACCCCGGAACTGGGTACGCCCCGCCAAACGGGACGACTTGGTCGCACGCGGTCTTTACCGAAATGTGCGCGACGTTGATACGGACGTGTAGGAGTTCGGAGAAGTTGATTTGGATGTGCGTGCACACCGGAATCAACGCGTATCCGCCGACACCGCCCCGTATCCGTCAGTTCTGGAATACGCTGCAACCTTGTGTACACACGTCGGATCGAAACAAAACTTGCGCCATCGGACTCGTAGCAATACGCTGGTCCTGTGAGCCAAGTTTGGTTCGATTCTGAGAACGTTGACAAAATCCCGTATCGTGGGCCCCACAAGCTCCACTTGACGGGCAATTTTGTGACCGGCTCATCGGAATCCAATTCTGGAAGTTTTATTGGGTTCGTATCATCGTTCTTGACTTGTTGACACTAAGTTTGGCAAATTTGGAGACCTTTGACCCTGACACATTTTTCGGTGCAAAGTGGGCCCACATGTGGACCCCGCTTTGACCGAAAACTGTCATTTTTGCCCCTGTGTCCAAATTGGACGAAAGGACAGGCGTTTCTAGCTATTTGATATTTTCTGAGACTGTTAGTGATGTTTATTTCAGCATCCGGAGACTTTTATTCTGAGGCCATAGTTTCTGACTTTTGGCACTTGACATCTGGACATTATATTTGCAGCTCTCTTGCCAGGCAAGTATACCTTGCCTTGTTGTACTGTTTAAATTCAGTTATTGCTAGTTACATGTTTATTTATTTTAATATTATATAAATGTGCGCGTCCGAGCAGACTCAGGTGCAGTCAACGAAGGCGTTGACGTTAGGACTTGTGTCTGACCCAGTGTCTAGTAGACCCACCTAAAATTGTGAAGTTATTGATATAACTTCCCAGGCCTTGACACGTATCATTACACGTCACCGAGTGAGTACATGTAGGGACGCGTGCCTCATGCGCGACTGGCCATCAGTGTGAGCAACACGTGTAGAGGTATTTAGCTCAGTTGTTTATTTTATTGAGACTTGCATCATAGTAGGAGGTGTCCACGTCATTTTCACGACTTGTACATCTATATTGGGCGGGAAAGACATCTAGTAGGCGTATGGGACACCCCCCCACTGATATATACTCAAGTTACCATGCTCTTCGGAGATGGGGATTACGGTATATATAGCGAGTTACCATTCTGCTCGGAGATGGGTATTGGTTTTCTTGTTCCCATTACCATGCTCCGAGGAGGATGGGATATTATCCTTCGTTCCATGCTCTGCAGGGATGGACGATTGCAGAGTTACCCGTGTGATCGGGGGCATATGATACATATACTAGCCAGTCATGACGATTGGTGAATTACGTCAGCATATGTCTAGCCTACACTTTTCCATGCGTACTACAAGGTCTTTAAATTGCATTCACTTAGATGGTTAGCACACCCTCTTTATTTATTCAGTATTTACTTTATGGCATGTCATTTTTATGTATCTTGCTATGTCCCTCTGAGGACCTGGTCCCCTGCCAGGTGTATATGTTCTTGAGCATTCGCAGGAGAGCAGATCCAGGCATATTACGTATATCCCGAGGAGGTCTTCTCTTTGAGCCTCGTGATTGTCAGACGTTGTTCTTATATGGTATGTATCTGGTTCCTTTTTATATTCTATTTCGGCAGTAGATTTGTTTCTATCTGACTGTCATTCTTAGATATCTGTATTGAGATCTAGTTACATGGTTATTGGTTATTCATATGTTTATGTGATTTCTGTGGATGAGATTTAGATATTACCCTGTGACTTATGATTAGTTTTACCACTTATGAATTACTGTTCATTATACAGCGTACGCTCGTATATATGGTTTCCATATATTGGAGTTGCCATATATACAGGCGGCTGGCATGCTTACGTGTCCTGGTCCTACATATTTTGGGACTGGGGCGTGACATTTAGTTAGATTTGAGCCCAATAATTAGAAGCCCATTTATTAGGAGGAGATTAATTAAGTTAAACCCATTAGACTAGAACTTCCCTCCTTAATTAATTTCTTCATGAGAGGCCCCAAGGGGTATTTTAGACTTTACATAGTAGCTTGAGGGAGGGGGCAAGTGAGGCCTATATAAAGGGGAAGAAAACTTCCTCTCTCTTTATGTTTTATTCCAAATCTAGATCTAAAGTTTTCCTTAACCAAATTCCATCAAATCTCTACCAAAATTTCACCTAAATTCCTTCCCAAATAACCATTGGAGACTAAAAGAGCAAGGATCTAGAAGAAGGAAGCAAGGATCTACAAAGAGGAGCAAGGATCTACATGTTAAAATACAATTTTATCAATTTTGGATATTATATTGGAAATCCATCTCCCAATAGATATAATTCAGTTTTTTCCTTTAATTTAAGTTATAAATATGAGATTTAACCATGATAAATCATCCCATATGCATATGCTACCCATAGGATTTGGTTTTGTGTTCATAGGATGCCTATTGAGAAAGTTATGACACTTTTTGTGCCAATTTTGGGAGAATTCCGAGATTGACAATTATTGTGTATGTCAATTGGTCCTATAGATCAATTTGGCATGGGCTTGTGTGTTTAGGGCTAGTGTCGTGTCCACAATTGGGTACGTGTAGGTCGTATCCCAATAATTTGGTGATACGTGTTGATTTGAGAGTTTTTCTTCCGACACGGGACTTTGAGCATATCATATTTTGACACAGACACGTAGATTTGTATTTGACTCTTCGTATTGTTCATAAATAATATATATGACTTATTCGTGTCCTTCGGGGTACGTTTGGATGTGTGGTGGACTCGTGTCGTATGCGTATCCTAGATCTAGTGGGTTACGGGGTGATACATTCTCTGTGTTTGTACAATTTTATGGTAGATCTATTTCTTTTGTGTTCTTATTCATGGTGAAGTATAATTATATATATGTATATATATATATATATATATATATATATATATATATATATTGTTATATATTGTTGATTTTATATATTTATGTATTAAACATTATAGATCTATATATCTATTATATACATGTGTTGTATATTTATGTAGTTATTATTCTACATATGTAAGATCTACTAATTGTTGTATATATATATATATGGTTGTTATGTATATATGTATATGGTGGTGAATATATTTTATATTTATGTAATATTGTGTCTTAGATCTATGCACCTATGTATATGCTATATCTGTATATTTATTATGTAGCTATTTTTTTACATGTAGATACATATTTATAGGTGGTAGTATATATATATATAATATAGTAGATATATTTATACGTTGTTATATATATATATATATATATATATATATATATATATATATATATGTAATTATATTGCGTATGTGTTTATATATACATATATGTATGGGTGTTGTTATAAATATGTTACTATGTATGTGTATGTTACTATTTAGGTATTAAGTACATATAGATGTATGTGTATATGTATAGTTAGTTATTTGTAGTTATATACATATGTTTAGTATAATATTATGTGTAATAGATATATTATATATATATATTAGATATATTTATATATAGAAGGGGAGAACAGAGCTACAGCGACAGATTATAGCAACTTCGACAGCAGCAAACAGCACAGCAGCAGCAGCGGAGGCAATAGCGACAGCAGCAGCAGCAGCAAGCGTCGTAACAGCAGCAGTGTAGTAAACAACACAACAGCAGCAGCAGCGTCGCGAAAGCAGCAGCAGCGTCGCGAAAGCCGTAACAACAGCATTGCGAAAGCAGCAGTAGCAGCAATAGCATACAGCAGCAGCGATAGCAGTTTAGCGATAGCAGCAGAACCGTCGCTAAAATAGCAGAGTATCAGCAGTAACGGTAAGTTTCATGACAGTGGGCAGGGACTTTAGGGACAGTTTGGCAGTTTTTATTAATATTAGATACTTATATATAATAGTTATATACATAGTATATATAGGTTATTAATATATATGTAAATATATTCCTAATTGCTATTAGTATTTTAATATACAATATGTGTAAATTTAGTGTAGCATATATTATATTTATGGGTGGTTAGTAAGCAAGGTATTTGGTATTACCTTGAGAAACCAAGGTAAGTACTAAGGTAATTGGGGATATCCAAGGTATTGGGTTTGGATATCAATATTAGTTTAGTTTTGTGATACCAAGTTGGTTCAAAACCAAGGTATCCATTTAATGTTAAGATTGTATATATATATTAATATTGTTTGACAATATGTGTAGGTATGTTTTATCTATTGATTTACGTATCCAGAGATACGGTATCCTAATATCCTAAAATCCTAAAGTATAATTTTGTGACCTAGACTTTAGTATTTGAACACAATATTTTTGTATTAGACTTATGCAACCTAGAAATAGGTAGTTGACCATAGTTTGACCATAGTTTGATTATAGTTGACCATAGTTGACCATAGTTGACTTAGAGTTAACCTAGTTTGATTATTTTGACTTAGAAATGGCTTTATAACCTAGAGTTGACTAGTTTAATTTATTCTCATTCCTAAAACCTTGTATTAATGTAATATTCCATATATAGGTTTGTGACACCAGTTTGGATACCGTTTTACATCATTGCTCTGGACCACAGGCGAGTATATTCTCTAATAGTTTTTATAATTTGATTACCACTATAATTCAACTATTTAGAAATGTTACATATGATTCTTGACACAATGGTACACGGATTGGTATTGTTATTGGATCGTCAGTCATTGGATGTTACCTTGATTATGGAGATGGTATCGGATACTGTTCTTGTTGGTATTGGATAACATTGAATATTCTAGATTAAACATTGGATAAATTGGCTAGTAACGTGTCATAATTTGATCCATCATATTAGTCGCGACGGAGGAAATACCAATTAAATATGTGATCAAGAAACTATCGGCTAGTAGTGTAATCATTGGCTACTAACTAACCATGCAATTCACGTATGGTTGAGTTAGCTCCTTAGTGTAATAATTGAATCTCCCAGGCCGATCATATATTTAGTTAGTATTTTAAATCACATAGTATATTGTTGTTTCCATATTCAGTTCATTGATGTAAACCCCCTGATTTTTCAAGAATTTTTAAATTTGGATTTTTCATAATTTTCTAGAATTTTTTGGGAATTTTCTGTAATTAAATTCAGGGTTTTAATTATTAAATGACTTTTAATTGATAATACATAATATTAAAATATTATAAAAATAATATTTTTGGGTGTAAAATAAAAAACTGGACTTAGGGTAATTTTTCTGGAATTTATTGGGCCCCGGACCTATTTTTAATCACCTCAAAACTATTTTTTTATTATTTTATTTTTATTTATTTTAAACTAAACCCAAGCCCAGCCCAACCGAGCCCAACCCGTGGGCTAGCGGGTCGGGCCGGGTCTGCCAGACCTGAACCCGCTGCCCGACCCGTTCTAACTTTCTCCCCTGACCCGTTCTCCCCCCCGCGTTCTGCGCCGCCGCCTCCGGCCGCGCATCGCCTAGCCCGGCCGCGCGCCCTCCACCCCGCGGCCACGTCGTCCACTCCGCCCGCCTCCCTCGGCCTCCTCGACCTCGCCGGCTTCCTATATAATCCCACCAAACCCCTTCCTCCCCCGATCGACTCCGGCCGCCCTAGTCTCCGCTCCGCCGCCAGCTCTCTCCGACCTCCACCTCCCTCCTCCCGCAGCTGCCCCGCCACCGACGACCACCAACTTCTCCTCCCCCTTCCTCCTCCTCGCCGCCAGAACCTCAGCCCAGCACCCGACCCCGATCCTCTCTCACCCGACGCCGCCTCCGGTCCGCCGTGCCGCTCAGCGGCGCCGCCCCTCGCGCGCCGCCGCCGACGATACCTGCCTCCGCTCCCCGCCTTCGGCCGCAGTGCCGCCCCCTCCGCCTCAGCTCCGGCAGCATCTCCAAAGCCCTAAATCCTAGGATTCGGATTCGGACACAGCCCTCGGACACGTGTCGGACACGGAAAATTCTAATTTTCAGGAGCCCTGTTCAGGTACCTGTATCTTTCTCCTTGTAGCTCTGTTTTCCGTCTGTTGTGTCGCGAACCCTGCGTAACCCTCTCGGTGCCCGTACAACCCGCTCGGGGCATCGCGTCCTGTGGCGATCGCGAACCGCGATCCAAAAATAGGAAAAATAACGCCCCATTTCATCCAAGAACTGAGTACGCCCCGCCAAACAGAACGACTTGGTCGCGTGCGGTCTTCACAGATATGTGCGCGTCATTGATACGGACATGTGGGATTTTGCAGAAGTCGATTCGGGTGTGCGTGCACACCGAAATCAACGCGTATCCGCGGACACCGTCCCGTATTCGTCAGTTCTGGAACGCGTCCTAACTTTGTGTACACACGTCGGATCAAAACGAAACTTATGCCATCGGACTCGTAGCAATATGCCGGTCCTGTGACCCAAGTTTGGTTCGATTCTGAGAACGTTGACAAAATCGCGTGTCGTGGGCCCCACAAGCTCCACTTGACGGGCGATTTTGTGACCGGCTCATCGGAATCCAATTTTGGAAGTTCCGTTGGATTCGTATCATCGTTCTTGACCTGTTGACACTAAGTTTGACAAATTTTGAGACCTTTGACCCTGACACATTTTTCGGTGCGAAGCGGGCCACATGTGGACCCCGCTTTGACCCGAAATTGTTATTTTTGCCCTTGTCTCCAAATTGGACTCAAGGACAGGCATTTCTAGCTATTTGATATTTTCTGAATCTGATGGTAATGTTTGTTTCAGTATCCGGAGACGTTCCTGGAGAATTCACGAATACCAGAGCTACAGTTGGAGCCCGAACCACAGGCAAGTGTACCTTGCCAAAACTTGCAGTTCTTGTTACTTATTCCCTTGGCATATATATATATACTGTTGTGCATGCTTAACCCTAGGGCCGTGTGACTTGCTTAGCGTCTGATTAATAGTCGGGTGCCAACACCGTACGCGGGGTTGTGCAACGTCATCTAGAGATGGATATCGTGACATTTACATGCTCGTACTTGCCATATCAAGTACATTATACCCAGGACACCTGACACAGATCATGATAACAGAATCTTCCTGAAATATTCAAGTGGTTCTATATAGGATACAGATTTCATGACTTGGACATTATTTTCTTAGATCTTGATATATGACTTGTTGCATTAATTTTGATCCTACGTGTCATGGACATGAGATGTGAGATTACATTGGGTAGGGAGAGATTTACCATACAAAAGACTGATTATATATATATATATATATTACTTTACTTGAAGTGCCTTAGTCTCTGGCAACAGAACTATGGTACCTTACTGGCCTTTCGAGAAAATACTGCTATGGTTTCTTCGACACTGATCCTGTAGTAGTCTCAGCCCGAGTATGACTAAAACTCTCACTTGCATATCACTTAGCTGGTTTATTTATTTACCCTATTGTTCCTTTATTTCTGCACTGCATTTTGGCTTGTATCTTCTGTACCTTGTTACGTCCCTCTGAGGACCTGGTCCCTTGCCAGTTTTGCAGCATAGACCGCTGTGGAGCCGGTTTGGAGTTGCTGATATGTGTTGCTTTGTCATGCAGGGATTTGGTGCCAGGTACTTACATATTTTCTTCTGGAATATTGGTTATTATTCATATTGTTTATTCATCTGCTGATATAGCCTAGTTTTATAAACTCACATTCATTTTCGAGTCTATTCGAGCTTATGGGTTACTGGCGGCCGACTTTAGCACATGTAGCTCATTCTTGTATATTCTGTTCATTGTGGATTGAGGCATAGATATTTATATTCACTTGATTATATAGATAGTGATCCTTTTAGTACAGCTTATACGTATTCGAAATGGACCAGAGTCTGGTCGAATGCGTAGCTGGCATGTTACGTATTCCTGGTCCTACATATTTTGGGACTAGGGCGTGACAGTTGATTACACTGTTCTATTTTTAAGATTACAGTTCATTCCTTTATTCTTGTACGCATTGATTATATTTTGTTGCTAGTATTGCCTATTCTCTCATTGTTCTTGATCATCAGTTATATTCTCATCGTAGATAGCATCCTCTATATTACTGCTTTATAGTTTTTGTCAATTAATTAAAACAGCTATTGGGTTGTACTTTACTCCATTCCTGACTGGAAAACATTTTTTAGAGGATCCGGGAGATTGGTGTCCGACATACTACGGACCTCAGTCTATAGATGGTGCAGACTTGGACCCACTAGTTCTGATGTGACTGTCGAGAAATTTAGTCGGGTTCACTAGTTAGCATAGTTAGTTATCTTTAGCATTTTGGTACCGAATTTGTTTCCGACATATATCTGTGTTTGGATATTATTTCTATTTATTGTTGTTATATTTTTAACTGCATAGTTATGTTAGACTTCTGTGATATCTTCTCATGCTATAGAAATGTGATTGAGTATTATGTTGAATTAAGTTGATTACTCTCTTCTTGGAGTTGAGATATTATTGGAGGATTATGCATTTTGTGAGATAATTAGATAGTATAGTTGACTAAGACAACGTTCTACCGCCGATGCTGCGGCGTAGGCTGGGCATTGTTCTCGACTTACATCCCTACACCGGGTGCGGGTCGTGACATTTTTTTAGTAGTGGCCCATGCAGGTCAGGCTTCGCACTAGTGTAATATCGTGGTAGTACGATGACTTAGTTGTACTACTGCGAGCCTGCGATAGGATATAGGACATAGGAAACTAGGATGACAGAGGGATACTCAATCACAACTAGGAATTCCAATCTGATTTGAATCGCTATCTTTGATTCCTTCTGAATACTTTGAATATTATTGTGCTTCCTTGATAATATCTTATCTTGTGTCGAATTGATCTCTTTTATTTTGATCTATCTTCAGGATGCCACCGAAGACTAGATCCAATCGATCGGGAGCAGTTTCTGCGAGGTCTGCCACCTCTCAATCTTCCACTCATGCAGTTGGGTTTATACCTCCTACAACATCAGTTCATGTAGGAGTCTCGGCTACCTTCGGGGGTTCTTCTCCACCTTTTCCGAGGACTAACCCAGTTGCTTCGGAGGGCCTTCCACCACCTCCATTTTTAGGAGATGTCACGTCGATGGTTGCACTGTTTAGATAGATAATGGAGTTATAGAGGGCACAGATAGAGGCCCAGCACAGGCTGCCAGATATGATGCGACAGAGTATAGAAAATGCCCATCAGGTAGTTATTGTAGTTATTCAGAGAGAGGCTCCTCCACAGCCACAGGATGTTCAGCTCAAGCTAGGCAATATTTAAAATTTCAAGAAGCTTGAGCCTCGAGTTTTCAAGGGGACAGAGGGTATAGTCTATGCTGACGATTGGCTTGAAGATATTGAGCGTCTTATGAGGGTGTCCCGTCTTGCGGAGGACCTGAAGGTTAAGGCGGTAGGACTTCAACTGTTCGACGTTGCCCGCACTTGGTTCAGGAATGAGCCACTTCTTACTGATATGGGGAAGTCTTGGGAGGTGTTCAAGGATCTTTTTAAGAAGAAGTTCTTTGCTCGGACAAATAGATTTGAATTAGGAAGGCAGTTTGAGAGCCTTACATAAGGGAGCATGTCCGTAGAGGAGTATGCCGTAGAGTTCCGGAGGCTGAGCCAATTTGTAGAATACTTGGTGAGAGAGTAAGAAGTTCGAGCTATCCGTTTCTGTGAGGGTCTGAATTGGGAAGTAAAGATTCCCATTCCATCTTTCTATGAGACGTATTCTGAGATACTTTCAGAGGCACGCAAGGTCGAGCAGGAGTGGAACTTAAAGTCGAATAGGGACCGTGATATGTTTGTGGGTGCCAGTAGCAGTGCGACACCGACAAAGAGGCCGCGGTTCCAGCAACAACAGTTTCCAGTACAGTTCGGAGCTTATCAGTAGTAATATCATACGCATGAACCAATTGTTGCTCCATTACAAGCTCCAGTACAACAGATACCACAACAGCCTCAGAGATAGGTGCAACTGGCTCCTTAATGCACCTATTGTAAGAAGACTGGGCACACTTGGGAGATGTGCCGGAAGAAACTAGGAGCATGCTTACATTGTGGATCAACAGAGCATATGGTGAAGGATTGTCTCTGGACCCTTCAATGTCTAAACCAAGGTGCAGATTGAGGGTAGAGAGGTGGAGTTAGGCCACCTGTAGCACCGCAGATTGCTCATCACCCGTAGAGGGAGCCACCTCGGCAGGGCGGAGCATTTGTGATGACCGTCGAGGAGACCGATACTATAGGTGATGGGTTAGAGAGTTCTGTTCTTTCTTTCTGTTTCTTCAATCTATTTTGATTGACTGCTTCTTTAGTACCTTTTGGATGCTTGTGTTATATAGTTAGTGTAGAATACCCTAACAGAAACAGTAATAATAAGACAAACGGAGACCATGACCATGCATGTTATTTTTTGCATAGGACTGTTTCTTCGTATAATTTTAGGTAAGACCTTCTTGGACTATGATTGCTGGGGGTTTGACCTAGAAGGAGTACGATCACCCTTAAATTTCGAGGACAAGATTATTCTAAGGGGGTAGACTTGTCACTACCGTATTTTCTAGGAAAGGGTATTTTAGTTATTTCATAATTAAATAAATATTATGTATGTTAAATATTTATTTATTATATTATTTATTTATTGTTAGCATATTAGATTTATTTTGGACTTGTGTTAGTGGACCTAACTAGTTTAGAATAGATCCATGGACCCAACATTTAATTTTAGTTAGATTTGAGCCCAATAATTAGAAGCCCGTTTATTAGGAGGAGGATTAATTAAGTTAAAACCATTAGACTAGAACCTTCCCTCCTTAATTAATTTTTTCATGAGAGGCCCCAAGGGGTATTTTAGAATTTACATAGTAGGTTGAGGGAGGGGGCAAGTGAGGCCTATATAAAGGGGATGAAAACTTTCTCTCTCTATATTTTTTTCCAAATCTAGATCTAGAATTTCCCTCAACCAAATTCCATTAAATCTCTACCAAAATTCCACCCAAATTCCTTCCCAAATCACCATTGGAGACGAGAAGAGCAAGGATCTAGAAGGAAGAAGCAAGGATCTACAAAGAGGAGCAATGATCTACAAGTTGAAAGCAAATTTCACCAATTTTGGAGATTTTATTGGGAAGCCATCTCCCAATAGGTATAATTTAGTTTTTCTCCTTAATTTAGGTTCTAAATCTGAGATTTAACTATGAGAAATCATCGATATGCATATGCTACTCATAGGATTTAGTTTTGTGTTCATAGGAGGCCTATTGAGAAAGTTATGGTACTTTTTATGTCAATTTTGGGGGAATTTCGAGATTGACAATTGTTGTGTTTGTTAATTGGTCCTATAGATCAATTGGACATATGCTTGTCTGTTTGGGGCTAGTATCATGTCCACAATTGGGTACGTGTAGGTCGTATCCCAACAATTTGGTGATACGTGTTGATTTGAGGGTTTTTCCTCCGACAAGGGACTTTGAGCATGTCATATTTTGACACGGATACGTAGATTTGTATTTGACTCTTCGTATTGTTCATAAATAATATATATGACTTGTTCGTGTCCTTCGGGGTACGTTTGGATATGTGGTGGACTCGTGTCGCATGCGTATCCTAGATCTAGTGGGATACGGGATGATACGTTCCATGTATTTGTACAATTTAATGGTAGATATATTTCTTTTGTGGTCTTATTCATGGTGAAGTATAATTATATATATGTATATATATATTTTTTATATATTGTTGATTTCATATATTTATGTATTAAATATCATAGATCTATATATTTATTATATACATGTGTTGTATATTTATGTAGTTATTATTCTACATATGTAAGATCTACTAATTGTTGTATATATATATATATATATATATATATATATATATGTGTGGTTGTTATGTATATATGTATATGGTGGTGAATATATATTATATTTATGTAATATTGTGCCTTAGATCTATGTACCTATGTATAAACTATATGTGTATATTTATTATGTAGCTATTTTTCTACATGTAGATATATATATTTATAGGTGGTAGTATATGTATATATAATATAGTAGATATATTTATACGTTGTTATATATATATATATATATATATATATATATATATATATATATATATATATATATATATATATATATATATATATATATTTGTATGTATATGTAATTATATTGTGTATGTGTTTATATATACGTATATGTATGGGTGTTGTTATAAATATGTTACTATATATGTGTATATTACTATGTAGGTATTAAGTACATATAGATGTATGTATATATGTATAGTTAGTTATTTGTAGTTATATACATATGTTTAGTATAATATTATGTGTAATAGATATATTATATATATATATATTAGAGCTACAGCGACAAATTATAGCAACCGCGACAACAACAAACAGTACAGCAGCAGCAGCAGAGGCAATAGCGACAACAGCAGCAACAAGCGTCGTAACAGCAGCAGTGTAGCAAACAGCACAACAGCAGCAGCAGCGTTGCGAAAGCAGCAGCAGCAGCGTCGCGAAAGCAGCAGCAGCAGCAATAGCATACACCAGCAGCAGCGACAACAGTTTAGCGACAGCAGTAGAACCGTCGCTAAAATAACAGAGTATCAGCAGTATCGGTAAGTTTCAGCGATAGTGGGCAGCGACTTTAGCGACAGTTTGGCAGTTTTTATTAATATTAGATACTTATATATAATAGTTATATACATAGTATATATAGGGTATTAATATATATGTAAATATGTTCCTAATTGCTATTAGTATTTTAATCTACTATATGTGTAATATTTAGTGTAGCATATATTATATTTATGGGTAGTTAGTATAAGCAAGGTATTGGATATTACCTTGAAAAACTAAGGTAAGTACCAAGGTAATTGGGAATATCCAAAGTATTGGGTTTGGATATCAATATTGGTTTAGTTTTATGATACCAAGTTGCTTCAAAACCAAGGTATCCATTTAATGTAAAGATTGTATATATATATTAATATTATTTGACAATATGTGTATGTATATTTTACCTATTGATTTACGTATCCAGAGATACGGTATCCTAGTATCCTAAGATATAATTTTGTGACCTAGACTTTAGTATTTGAACCCAATATTTTTGTATTAAACTTATGCAACCTAGAAATAGGTAGTTGACAATAGTTTGACCATAGTTTGACTACAGTTGACCATAGTTGACTTAGAGTTAACCTAGTTTCACTATTTTGACTTAGAAATGGCTTTATGACCTAGAAGTTGACTAGTTTAATTTATTCTCATTCCCAAAACCTTGTATTAATGAAATATTCTATATATAGGTCTGTGACACCAGTTTGAACATCGTTTTGCATCATTGCTCTGGACCACAGACGAGTATATTCTCTGATAGTTTCCATTATTTGATTACCACTATAATTCAACTATTTAAAAATGTTACTTATGATTCTTGATACGATGGTACATGGATTGGTATTGTTATTGGATCGTCAGTTATGGGATGTTACCTTGATTATGGAGATGGTATCAGATACTGTTCTTATTGGTATTGGATAACATTAAAAATTGCAGATTAAATATTGGATAAATTGGCTAGTAAGGTGTCATGATTCGATCCATCATATCAGTCAGGACGGAGAAAATACCAATTAAATATGTGATTAAGAAACTATCGGCTAGTAGTGTAATCACTGGCTACTAACTAACCATGCAATTCACGTATGGTTGAGTTAGCTCCTTAGTATAATCATTGAATCTCCCAGGCCGTTCACATATTTAGTTAGTATTTTAAATCACATAGTATATTGTTGTTTCCATATTCAGTTCGTTGATTACACTGTTCTATTTTTGACATTACAGTTCATTCCTTTATTCTTGTACGCATTGATTATATTTTGTTGCTAGTATTGCCTATTCTCTCATTGTTCTTGATCATCAGTTATATTCTCATCGTAGATAGCATCCTCTATATTACTGCTTTATAGTTTTTGTCAATTAATTAAAACTACTATTGGGTTGTAATTCGCTCCATTCCTGATTGAAAACATTTTTCAGAGGATCCGGGAGATTAGTGTCCAACATACTGCGGACCTCAGCCTATAGATGGTGCAGACTTGGACCCACTAGTTCTGGAGTGACTGCCGGGAAATTTAGCCGGGTTCACTAGTTAGCATAGTTAGTTCTCTTTAGCATTTTGGTACCGGATTTATTTTCGGCATATATCTGTGTTTGGATATTATTTCTATTTGTTGTTGTTATAATTTTAACTGCATAGTTATGTTAGACTTCTGTGATATCTTCTCGTGCCATAGAAATGTGATTGAGTATTGTGTTGAATTAAGTTGATTACTTTCTTCTTGGAGTTGAGATATTATTGGAGGATTATGAATTTTGTGAGATAATTAGATAGTATAGTTGACCAAGACAGCGTTTTACCGTCGATGCTGCGCTGTAGGCTGGGCGTTGTTCCTGACTTACATCCCTACACCGGGTGCGGGTCGTGACAATATCTAAGCTACGTGCTTTACGAATAAACCTATATTCGTAACTACGATTATTGCTTGTAAGTTCTATGATAAAGTATAGGGTAAAGCTAAACCATGAACAAGTAAGAACTAAGTATACTTACAATATAAAGTTTTTATATTTACAACTCACAAGTCTGAGTTTTGTCTTCAAAAGAAAGTATACAAGCTACTCACAAAAATATACAATCATTAAACTATCTCCCATAAAGTTTAATACACATATAATTATAAAGGAACACAAAATAAAGTTGTTCTACACGAGGCATCCCTTATTCTTCAGACTCGTCCATATTATAAAAGGGGAGAATCCCGTCTTCGTCCCGGCCTTCATCTAGTAAACAAAAACTAGGTCATCAAAGGCATGCAAGTCCTCGATTCAAGGAAGGTAAATTAAATAAAATAATATGATACTGAAGATCAAGTTCAATGGAAATCTAATCCGAATAAACTCTAAGTAGATTAAATATAACTTTGAACTAACTTCTAAAATAATCTTAATCTGGTGAAATAATTATATCAAAAATCGTATATTTAAGTCCTAAAGTTACTAACATAGTTACAAGAATTTTTTTTATATATGATGATACAAAGTTTAGAGAACATGTTTGGATCTCACAATCGCAGTGTCACGAGCACTATCTAGGCAATAATTCTGTTCCGAGGGATCAGGTGGTGGCAGGTAGGCACGATGCTTAGTAGTTCGACCACTCCTCTTCGGGAGCAATAAATCATAACATCATTTAATACCAAATTTGACTTTTTATCGAATTAGGACAAACATTTACAGATAATACGAGATACATGTAGGTAGGTAGTCTAAGCATTAACCCACTCTCAATGAAGGCCTTGCGAAGGAGCTACAGGTACTGACCGGTTTTGTTTAATTATATTGTCCTGATTTTATACGCTGTGATCCAAACTATTCTCCCCGCCTAATGCTCTATTCTACAATCACAATAAATCCTAAGTTCATTCTAATAGTTAAAACTTTGTTTCTCGGCTCAAGTATACATCTTGATTTATATTTCTGGAATACAAGTACTACTTGAAGGAAAGCTTTCAAGTATTGGAATAACACCAAATAAATTCTCTATATATCTTAATCTCATATAATATGATAATACAGTTAACAGTGTATTCCAGAACCAAAGAAACAATATATGATAATCAGATTGCTTACGCGTTTACAAGTCCATGTCAGTACAAATCCGAACTTAGACAGGTAACCTTTAGGTATTCCTAGAATTATCATTACTCTATCTCCAGTCGATATGCAGTTATCTAGGTTTAGGGTTCGGTACAATACCACGACGTTTAAGCTTCAAATTTAGGCCATCTTTCAAAATCCTTAGACTTTCGGACAGAGTCTCCTTTGTATTTTGAGCTCCAAACACAGTAATATATCTGACCTAGAGCAACCCTTTATAGAATTGACATAGGTCAAAGTTCCTTCGGTGGAACAACTCTATACCGGACACACACAGTTAATAGGATAGATAGTAAATGCATAAAAGCACAAAACCAAATTTTACAAAAAATTTAACATGTATACCCTACTTTGTACAAAGCATAACTACTATTATATGAAATAAAATACCATCAAATTATACTATTGAAAATATTATCAAATTCTCTTCGATTTCTATTTAGACATAATTAAATTTTGACAACGTTTAATAGGTCAAAACTGGTCTATGAAATAAGGTGTAAAATATCCCAGATTTTGATTCCAAAATTGTACGTCGATGGTGTACGACCAATAACTCCTATTAAATATACCTGAATGCTATCGTATAATATACGGTTGAAAATCTTATCGAATATTCTTTAATTTTTTTGTTCATCCATATCCTAGTTTGAAAGAAGTTTAATAGGTCAAAATTGGCATACAAAAAAATGTGCACATTGGTTCCAGATTTTGATTCCTGGATTCTACACCTCTGTTGCACCATCCAAAATTCCTATCACATGAATTCAAACCCTATCATAGCATATACCGTTGGAAAGCTTATCGAATCCTCTTCTATTTTCGTTTAGAAAAAAAATTAAATTTTGACAGGGTTTAGTAGATGAAAACTAACCCAGAAAAATACTACGCCATAAGAATGAATTCAGCAATACATTTTCTAATTCTAAATCATGTCCAAGCCTTATATGGGTGTGTCACCTTAAATAAAAACTCTTAAAATCATGGTCTAAACCACATATATTATTCTCATAATTTATCTAGAATAAATACTTTACTTTTTAATTAATAGAATAAACCAAGAATAATATGGGAAAATACATAAAAATATGATTTGTGTAGAGAAATTGAGGACTTGCCTTGATTCTATAGGGTTTATAAATTATGGAGGGGTGGAAATATGGTTTGGAAGGAGGTAGGAGAGGTTTTTTTTTTGAATGGAGAGGTGAAGCTTTATGTATAAGTAAAGAAGTAACTTAGGTTTATATATTACCAAATACTTATATATATAAACTATCAACCATTCTTATCTTTCCTAGATATTTCAAGTAATAACCAATCAAACCGATGTAACCCACACCTCCGAAGGTGGTCAACCATGCTTGCTAAGGGTAGTAGCTTCCTTAGGAAGCTATGGAATTAAATAAGAAAAGGAGGGTATTTTGGTAATTCCATAATTATTTTTGTTCTAATTGATTATGATTCTAATTAAAACAAATCCTTTACACTAATTAATTTCTAATCCATGAATGACAAGGTAAAAAACTAATACTTCAAATAAAAATATTCAAAAAAATTGTATAATAAAAAATATATTGTTTAAAAAAATTAGGTACCAAAAAAATTACATTATTAAAATAATGCAATTTTTCTCTAAAAGCTATTTTCTCGTAAAACTTTTATTTTCAAATAAATAGTAATAATAATTAAAAATAAAATTTTGAAACCAACTATTACAGGTTTGGTACCATCTTGATACCAAACAATAAGGAGAAGGCTAGAGGGCTCCACCATGGTCTGACCTGGGAGCTTCAGAAGTTCACTAGCTCACATGCAAGGGTCTCATATACGGAGTTGCTAGCCGAAGCCCGAGTGCAGGAGGCTATCATGAAGGAGACGATAGTTCCAAGGTTCCCCAACCCTGTAGCTGTACCAGCTAGGGTGTAGACCGGAGGACTTATTAGACGCCCAGGGGTTCAGAATCAGCAGAGGATTGTTCCATACCAGCAGAAGGGACTTTCGACTTGTCATTTATGTGGAAGGAAGGGCCATGTTCTAAATGAATATCAGAAGAGGCTAGGGCTGTGTATTATTTGTGGGTCGAATCAGCCTATGGTCCAAGAGTGCCCGCAGAACTAAGGTAAAGCACAACAGATAAACCAAAGACTAGTTCCAACTGGACTTAGACCACTAGTGCTAGCAACAGTACCACAACATCCACTTGTACCTAGAGGACAACAGAGGGGACCTTTATTACCCCTACATGAGGCATAGTTCGATGGAGCCAGGCAGCAAGCTGATGCACATAGGAGAGGTCTGGCTTTTACTTTAGCAGTAGAGCGTAAGGAACCAGAGGGTGTTCCTATCATAGGTACCATTTTAGTAGCATCAATAACTACAACAGTACTTTTTAATTCTGGAGCTACACTATCTTTCATCTCTAGTAATTTCATAGCCATGCATAGAGTAGCTACTTCACCCTTGCCTAAGAGTTGGAGGATTCTTACGGGCGAAGGTATCGTGCCAATCACTAAAACTTGCAGAACATACTCGGTGGTTATGTGTGGTCGGGAGATACGAGCTCAACTTTTGGTATTTCCAATGCTAAACTTTGACGTTGTGATAGGGATGAACTAGTTGAGCCAGTATCATATGGTGCTAGATTATTGGCGAGAATGTGTCATTTTCCAGCCACCAGGTCGTCCGGAGTTCGAGTTCAAGCGGGGGACCATAGAGCAAGGAGTAGGCCAAATAGTTGGAGCTTTCATTATCATGGAGACAATACCGCTACCTATAATTACGGAGTTTGAGGACGTCTTCCTAAAGGAGCTGTCGGAATTGCCACCACCAGATAGGCAAATAGAGTTTTCTATGGAGCTTGTACCAGAAGCAGCCCCGGTATCTTCTAATATGTACCAGTTTACAAAGAATGAGCTAGATGAGATAAAGCTTTAACTGGAGGAGTTGCATAACAAAGGATTTATCAGACCAAGTGTATCTCCATGGGGAGCCCCAGTATTGTTTGTTCCTAAGAAAGATAGTACAGTCCGGTTGTGCATTGATTATAGGACCTTAAATACCTTAACAATCAAGAACAAGTACCATTTGCCGTGGATTAACGACCCATTGAATCGGCTGGCGGAAGTGAAGGTGTTCTCTAAGATTGATCTAAGATCGGGGACCATCATAAAGGTGAGGCGGGAGGACATTCCGAAGATGGCAATCAGGACTCGTTATGACCACTACAAGTTCTTGGTGATGCCCGTTGGCTTGACGAATGCATAAGTAGTGTTTATGAACCTGATAAACTGGGTATTTTATCAGTACCTGAATCAGTTTATGGTAGTCTTCATTGATGATATTTTGGTGTACTCGAAGAACCATGAGGAGCATAAGCAGTAATTGAGGACAATACTGGAGAGATTGAGGCAGGAAAAATTGTATGCAAAGCTGATCTAATGCGACTTCTTCCTGGATTATGTCTCATTTCTTGGACACGTTATCTCAAGAGATGGCATTTTAGTTGATCCAACAAAGATCTCACTACCAGAATAAGTCAAATTAGCGATGTCTAAAAATGTCGCTAAATGGCAAAATACGTCGCTACATAGTTTTAGTGACGTCTGTAGCGACATTTCGATGAAGTCACCTTTTAGCTAGCCGCTGACCAAAAAAATATCGCAAAATGTCGCTATACCGACATTTACTAGCGACGTATATACGTTGCTATATTGGTGACGTTTAGCGACGTAACGTTGCTAAATTAGCGACTTATTGTTTGTCGCTATATGTCGCTAATTTTTTTTTAGCGACGTTGTGCGACACATTTAGCGACGTTATATTGACCTGACAATACTGCCATGCCAGCAGTTTAGCGACGTTCATTGACGTACTTAGCGACATTTTTAGCGACGTATTTAGCGACTTTCAGCGACGTATTCAGCGACGTATTTAGCGACGTATATAAACATCGCTAAAGATTCAATAAAAAAATAAAAAATAAATATTGAATTATTTCCTGTCACTACCATATTTTCTAGGAAAGGGTATTTTAGTCATTTGGTAATTAATTAAATATTGTGCATATTAAATTTTTATTTATTATATTATTTATTTATTATTAGCATGTTAGATTTATTTTTGGACTTGTGTTAGTGGACCTAACTAGTTTAGTTTAGACTCATGGACCAACATGTATTAATTATTAGATTTGAGCCCAACTAGAAAGCCCATTGATTAGGAGGATGATTAAATTAATTAAACCATTAGACTAGAAGCTTCTCTCCTTAATTAATTTCTTCATGAGAGGCCCCAAGGGGTATTTTAGATTTTATATAGTAGCTTGAGGGAGGGGGCAAGTGAGGCCTATATAAAGGGGATGAAAACTTTCTCTCTCTTCAAATTTTATTCAAATCTAGATCTAGAAAATTCTCTCAACCAAATACCTACCAAATTTCCACCCAATTATTTTTCAAATCACCATTGGAGGCTATTAGAGTATGGATCTACAAGGAGGAAGCATGGATCTACAAAGAGGAGCAA